>JAGVSP010000011.1:0-207036 GCA_022494985.1 Micrasema minimum | reverse complement strand
CAATTTTTCGAGAGAAATCGACGCAATGTTTGGGATTTTCGGAAGGTCGAGATCACAACGGCCGCTGCGAATCCAAAATTTTACACAAAGGGTCGAAAACGACCCAACGCCTCCAAGGCGTCTCTGCCGGCTCGAGTCGACCCGGACTAACGTTGATGCCGATTTGTACGGACAGCAATTTACGCAAAAAATCGTTGAATCCGGTTTGGCTGCAATGCCGGTAAGTGGGTCGTTTTGGGGTTGAAAGGTTTTTTTTTCAAGGGCGGTTATCTCAAAACAGTATTCTTATACTTCCGCGACATTCGTGCCACCTACGGGACCGGCTGAATGCTCAATTTTAAAATAATAAAAAATTTCAAAACACTTAAAAAAAAAAAAAAAAAAAAAAAGAGAAAACGAGGATTTCAAAGTATATGTGTTAGGCCTTCGACCCCTCGTTGGGCGCCTTTGTTATGCCCCACGTTGGGCGCCTTTGATTTTAAAAAAAAACGCACAACTTTTTCTACCAATTAGGTTAGGGAGATAATTTTGGCATGAAAAAATTTCGAGTTTTCACATTGGTTTTCCGAGCATTTCCGGGAATTTCCGGGAATCATGGTCCTTTTTTTTTTTTGAGGTCATTACATTTCTCGACAGACATTAGGTTTTTTTATCGGGTCGAAAACAACCCAAGGTACCCAAAGTATCTTCGCCGCCTCAAGACCTAGAGCGAGGGATTGTGAAAACTTGTTTCCAACCAACCAACCAACCAATAATTAATCTATATTATGACAACCGTTAAAATCGAGCCTCTATTCGGTCTTGTCGAAAGTTAGATTACCTTGTAGGTCGCGGAGATAATTCGGCGTGAAATTATTTAAAGTTTTCATTTTGGTTCTCCGGGTATAATTTCCGGGACTCGGAATATTTTACTACTGCAGTCAGAAGACGAAGAAGAAGAAGAATCTTGATTTGGATTTTTTCACTCAATTTTGTGCTAAGGTTAGGTAAGTTTAGGTTATGTTAGGTGTTTTTTATGATTATTGAGTTTCAAAATATTCACATTGCTTTTGCAATTAATATTTTTTTCATAAACCCCTCTAAAAAGGTTGAAAAATTATGTCGTAACTGAAATTTTTTTCAATGTTGACATTGAGAAAACGCTATGTTGATGGGTCGTTTTCAAAAACAACATAGCGTTTTCTCCGCCGTAAGAGCTCCGGATTAAGCGCCGCGCGCCATCAGAATTCCGGACCTATGAAACTTTTTTGTGTGAGCAACAATCTTCATGACACCTATCCAAGTCCGGTTCTGTTTAGACGGCGGCAAAGTGGTCATTTGAGGGTCCGAGTGTTTTGTCCTCGGGTCCGTTTATCTCAGCACCGGTACGGAAATCTCAGATTTCGGAAATATTTCCGGGTGCGCGCACTACCGTCCTTGGAATTTTTGGTGACAAAATGCTTTATCTCTCACCAGCGAGCGACTTGAAAAAATAGTAATTGAGAGAGGTTTTTGCTTGTGGTAATTTTTGAATGATATTGCGGAGAAAAGGCTGAACAACAGGCCTAGGTCCCAGTCAATGCCAACAGATAAAAACTTAGTCAACTCTGTAAGAAAAATCACCCCTACCTTGGTCTCCTGGAAGCTAGGAAAGAAGGAGATGGTCTTCTCGTGGCACTGCACCAAAATAACGTCCAAAACACAGATAACATAATACATAGTAATGAAGAGATGATGCGGTGATTTTTAATAGGTACTCGGTTTTATAAATGCGGAATAATAATGCGACAAATGCGATAATTTACTAGGAAACAAATTGCGCGCGAGTTTTTGTAGATGGATGCGGTATTGTTACAATTTTAAGACAACCCGCGATGTGCCATAGATGAAATTGGATTTTTAGGTAGAGGAAAAGCAAAGGCAAGGAAATAGAATTTGGATAATACACCAAGGAATTACTGGGGCAATTTGTTTCCAGAATGATAAGCGCAAATCATCACCAGCTAATGTGCCGTGAAACCAAACTCTTCTGCAAAACCAGTAATAATAACCCAATTTGGTGATAACCTAATTGACTAATGCGTAAACTATGAGAGCTGGGTAACTAAAAGTGAATTTCTTAGTAACCAAAAGGAGATTTATAACTTATAATACCATTTATTACAAAACAACCTCACTTAAATCGACAAAAAAAAGATTTGGTAACCTAGTAGCAATGCGTTACACGTCTCGTGGTTGACAGAACAGCGGGTCTTACTCCGGGCCGAAAACGACGCGGAGCCATTCTGGATATATTCAAGAATAATAAGTACTGACAAAAAAATAAAATATTTCGAAATTCGAATACGGCAGAGATTTCTAATTCTCAGATCGCCTTTGAAACAAAAACGGCCAGGTCTTTGTTTAAAAATAACGATAAATTTCCGGACCAGGAAGAAATAAAATATAAGTGACAGGTTAAATGACTTAAAATTGTATTGACTAGGAAACTAAACTAAATTCTAGAAACAGTGTTAGACAAACAAAAGACGACCCTCTGAAGGGAGCGCACATATGGTCCGACCACCTTTTAGAACCAGAGTATCATATTCGAGCCACACAATACGGAATAGAATTGGTTAACGTTCGAAGCATTTTAAATAATATTGTTGTAGGTATTTAATATAATCTGCAATGCCAATTTTAATTATCAAATATTTTATAACAAGTAGAGTCATTAAGCCGGGAATCGAACCCGAGACAGAATGGGAAGATGACCACTTCGCCAAAGTAGGTATTAATATTTGTACCAGGGAAGCTAAATAAGATTTATTGTTTTATGGCCGTTGAAAGTACGATGTTCAAATAGGCTAGGGGTAGGTACCTGCATGGAAGCAGCGCTGGAAAAAAAGGGCGTTGATCCTTTTCGGAATTCGTCTGTCATTGGTGGATATTGACCAATGATAGCCAAGAGATTTGAGTGGGCGAATTTTGATTTTTAAAATAATATCCTGAGGATAGATAGGAAGATGAAGTAGTAGAAGTCGTACGTGATCCGCGGGAGAAAAAAGAAGTCGTTCCCGAGCCGCGGGATGGGGATAGTCGCGAAGTCGAGTTGTAGTAAGTGTGGAAAGCCACCTCGCCATGTAGTGAGTGTTGATTGAAAGGCGCGGTGCGCCGCCCTCGAGTGCTGAGGGCGGCTCACAGACATTTTAGTGAAATAATTGATAAATTAAGATCGCGAATGTAGTGTAGTGTACGGACTTTACTGCGTTTTAAGGGACGAACATTGTAGTTAAAAATAAATAATAATAAAGAAGTTGAATCAAAGTAGAAAGAGCGATAAAATAATAATGAAAAAATTGATAAAATAATAAAGTGTAAAGAGAAGCGAAGCGATCAGTGAAGTATCGGAAAGAAAATAAAAGCCGCGTATGAAAAGTTAAGTTAACACAAGGAAAAAATCGCGAGTGATTTAAGTGAACGATAACGCGCGGAAGAATAAAAAATAGTTAAAATAAATAAATATTTGTCATTACGCAAAGGCATTGCGGATGACCTGGCGCCCAACGATAAAAGTAAAAGATAATAAATTGCGGAGGATTTAATTAATCGAGTACCCGCGGAATGCGTCGCCCTCAGGTGAGAGGGAAGTTTTCCTTTCCGTGTAAAGGGAAAAGCAGGCTGCAGATCGTAAGCGATAAGGCGCGGAACATCACCGCCGCCAAACCGATGCACACGAGCAGCAGCTCCAATCTTGGTGGCAGGCATACCGATGTATGATGCAAACCACGCCAAGATGCTGCTGGCTTGTGACCAGTCGGAAACCGCCGTTCAGCCTACAGACGCCGAAGCAGCCGTCTAGCCTACAGACGCCGCCTACCGTCGCGCACAGCGACCACCTCGTCCAACGGGACGAACACAGCAGCCGCCGTGGAACACAGCGCCGCCCTGCCGGCCGCGCCGCGCTGCTCAGCGCCAACATCGAGATCGCCGCCAACGCGGTCATCGTCAATCACCGCCGCCAACGCGGTCAAATATCGAGGAGCCGCCCACCCAACGGGCGCAATCATCGTCATCGTTCGGCTCCCTAGGTTTCGTTTAGGTTAAGCTAATATTAAGGTATTATTAAGATGTTTTAGATAGTAGGTCAATTCTATTCCGGAATAAGAAGTTAATTAAGGTCCTGGCCTTCGTATCCTAGTGTATTTTTTTTAATAATAAACATTGAAAAAGGACAATTGGTTTTTATTCACAACTTCCCACCTCTTCTCCATTACAGAGTAATCAGACTTTGAATTTTAATAATATTAAATAAGTAGTAGCATTTAAATTTTAGTTTTAATAAAGGAACATTATGGTATGAAAATGTAAAATCGAGATTTTCTATTTTTTCGAGAAATCTGCTTATTTTGGAATAAATTGCACCACCAAAATTAGGCACGAACCAGGTCATTTTATGGGCCTCTTTCCCATATCGAAAATTTATTGTTAAGTTATGGGTAACATTACAGCACCTGTATAAGGCTCAAAGAAAACAATCACTAAACACGCGCGGCGGCAACTTATTCAATCTCCACTTACTAATACTACTCTATCTCCATTATCATAATTTTCACGGAGCATCTTTTCTCTATCTCCATTTATAAAATTGAAAATAAATAACGTGTATTAAAAGTGTTCTTTTTTAAATATTTTTAATTCATCGGTTCAATCATGACTCTAATGAAGACCTTGAAACATTACAAATATATGTATATACTTATATTTTAAGGAAGATATTCAATAAAAACCTTTTGGTGTAAAATGTTGTTACTGGTCGATAAAGTATTTAAAAGCACTCAGGCAACGATTTGACGTTTTGACATGAAGAAAGTGTACAACACGCTACCTTAGTTCTTGTATGTTCAATAAACCATTTCATAAAGTTTGCAGGAGACGCTTTATTTTTGTTTTTACTGGTGGATCCTAAGTGATTCGCGATTTCGGTAATTTTGATTCGTATACATTATGTCATAATTCATAATATATACGAAACAGAATTACCAAAGTTGTGAATCATTACTGCGGGTCCCGAACATAGCCGGGACGCGGCGCGGTGCCGCCAGTGCGGGTCCCGAACATAGCCGTTTTCAATATTTACTTGCTCTCTGTGACATCTGTACGTATTTAATCCAAACTTTTTTGGTTCATTCGATAGATCCATCTTTCCTGTACACAGGGGATTTTTTTCGGCTAAATAATATATTATAAACATGTCTCCTGATCCCTTTTTCATCGATCGCGCGACATCAGTCGGAAATTGGTGCCGCGCGCGCTTATTGTGTGAGTGTTTATAGTACGTTCGCTCGGGGTCTCAAGTACGTGCATATTTATTTGAATGTCGATTCATTGCTAAAGTAAACATCGTTTTATTCTTCACCGCGCTTGCAATTATTTTTTATTGTTATTGTTTCCTTTGTCATTAAAACCGACCGAGATTTATATTTCATGTGTTAAGTTGGACTAAATGTTTATTTGGTGCTATATATACAAGTATATACCTAGTACTTGTTCTGTTGAATGATATGAAGTGCGTATAAGGAACGTTAATTTTTATTGACATATTTATTTACGTTTTTCATAATGGCTCGTAGAAGTGATAATTTATTTGGGAAAGATGATGATAAATATAATGAATTTTGTTATGAATAGTGATTCAGAGGATAGTCATGACAAAAGCGATTCTGAAGAAGAATTACCATCTAAAAACAAGTCTGTTGAGCGGGAACCTAATATCGAAACTGATCCGACACCAAGTACATCTGCAAGTGTTCCGCGTCAACCCTCTCACGTACCACCTACATGGGAATGTGGTCATTATGATCCTTTTATCCACCAATTCAATAATTCTGATTCACGTGTAAAAATTCATTTTGACCAAAATTGCAATGAATCTGATATCTTTTTTCATTTTTTATCAGTCGATGTGATGGAAAAAATAGTTTTAGAAACAAATAGATATCACAGTGATGTCATAAAGAGTGCCGATTTAAGACCTCACTCTATACTCCGAAACTGGAAAAACGTGACAGTCGCTAAATTATATATCTTTTTTGCACTGACAATGCTAATGGTTAGAAGCAAGAAGTTATCTGTCACGGAATTTTGGACTAGGGACTCTGTTTTATCGGTTAGTGTTTAATAATTTATATATATATATACATATATATATATATATATATATATACATACCTACTTATGCATTCATTATGTAGGTAGTATTTTTCAATAAGATAAAACATTAATACAAACATAATTTTGGCTGATTGACTATTTTGAGGTACTAAGTTTATTACAAAAAAAAAAATTATTATCTTTATTTTGAAAAACTGATTGAACGGACTATAAAATTATTTGCGTAAGTAGTATGGAGGCCTCGAAAAAAAAAGGTTTTTATTTTTTTATTTCAATTGAGAGTGATAAAGTGTAAAACATAGTTTTTCCTAGTTTTGGTGGTGCCATCAGACATCTATGAAAAAAAAATTGAGCACCGTAAATACACACAAGATTTTTTTTTATCAAAAAAAGGAATTCTGAAATTAATTCAGCACTGGCGAAGCGCCCGCGCGCAATATATTCAGCAGTCAAAGGGTTAAGGATCTATCTGTAAAAACAAATATAAAGCGTCTCCTGCAATATTTACGAAATGGTTCATTGAACATTCAAGAACTAGGGCAGCGAACAGTGTAGGTACCTATTATCATTTATACCATTTGATTCAAACTATTACTTTGTTGAGAAAGGAATTAAAAGTTTTAAACGCTTTGAATGTGTTCAAACCTACTCGAGTTATATATTTATCATATTATTAAACAGATATTATTCTGAAACATCTGTATACAAAGGCTTCATTTATTAATATGTTTTTGAGTGACATTAAATTTTCACACACCTCCTCAATTATTTTGTGTGCCTAGTAAAATTCATTCGCCAAAAAATACAATGTCATCATCCTGCATGCATCATTTTGCATGCAAATCATAGACACTAACTTCCTCAATAGTATGTTTGGATGGTAGAATTTAATCTCCTTAAAAACACCAAATTAGCATCATAAGGCATGCGTTCATTTATTTATTTAAAATCCCTACACCTCAATATTGATATTTTTTTAAGTTATGTTTTTATCCATTATTGCATAAATTTGTTATTGTTTGATAATCCTAATAAAAACATTAAAATAATACTTTTATTATGATTCCACTTTTGTACAAAAATCTTTTCCATTTATTATCACTTTCAGTAAGTGTTGTATTCATGTTATTTGGATAAAGGTATTTATTTAGACTAGATCGGCATTACAGTATTTTGGCCAAACGTATAAAATTTTTGGTAGATTGGCACAGTAAGAATTTTATTGTAGAATTTTCAAAATAAAAACTCCAGCAAAATAAATAGGTACTCCGCAAATTTTCAAGGGAACCAATTTTTTAAATACATTCCTCTTTCTCCGTACCTACTTAATTTTTCTATGCTTTTCGTTCCGTCACTCGTCACCTGTCATGTTTCATGTTTATCCATGCAGAAAACAAATGTCAGAATTGTCATCGAAGTGACTGTTTTGTGATGAGAATAATCTTGCTTGGGGAAATATCGGATAGACTGCAGTTTTTCATCGCTGTCTTTCAGTTAAGTTAAACAGTTTCTCTGCTTACCAAATAATGGACCCCAAGAGAGGAAGTTCGGAGTTGCTAAGCTCCGAGTTTAGCGCCTCTAAAAATGCCAGTACCGACTCTTTAGATTCGGATTCAGTAAGTATTCCGTATTATTGTCACAGCATTAGTAAGGGTGTACTTACTAGTAGATTGGTGGGATGTAATGTGTGTGATTACAGCCGCAGTCGGTGTGCGAGTGCCCGCTGCTGGGCGGCGAGCGGGTGGGCGGCGTGTCCCGCGACGTGACGTACCTGTGCCCGTACTCCGGGCCGGCGCGCGGCGTGCTCACCGTCACCTCGTACCAGCTCCACTTCCGGCCCACAGAGCCCAGCGCCCACCACAGCGTGCTGGCGGTACCGCTCGGCGTGGTGAGTAGCAGCTCCCCCCCTCTTCCCCGTCGCGCGCCGCCCGCACTCAACCCCCTCTCTCTCTCCGCAGATCCTCCGCATCGAGAAGGTCGGCAGCGCCTCGTCCCGCGGGGAGAACTCCTACGGCATCGAGGTCTTCTGCAAGGTGAGCGAGGATACATGAGAACATGCGCTTCCCTGTCGGTTGGTTCATGTGGCTGATTGTCTGTCTTCCGCAGGACATGCGCAACCTCCGCTTCGCGCACAAGCAGGACAACCACGGGCGGCGCGGCATGTTCGAGTCCCTGCAGCAGCTGTCCTTCCCGCTGTCCCACGGCCTGCAGCTGTTCGCCTTCAGCTACCGCGAGACCTTCCCGGAGGAGGGTTGGAGCGTGTACGAGCCCATCGCCGAGCTCAAGCGGATGGGCGTCAACAACGACACGTGGAAGATCACACGCATCAACGAGCGCTACGAGGTGTGTGACAGCTACCCGGCCGTGTGGGCCGTACCCGCTGCGGCGTCCGACGACGTGGTGCGCGCGCGTGCGCCGCGTTCCGCGCGCGCGGCCGCCTGCCCGTGCTGAGTTGGCTGCACGCGCGCCACCAGGCGGCCGTGGTGCGCGCCGCGCAGCCGCTGGTCGGCGTGGCGGGCCGCCGTGGCCGGGACGACGAGCGCTACATCCAGCTCGTCATGGATGCCAACGCCCAGAGCCACAAGCTCTTCATCATGGACGCCCGGCCCAGCGCCAATGCCAAGGCCAACAAAGCCAAGGGAGGCGGGTGAGTTCTCTGCTTTTCCGATCTTTTTGCGACCCCTAATACAGCAAGAACAGACAGAAATTTACGTACCAACATTGCAGATACGAGTCCGAGGACGCGTATCAGAACGCAGAGCTGGTGTTCCTGGACATCCACAACATCCACGTGATGCGGGAGAGCCTGAGGAAGTTGAAGGAATTGTGCTTCCCGTCCATCGACCAGAACCGCTGGCTCAGTGGACTGGAGGCCACGTGCTGGCTCAAACACATCAAGTGTATCCTTGCGGGGGCCGTCCGCATCGTGGACAAGGTAGAACAACACAACTTGGTGAATTTATATATTACGGACATGATCTGATTACACGTTGTTGTCGGTAGGTTGAGAACCACAAGACTTCGGTGTTGGTTCACTGTTCCGACGGTTGGGACCGCACGGCGCAGCTCACGGCACTGGCGATGCTCCTCCTGGACCCGCACTACCGCACCATCCGCGGCTTCCAGCTGCTCATCGAGAAGGAGTGGGTCTCCTTTGGGCACAAGTTCCAGCAGGTACGCTACTAGCCACTCCCCCACCCCCCCAGCAGGCCATTTATTTATTTATTTATTTAATTACAGGTAACTGTACAATGTGACAATATCTTACATTTTACATTTTATCATAATAAGTATATACATGGTTATATTGCACATCAATTACAGAATTACACAGCATTATTATTCTCGTACACAATTTACAGGTTTAAAAAGCTTTAAGTAGTTTGCATTAATATATTCGATCAGAGGTTATAAAAAGATTTCAAGTTCCTCTTGAATTTACCTGCCATACTAACTACTCTCCTCTACTCCAGCGCACGGGACACGGCGACGAGCGACACAGCGACGCGGACCGCTCCCCCGTGTTCCTGCAGTGGGTGGACTGCGTGTGGCAAGTCTCCCGACAGTTCCCCACGGCCTTCCAGTTCAACGAGCGCTTCCTCCTCACCATACTAGACCACCTCTACTCCTGTCGCTTCGGCACCTTCCTCTGCAACTCTGACAAGGAGCGAGTCAAGGCCGGTGAGTAACATCTTATTCTCCCCTACTACTACTATCCCTTATCCGCACCTGATGTTGCCCTGTGTAGAGCCCTGCATTGTATCATTTATTACAAGAAGTGGAGATGAACTCACTTTATTGTACTCTATTGTACTGGTGTGTTACAGAGGTTAAGACCAAGACAGTGTCCCTCTGGTCGTTCACCAACAGCCGCACGGAGCTGTACAGCAACCCACTGTATGCGGGAGGAGAGGGCCCCCAGCCGGTGCTGATCCCCGTGGCCTCCCTCCGCCTCGTGCAGCCGTGGCGCTCCCTGTACTGCCGCTGGAACCCGGCCATGAGGCAGCAGGTAACGCTATCTACCCTGCTATGGTTACTGCCCTGCCGGGGGTACACAGCCCACTGTGCGCGGGACTGATGTGTGTGTGTTGCAGGACCCCATCCTGCAGAGGACTCGCGAGCTGCTGGCTCAGCGTTCGCAGCTCGCGGCTCGCGCTGACGAGGCGCAGCAGGAGTTCCTGGCCCGGCAGAGGAACCCCATCCCGGTGCACTCCTAGGCGCTCCCTACTCCACTCTACGACCCTTACTGCGAGTTGCGGGAAGACAAACTACATGAGAATCTCTCCACCACAAGACCGTGTTAACAAGTTGCTAAGCAGGCACATTGAGTTGTTCACCTTCAATTGTTGACCAAAGATTTCTCTGTGCTCCTACATAATACCCATCACAATATAAAGTTGTGGTGTGGCCCGGACTTCAGCTTCGCTGGGGATGTATACAGGACTAACCAGCGGCTAGTAGTTGTTGGGGGGAAAGTCTTTTTTTTTCAATTTAATATAATATAATATAATGTAATAATTATTACTGTTATAATATAGTTATGATATAAAAATGTTAAAATTGCAGATAACAAAGTCATTAAAAGATGTTTAAAATAAGCCAAGAGGATGGTTAATTTTTAGCAGATCTGACATTGTTTTTCAGGAGTGTAGTTATATTCACATAACAAAGTCTCTTCTAATTAATTTCATTTCAATTTTTCAATACATATTTCCTTTTTTATTTGATATCCGACCACAAATTTAGTATCCTTTCGTAAGCATTATTTATTTTCAGGAAGAACAACAGTTTAAATACATAAAAAGAGTATAATACAAAAAAGCATGCGAACCAATTATAGTTTTTCACATGTATACAAAGGCATAGTAATAAAGAAAATTAAATCATAAAATTACACTATGCATAAAGATGTCACATAAATAAGAAATAATCTACTTTATTTTTTGAATCGGGCAACCAATTTTATAAGAATTTTGTATTTGAATTACTAAAAAATGACATTTCCAGGGAACATGTTTTGTGTTGGCCAAACATCACATAATAAGGAGCTTATTCCACCAACACTCCTTACCTCACCCTGGCAAATAAAGAAACCAGCAAATTGTATTAGGATTGTGTAGTAATATTATATATCGTCATTGCGTCTGCAAAATCCGCTAAACCTTTTTTTGCAAAGATTGTTTAATTTAATTTTCCTTTGTTTTATTGAATATTCTATTGTTATAATACTAAATCCAAAATATAGTTCTGTTTATTTGTTTTGTAACAAATGAGAGGTATTTTTGAATAAAACTGTTTTGTCCTTTTTTTGAAAAATTGTATTTATTTACATAACGACAACGGTATAGTTGTTAAAATACCTCATATTTATTTAACAAACATGGTAAAGCTATTCAGTTTTATTTTTTTTATCTTCCATTAATACCTTCCATCTGTAAATTGCCTGCCTGTGTTTATCACCCTCATTACACATATTATTAGTGTTGTATTATAATAAGGAATGTATTAAGGCTAAACCAAACTTACATTTATTTTACCGAAATATGTTTAGAAATATGTTTTCTACCTAAAATACGAGTAGGTATATTTTATTGTAAACATTATTTTTAGTTCAATATTTTAAGATGAATATATTGATTTATCTGAACCAACTTTTAACTTATTACTCTTATTCTTATTTGTACTGAGCGATAACTACTACTACTTTCCCTTACCCGCACCCAACGGTGCATAGGGCACTGCATTGGTACACCAAATGCAGTGTATCTTGATCATTTTATTACATGAAGGCAAGATGATCAGTCCTACGCTTCAGTACCAGTCCAAGGTATCACACATGAAATATTTATATGAAAATATCATGTAAATAAACGATGAGCGATAAACGAAGCTGTAATAAGCTGTAATGATGAATGTAAGGATCCATATGCACATAATGTGCGCGGGAAGCAGATTCTCACAAAGAATGTGATTGAATCACAAATCAAACTTTTTCATGAAACCTCATAAGCGCATTCAAATATCACCCAGTGCATAGTTATTTAATTTCCATTATAAATACAAAACAACTCCCTGCCATTTGAATGTAACGTTTAATTGATGTAATGTTAGCAGTTATAGAGATAGCCCCAGTTAGTTAATTCCCAACAACACTTCCCTGGTGACATGTCCTATCTCCAGGTCGCGGGGTCGCCGTAATCTCCTTCACACGGTTACTCCAACTTACCTCACCACATTATATTCTACTATTCTCCTGTTTTCATAAAACTACTTACTTTCCTATATTTCAAATATTTGTGACTCCATTTTTCAATACGCATAGAGATGTGTGGCCTATCCAAAGTTTACCCTTGCGAATATTGTTATTCACAGTTATTTACGAACGAGACTTAACAATAATAATATCGGTAATATGAAACTCCACACAAAACAGACAAGAGATGTGAAAAGTTATTTCTTGAGACATGTTGTTTTAACTTATAACTGACAACAGCAAATCTATCAATTTTGCAATTATTCACATCTACAAAATGCAATATGTATACAACTTCAAAATTAATAATAATAGACATTTTATTCACACTGTTTAAGAATACGAACATTTTTTACTTGTAATTTTTTACAATAAAAACTGTAAAAGATATTACTATCAATATTAAAAAATAGCCAGTTTTACCAGGTTTGGTACAGAGTAAGTGGTGTCTCTTGAGTGAGATTTTCCGCCATTGGATTGTATTGCAGTGGAGATGGTTCGTGTCCTGAGTGTGGTGAGTTGGGTGTCGCGGAGGAACGGGGCTCTGTGGAGAGTTCCCCACCGGAGAGCTTCAGGAGTTCCCGCGCAGGCCGACGTGGTGGTAATAGGTACACTAATATACTCACATATACGCTGTACAACCAACTGTATACAAACTAGCTGTCTAGAGGTAGAGTCGAGGACTTGGAAGAGAATGCTTCACGGTAACCTCTTCCAGTGTAAGGAGAACTGTGTACAGGAAGTGCAGGGGGCGAGGAAGGAATGGAGCCTCCAAGCTCTCATTTCTGGCACATTCTAAGTCATACTTTGGGACGTTTCCTTGTAGAGATTTTGGAGCCAGCTTTCTTGGAGCACTATACAGATTTTAACAGTTTTTACTTTCAAAGGAAAAAAATATTTTTTGTGCCAAGAGTGATATATCTCACAAAAACTGTTCTGTCCCATCACCCATCACCCATCAGGCCATGAGCGAGATATCTCGCGTCAACTTTTTGGTGTAAAAAACAGAGAGCTGTAAAAAATTACCGACTTTAGAATAGTTAACTTAAAGTGTCATATTATGTATTATAAGGATATAATATTTACATCTTTACAGAATTCCGATAGAAAAATCTAGAGAGATCTGTAAAATGAACATTTTGACACTGAAACGGTTAAACAATAAAAGTAGAATAATAAAAATGGAATATTTCAGGAGGAGGTATAGCGGGCTGCAGTACAGTATACTCCCTCGCCAAGCGCGGAGTGAAGGCCGTTTTACTGGAGAGAGCTCGCATCACTTCGGGGACAACTTGGCACACAGCTGGTGAGTGGAACATACTAACTACTGGACAACAGGCTCGGGAGGAGTCAATACTAGTGTAACTCATCTGCCGTACTAACTAGTGGGGAATATTCATTAGTCATGTCAACATGTACAATGGCAGCAAACTAATGGTTTACCCGTAGGCCTGGTGTGGAGCCTGCGCCCCAGCGACGTGGAGGTGCGGCTCCTGGAGCGGTCGCGCGCGGTGTACTCCGGGCTGGAGCGGGAGGCCGGGCAGCCAGCCGGCTGGACCAACAACGGGGGGCTCTTCATCTCACACACTGAGGTAGCACCAACCACAAACCACAAACAACACTACATTTACTCTATTTAGTTGAGCAGGTTTAACTGGGTCACAGGGGCCTATCTACAAAAATTCATTATTAGAGTGAAGCCCTGTTTCCTTGATACCAAATTGTATTTATTAATTATGAATTGTTTTATTTTGATTTCGTATTTATTAGTTATTAATTGTTTTATTTTGATTTTCCAATGTTTTTTTTTCAACATAGAGCTTTGTGTCGCTAATAAATATAATTTGGCATTTAGAAAACCGGAAACTGTTTTTTTTTTTAAATGTTTTTCTGTATATAGTAGGTCCCTGTAACCCTAACCCCCTGAACTATACAGTGAAACCCCGAAATTACGTTTTTCAAGGGACCGACAAAATAAAATGTAATTGGAGGGAAAATGTAATTTGAGGGAAATTTAAAAAAATGTTAATTTCACTTTTTATTGAAAATCCCCTTGCTGTTGATTGTTACAATACTCAGATAACTTTTTGTTTTGGCATGAGGTGCGAACGAGTCGAAACGAATACGGATACTGAATACTATGTCCTTAAAATATAGCTTGATTAGAATGACAGTTCGTCACGTTAGAATCTGTATGAATCAAGTCTGATATGATTGTTTGGGACTTGGTTCAAACAAATACTACCATGAAATGACGTCTAACGAGTGATTTAGTACATTAATAAACAAAAAACTATTAGTATCTGGAATGCTTCACATATCAATCAATATATATGTATATATTATATAAAAATCAGCTTTAAAACCATTTAAAATTTAAAAAATTAAACAGTTTGACATCTGTCATTCTAATCAAGGTATATTCGACAGACTTATAACAGTTAAATTCGAATGAAATCATGTTGGCAAAAAAAAAAATCTTTGAAGCTAACTTTATTGTCTTAGAGCTGTAAGTTTTCAATACGAATTTGTACGTAAATTGCGGAAAAAAAAACGTAAAACTGGGATATAGATGTACCAAATAATTCAAATTTCCAACCACACCAATACCAACAGTTAAATTCGAATGAAATCATGTTGGCAAAAAATTTTTTTTTTTTTTTTTGTTGGTGGTATTGTTGAAGCTAACTTCATTGTCTTAGAGCTCTCAGTTTTCAATACGAAATTTTCGTACGTAAATTGCGGGAAAAAAAAAAACGTAAAACTGGGATTTAATGTGTACCAAATAATTCAAATTTCCATGGGACTTCAAAAATAAGACGCAAATGGCGGGAAAACGTAAATTGCGGGGACGTAATTTGCGGGTTTCACGTTAATAATAATAATTAATAAAAATGGATAATTTCTATAGCGCCGTTTTTGTAAACTATTACCTCAAGGGCGCAAGTTGTACTGATTCATGTAAGAAAACCCATAATATGGTGTCTGGGCAAAATGTTTTAGTAAAAATCTTATTTAAAATTCTATAATAAATTAATTCAATACTTCATGGGCGTGGAATTTGTCCATGAAGTGTCCAGTTGGGCTGTTCCATAAATTTAAAAATTCTAATTTTAGTAACAAAATACTTAAGAAACAAATAGCATTTTCCCATAAGTCACAGGACCAGAACAGGACACAGGAACAGAAATCACTATAACAAACTGTGAAACCTCCAATATTTCCCTTAGTCCAACATATCTCAAACAAAAATTCAAAGCTAATAAGCAATATTTAAATTAATTTTTAACTGAAAAACAGCAAAAAAGTGGGGGTAAACACATACTCGCGACCCCAACTGTTTTAATTGCCCCTGTCACTGTCTCGGCTATAAGGTTGTTATAAACACATTCACCCTAACTAGCTCAAGGAGCTTTACAGTTATAGCATTAATAGTTATTGTAACCCATTTTTAGCCGTTAGTTACAACTACCGCTAGGCTAAAAGGTAAATATTGACTCGGGCGCCATCGCGCCAACATTAGTGGAGGGAGTAGACTAACAATATCAGTGGAGGTAGATGTGGCAGCCATGTCAGCAGTCAACTAAAGTGATTAGTTTTGTTGTTCAGGAGCGCACAGACGAGTACTCGCGCCTGGCGACGCTGGGCGGGGCGCTGGGAGTGCCGAGCGAGCGGCTGCAGCCGGAGGAGGTGCACCGGCGCTGGCCGCTGCTGGGCGGGCCGCTGCGCTCCGCACTGTTCTGCCCGGCCGACGGGACCGTGGACCCCGCCATGGCCACCGCAGCACTGCTCAAGGTCGCCAGACAACACAACGCTCAGGTTACTCAAACCTTCAACTTTATATTACGCTAAATCATGTTAGTGTTCCTTTTTTACGACTACACGGGTATGCAAAAAAAATCTTTTCTCCTATTTATTAAGCATCACATTTTTACTGACCATTCTTCTAGTACTACCTGTTTGCCGGCAATTTATTTATTTTTTATTAATTTTCTGCACGTTATTAGTAGTATTTTCTTCCACCAGAAACCATTACTTTTAATAGTTTTGATAACTATGCTTTTTCAAGGTATTTGAAGGAACTCCAGCCCTGGAAATCCAGACTGGGGCGGACTTACTAGGGAACAAGGAAGTAAAAGGAGTCGTAACAGCTCAGGGAACTATCTCAACCAAATGTGTGATCAACTGTGCAGGTAGGTTATTTTGGATTCTTGTTTTATGCTCATTCTTGGTATTATTCAAAAAGAAATCACAACAAATATTCTAGCTCTTACGTATTTCATTTTTTAATGGATGGCAACGTGTAAATTAAGAAAATGTGGTAGATTTTAAAATTCTAATATGGAAAACAATTTAATATTGTCTCTCTAGAAGTAAGCTTACTTACAGCTAATATATTACATAAATATTTATTATTGCATTAGTATTTTACTTAGCTTGCTTCTGAATTAATTTAATCCGTTTATTTGTTTGACGGTCTCCGGTAGTTCATAATAGATATTTAGTAATAATAAATATTTCGTTCATTAAAGTCTTGAGACTGGCAACACCTTTATCTATGGTCCTCTCTCGCCAGCCCGTGGTTTAGCACAAAATAAATAGTAAAACCCAATAATAGTATGTTTGTATACTCTCCTAAAAACTATATATTTTTAAATTATTTTTTTTTACTCAATCAGTCAACATGAAATATTTATTTGAACGTGATTTTCTATATATATAACCTCGGACTGACTAATCTTTATGCTTTCACTTAATAAATTATCAAGATTCAATGCACTTTCGTACCCATAATTTCCTATGGATCATCAGGTATGGATAAGGGAAATAAGGTTTGGTTTAAATTTATTTTATTTTCGTTTTTGCTATGTAGACGTAGACTAGACTGTTTACCATCGATATTGTAAATATTTATGTAAATAGGCACACATATTGGTTTTACCCATCGTCATCGAAGAAATGCCGCGATAGTCATTTGTTGAACTTAAATCTCTTGGCGTTATAATAGATTCGGAAGCAATTCATTACATCAAGAATAGAACCCGGGGCCTTAGGCCTCATTTAGATGGTTAAAATAGAAAAGTTTTACCTACCATTAAAACTTATATTATGTGCCCAGCCTTATTTAAAACCATATTGAGACAGCGTCGTTAATTTCTCTAATTGTGTCACTATTTACCCCTATTTACAGCCTCTTTTTCTTACATAATGGTCACCCTGGCAGAAACTCCATAGATTTTTTGTCTATGGATTTTGACGTTTATTTTAACCGCCATTAGTCTCACCAGGCAGAGATTGCCTTGGTTTTAAATAAGGCTGGGCACATAATATAAGTTTTAATGGTAGGTAAAACTTTTCTATTATGTATTCCCAGGCCGTTATTTAAAACCATATTGAGACTTGTTTGTTATCGCCTGGTGACCAATGTAAGACACACTAATGTGAAAGTTAATATCAAGTTAATAAACAAGCATTGAAACAGTGGTGCCATGGAAGATGCACCGCTGTTGAAGTTAGTCGCTTCACGACAGTAATATTTGGAAAAAGGTGTTGGCACTTCGCCAAGTTACTCCTGCAAGGATATCCTCCAGCGTATTGTTCTGCAGCCAGTTGAACGATGCCACAGTGAACGGAGATGAAACTACAGACTGTTTAAACACTAATAAATCCATACTAAAATCATCTATTATAGCTCAAATTGCTGGTTTAACCCGTTACTGTAGAGATGAAGAGTGGGCATTACATATCAGGAAGGAGATGTTCTGCGATTTTACCGCACCTTTCTGACTCAAAAAAACACTGGGTGTATGCTTTGAAAATTGGTTTTTTTCTCTCCCGCCGGACTTTCTATGTGTAGCCAAGTCAGTTTAAGAAGCCAAGGAAGCAAGGGTGTGTGCCACCTGGCACTGTCACCTGGCACATGGCACTTTTTCCTCATCAAATATCAACTTATCTTGAGTACAGTGAAAGTAGCGTCAAATCATGCAGTTGATGCCATTGGCTTCAACCAACAGGAGGTAATTACAGCTTTACGACTATCTTTGAAATGACGATCTTCTCTGGCTGACGTCAATTTTTAACCAAGAGGTCCCCGTATAGGATGGTCTATTAACTTGGACTTTAAAAGCTGAACAGGATCTGTTTCACCGTACGTAAACTAAGACAGATTTATAGTTATAGATTAGAAATGTAATCATCATAACGATTTGTGGAGAAATATTGTACTGGCGCGCAGTTTTGAACTTTTAAGTGCAAGTCTGAGAGGAATCAAGCACATGACAGCATTGGGGTTATAAGTCTCTTGCTTGATACCCATGTACCATAAATCCAAATTACTTTGTGAAATTTATTTGTGGCTTCCAGACCAGCACAGCAGAGTAGTTTGTTGATGTGATCATTTCATAAGGTGTTCTGCCATCTTCAAACTTTCAGAGTTAGAGCGTCTGTGTTAGGGGATGACTCGTTTGTCTGTCTAAACCTGCCTAAAAAAATATCTTCTGCCACCTAGGAGATGCTACTATAGATAGTTCCCTGAGCTCCTTTCAGAATTTGTGGAACTAGACGTGGTGGTGGAGAGACCTAGGCCAGCATGTAATTCCAATTGGCAACTAAAAGCGTTGTGGAGAGCTGTGTTTCTGTTGCTCTGGTTCCAGGATACATACATTCGAAGAATGTGTGATGTCAATTGATGGAACTCTCAGAAGTAATTTCCGGTAGAAGGTGTTTACTCTGAAAGTGTCTGCTGCAGGATAGACAATCAGTGCTCTTGAGTCGTCTTGGGAGATATTAAATTCATCCATTATCATTGACAAATCAAAATCAGGAGGTTCATGACTTTGTGCCAATCTTGGTTATGCACGTAAACACAACTGTTGAGGAAAGGAGGTTTTGTTGTTGACCTGGGCTGGATCCGAAGACCCGCAGCCTGCCAGCTCAAGCACATGTATAGACCTGGTATCTTAGAAACGGCGCGAGCATATCTTTTTTAAATTGCATGTGTAAGTTCTGCTAGAGTGTGAAGCAGCCAGGGTCCGCTGAAACATCATGTTGTGTAGCATAGCAGCGTTTCCACCATTCAGTCATCAAATAGGTGGAAGTGGTGAGAATAGGGCTGCTCCTTTCTTCTACATTTTTCATCCATAGCTTTCGTTGCGCAGGTAGATGATGATTGTCAGGGTCTGAATCAAAAGACCCGATAGACAGATAGTTCCAGCACGCTTGGAGATACGCAACATTCACACTAGTATCTCTTATACATTGCAGTGTAGATGTTGCGCAGTGCAGTAGAAGACTATTGTCGGACTGGATCGAAAGACCCTAGTTTGACAGCTTCTATTGTTGCAATGTAGGTGTTGCGTAATAGAAGACTGTTGTCGGACTGGGATCGAAAGACTCGAATCTGATAGCTCCTGCATGTTGCCATGTAGATGTTGAGCAGTAGAAGGCTATTGTCGGACTGGATCCAAAGACCCGAATCTGACAGCTCCTGTACCCCGTGGTGTAGATGTGCGCCGTAGAAGACTATTGTCGGACTGGATCCAAAGACCCGAATCTGACAGCTCCTGTACCCTGTGGTGTAGATGTGCGCAGTAGAAGACTGTTGTCGGACTGGATCGAAAGACCCGAATCTGACAGCTCCTGTACCCTGTGGTGTAGATGTGCGCAGTAGAAGACTGTTGTCGGACTGGATCGAAAGACCCCGAATCTGACAGCTCCTGTACCCTGTGGTGTAGATGTGCGCAGTAGAAGACTGTTGTTGGACTGGATCGAAAGACCCGAATCTGACAGCTCCTGTACCCTGTGGTGTAGATGTGCGCAGTAGAAGACTATTGTCAGACTGGATCGAAAGACCCGAATCTGACAGCTCCTGTACCTGGTGGTGTAGAATGTGCGCAGTAGAAGACTATTGTCGGACTGGATCGAAAGACCCGAATCTGACAGCTCCTGTACCCTGTGGTGCAGATGTTGCGCAGTAGAAGACCATTGTCAGACTGGATCGAAAGATCCGAGCCTGACAGCTCTAGCACGTGTGGAGACATGGCAGCCAGCACGGCGAGCGTCTTTTGTAGACTGCAGTGTAGATGTTCTGGAATGCAGTCAAACAACTTGCATCTAGCATCCCGTCCGGTGCAAGACGCATCCTTCATCATCTTGTGTTGGCAATCTGGAATTGAATGGAAGGAGACCAGTTCACTTACCTGCTTTTCTGGTGCTTTTGTGCATTAGCTTACCAGACGGAAGTCATCCAGATACACCACCCAATACCAACCATCGGAAAACTTTTTCTCGAAAGAGATAAAGCTATCCAATTTGGTTCTGCCGAGAGAATCTTTGGAGCGGAACTTAAATTCCAATGGCAGGCATGTCACCTGATACAGCTGTCCCAGATAAACCAAACGCAGTGAGATGGGAATTATCGGAATATGAAAGTATGCCTGTGGTATATCTACTTTCACCATATAATCTGTACTGTAATTTGCTGAAGAATTATAAAGTCGCCTTTCAGCTTGATTACGACGATATTTTACAAGTGGGAGGGCCTGATGACTGATGACTGATGAACCAGGCATGGGCTTGTGGACTTATGGTTTGGAAAAACCGTTGCCCGATCTTTTTGATAGTCGAGGACAGTGCGACAGGCCCATATAAGAATTCCTTATTTGGAGCAGAGAGCGCAGCATCCCATCCTTCCTTTGCTGTATTCCATGAGGTCCTAGGTTACACTTTGGTAGACTCGCCTCATAGTGTAGTGGCAACGCACTGGGCCATCCTGCATGAGGTCGTGGTTTCAACTCTCAATGGGGGTCAATATGAAATGTTTATTTGAATGTGATCAAAATATTTCACGTGATACCTTGCTGACATTTCATATGTGAACTGGCGCTGAAGCGCAAGATTGATCGTCCCCCCTTCATGCAACAAATACTCAAGGCTCTTGCACTTGATGTATCCTTACAGTGCCCTATGCACCACTGGTTGCGGATAATGGAGAGTAGTAGACTTTTTAATCTCATCAAAACGGATATTACACCATTTCTGACAATTAAGATATTGAACCCTTATTCCTTTAGCGATTTTTCTCATCTGCTTGTAGGATAGGCGGTGAGTAAGGTTAACTAGTTGTAGTTAACTCAATGTCCTCTATTATTATGGGTGCATATCACGAAAGAAAATCCACGAGCAGAGGGCTCGGTGAAAAATCAGTGCCGACTCTAAAAGATAGAAGAGTTCGCGGACACATTTTTAAAAAAATTTGCAAAACTCCAAAAACTTTCAAGCAGTGTACCGCGCTTATAGACCTAACAAACTTTCATCGCGCCTCATGGGACGAGATTTGCAATACGTATTATCGGATTGCAATCCGCATTTAGAAACTAAACGGTAGGGCGAATTTGACAACTCCAAAGAAGATGTAAGCATCTCGCCATTCGTTCGCACAATCAGCCGGTTTTCAAATCACCGCTTGTGCATTTTAACATATTCATTCGCGATTTACCGCGACCCGCGACTCTACCGATGCCGTGTTGGGCATTTTCGGGAGAGTTATTTATCGAATGAATTATTTCGCGTCAAATAAACCCGCGCGTTTCGTGAGATTTTGCGACCCGCGAAAATTTCTTGCTGCAATCCTGATTCTTTAATATCGCGTGAAATGACGCCGCGATCTTAGTTCACGACGGATCATCGCGTGACTTGTCGATATTTTTAGGGATTTTCGTAATTTTTTCGTTTGTAAAAGACACGAAAAAAAAAATCACGTAGTGACAGTTTAGAAAAAAAACACACTAATGACGGTTAAATATAAACGGTCAAAATCCATAGACAAAAAATCTATGGAGTTTCTGCCAGGGTGACCATTATGTAAGAAAAAGAGGCTGTAAATAGGGGTAAATAGTGACACAATTAGAGAAATTAACGACGCTGTCTCAATATGGTTTTAAATAACGGCCTGGGAATACATAATGTACATGCGTTGAGCAATATTTAGCCAACAATTTGAACACCACACAATTTAGAATAAGTTTAAATAGAAATCAAGCATTTAAAAAAGTTTATTTTATCTTTTTAACAACATTTACACAGAGCAGTAACACAGAGCTGAAGACGGTTCTTCATAGTATTCTCGTATGATCCTCATAGTATTACTGGAACTCGGATACTGGAATAGCATTCATCTGGTTACAGATCTTTTAATGTTTTTCGAGTGTACCAAAATGACATCCCTTGTTCCCTTAGGTAGGTAAATTTTTAACCTTGGGAACAGAAAAAAGTCACAAGGACTCAAGCCAGGCGAATAAGGTGGTAAGGATATGGAACCACACAGGAATGTTTTAACTGGCCAAAGTTTCCGTGGTACTGTGCCCGAGTCTAAAGCAAAACCTCAAATTTGCTCGAAATGAATGACATTCTAGAAAAAACTGTTTTACAAAAAAAAATCTAATGACTAGCAAGTTAAAACTTGAACTTGACATGTTCAGCTATCACCCCCTCTAAGTCTCCCGTTTCCAGTTAATAACGCTATGTTGCCAGTCTCGTATGACTTAATTTACAGACGATGTATATTAGTGCTGCTTGCTACACATGACCTGTCCGGTTACAGGAGCGTGGGGCGGCGGAGTGCGCTCCCTGGCGGGCAGCGGGCTGGCGGGGCTGCCCCTGCTGCCCATGAAACACGCCTACATCGTGTCGGAGACCATCCCGGGGGCGCGCGGGCTCCCCAACGTCCGGGACCACGACGGAGCCTTCTACTTTCGCATCCAGGGGGACGCCATCTGCATGGGCGGCTACGAAGGGAACCCTATATTGCTGGATGAGGTACTAAGTAAGGATTACTCGATGAGTTCGATTCTAACCGGAGTGATGACGCAGTAATAAGATCTAAAATAAAAATGTGGTAGCGGAGTTAATCAAAGAGAGGGAAATCTCTTTCTTTTTTTTTAAATTTTAATAAAAAGAAACATTTGAGTTCTTATAATACACCGTTTCCCACGATGAGACCGCGAATCTCCAGAGGGTGATTATTCATGATATTCTGAGAAAAAAATCTTAATAAAGTTTTTCAAAATACTCAATTCTAATTTCTTAAAAAAATGATTAAAATATGAATAAAAATTCACGCGTGTAATACCGTCCATTTTTGAACTGGCTAACACCACGTGACCTGCACCAATTTCAGATATGAAATTCGAATTTTGAATGTCCGCACAAGGCAAGGCGTTCGGTGACCAGAGCAGACCCCCACTCCTCCCCGCCCACCGCCACCCCGCCACCGCTAGCATTTCAAACAGAAGCCAGTATTACATAGTCGCTTTTTATTAATACTTTTTTAAAATTAATTATTAAAAATGCCCGGATCAAAAAACTTTATAAGGATTTTTTTCTCAGAATACCATGAACAATCACCCTCCGGAGTTTCGCGGTCTCATCGTGGGACACGGTGTATACTCAAATATTTCAGTTTTGGGATATAACTGTGAAGTCCTTGTTCTTCAACATTTCTTTAGGTTGTTCCAAGTTGACCGGTTTATTACAGTGAAATAAATATCTATGTACCTACATACAGACATCACAATAACATTTTGGGTTTTACCTGCACTCCAGTTAATTTGTTACACTGACCGAGTGTTGTGTAGGGCGTCCCCGCGGAGTTTGAGTTCCAGCTGTACGACCTGGACTGGGCGGTGTTCGCGCCGCACGTGGAAGGTGCGGGACGGCTGTGCCCCGCGCTGCAGGCTGCCGGTGTCCGCTCCACGGTCTGCGGACCGGAGTCCTTCACGCCCGACCACAAACCGCTCATGGGAGAGGACACTCACTTATTTGGTATGGAACTCCAATGTCATGTGCACTTGCTATCTATCATTAATTTGTGCATTCATCAATTTTGGATAAATGCCTTCATCTTAAACATACATCAGCCCAGATGATGAACACTGAAACGCTCTCAAAATGTCAACAGGAAAAAGTCTCTTTAAACTGTGTAGTATTCCAGAAAAATTAAAGTGTCCATTCTCCAAGGAAAATTAAAATCTCTAATGATATTTTAGTGGTTAGTGCCCTGAAGTAAGTACGAGTATCCTTACTGGTCACTTATTATAATATTATTCCTCCTCCCTAGGATTGTACCACAACTGCGGCTACAACTCAGCGGGGATGATGTTCTCCCCGGGATGTGCGGAGCAGATGACAGACTGGGTGCTGCACGGAAGGTGAGTCTGATACTGCACTATAAGTATTAGCTCAGTACGGTTAGACACTTTGTTTTATTTATTAGTTCTTTTACGTTAAAATGTAACAAGTGTTACTCTGGCTTGTATTGTATTCCACAGGCCCACACTGCCGATGTTCACATTCGACGTTCGCCGTTTCAGTCCTGAGCAGCTCTCCAGTCGGCGCTGGCTCCGGGAGCGAAGTCACGAGGCGTACGCACGGAACTACGATCTGGTTATTATATTACTTTTACGTACTTTCCACATTTAATAGTGCAGAAAGTTTTGCATTGGAAAACCAAGTGTAGTGTATCTTAAAAGTTTATTACATGGTATCGGTCTTATACTTAGCCCAGTAAAAAGTGTATCGAAAAATCTATTTTTATATGAAAAACTACATTTTCCACCTTAAAATATGGTGCTCAGAACATTGCGCTTCCTGGTATGAATCCCAGTCTCCAGTCGGGATCGATATAAAATATTTATACTTTAACTTCCCCAAATTAAAAAATTAAAAAGTTTTCCAAATAACCAGAAACTAAGAACCCAGTAATCATCCAAAACATCTTTAAATTAATATAATAATAATAAATATTGTTTGTCCTAAAGTGTTGAGAGAGGATTTGTGTATTAAGTGAGATGATTCCGTGATTTTAATAACCTATAATATGTATTAAACGAGGAGCTTAATTCCAGGTGTTCCCATGGGACGAGCCCCTCGGGGGTCGCGGGGTGCAGCTGTCCCCAGTCCACGTAGAGCTGGAGGAGGCGGGGGCCGTGTGGCAGACCAGAGCGGGCTGGGAGCGACCCGCCTTTTTCCTGCCCAATAGGAAGGTACAGAAAGTTCCACCTTTTCCCTTGGCTGTTGAGGGTCTAAATTTAAAAGGTCTTATAATAAGCAGCCACAAGTGGTTCTGGTATAAACTATGGTTCTGGGCACTTCTAGTCATTATTTCAGTTTCCTTGCCCATAACCCTAACCAACTCAAGTTGGCCCAACGTGTACTGTAAAGCGCTAGGAAACATTAGTTCTACCTCTTTATAAGTTGTTTGTTAATGGTTACCTGTGGGAAATTCCCACAGGTAACCATTAACAAACAGCTGGATTCCCACTGGGAATCCAGCCCAGCCCCACAGGGCCACCTCCTCAGACATTCACCCCCTGCATCTGGACTTGTACACTGAATGTTTGTGTGAATGCAGAATGATAAAAATTAGAGATTTGTGTCTCAATTTATAAAAAAGTAGGTAGGTACAAGTGTCACTTTTTCAAAACAAAAAAAAATTCTACATTCACAGAAAAATTCGATGTACAAGCCCACTAGAAAAGGTGCGATGGTTTGTCAGGAAGTGTTTATTTTTTATTTAATTTGATTTACGGACTTAAGTCCATTTCAAACATAAAATTATTTTAACACATATATACACAGGTACAATTAAAATAAGATACAATCAAGGAAATAAAAGCTAGGACAAAATTTATTAGAACTAACACGAGACAAGATCTGGTCTACTTTAGTGATTGTTTAAATCTGGAAAAACTAACACCAAAAAAGTCCAGATCCTGTCTCGAGTTTACAACGCGACACAATTGGGACATTGGTGCATGCAAGCCATAGTTTGTGCTGTGCTGTTCGAGGAACAGCACTTCATTATTTCGCAACCGGCGGATCGGGACATTGAATGTCACTTGTTCCAGTAACGATGGTACATCAGTTAAGCCATTCAGTAACTTAAACATAAATATGTTGTACCGCACTTGTCTCTAGTTAAAGCGTGTGTGGTGTGCAGGTCCCCCTTCCTGCGTACGACTGGGGCGGCCACTACGGCCACCAGCGGAACACGGACCGGAGCTACGAGGGGATCCTGGCGGGCGATCACACGTTCGGCTTCTCCAAACACCACGACAGGGTGAGTGCTCTACCTACCTACATTCTAGACTTGTACACCAAGTTATGCTTTTTGATACATAAGAGTTGTAAGTAGCAACTTGATCTTAAATTATACGAGAACTAAATAACTATTTTCTTGTGAAATGTACCTACTACAAATAAACTCTTTTCTTAGTCCAAAACCATCATTTTGTCACTGTTCAGGCAAAAAGCACTAACTCTGACATAAGAACAATTTGTATCTTGATTTAAATAAAAAGGTAAATAAATAATATTAACAGGCAAATGTCATTTTAAAATATCACTTTGTTAATCTTTTTCTCCCGACTGGTTTTGAAACAACACGTACCTGTTTTTCAAGGGATAGTATACAATTGAAATTGAAACAAAAAATAACTTTGCTACGTTAGTAGTGTGCCTGTACATGTGGTCAGGTCAAAAATGTGACGTTCTCCATTTATTTATTATTATTATTTAATATTAGGCGAGCAGCTTAAAGCTGATATGCCTAAATCGGACAGTTAGTTAGGTTTAAACTTGTCCAGTCCATTCTTAAACCCGTTCACACTATTCGCAATGACCAGCTCCTGCGGTAGCCCGTTCCAGCTATCTACCACCCTGTTGCTCAGGAAATGTTTTCTTGGGTTCTGATTAAACCGGCTCTTCTCCAGTTTAAGGTTGTGGCCTCGAAGTCGTGCGTTGTTTTTCAGTTTAAAGATTTCACATGATAATACGATTAATAATATGATAAAACTAAAACACCTTAAAAGTCAAGATTTGACTCCTCCTCTAAACAAAATAGTGTTTCTAGAGTGAGTGACATCTGCCTGAATGTTGATGATTTGATCACCACTTCCAGATAGGAGAAGAAGCTCTCAAGTGCCGTAATGAGGCGGCCGTATTCGACCTGTCGTACTACGGGAAGTTCTACCTCACGGGACCGCAGGCTCAGGAGGCGGTCGACTGGATCTTCACAGCTGATCTGAGGAACGCTCCTGTCAAGTTAGTGCTGTTTTCTGTACTGAACAATAGATATCCACTATATACCTCCACTATAATAGTGTATACGCTAACACTGTATAATAATGTTACAGTAAGGTGGTGTACACTTGTATGCTGAATGAGGCGGGAGGTATAGAAGCCGACCTGACTGTTACTGTACTGGAGAATGGAACTGGGAAGATGGTGGAACCGCACTCAAAAGTAGAGTATCTTCTTAATATATTCACTAAGAGCTTTCAAGGCATTATTATTATTATAACCCTTTAGCACGAAGCACCCACTTCATGAATATTGTTAGCAATGCAGCAAACCGCTAAACAGTTAGGCTTCAGCTGTTATGAGGAGTTATGTCGTAGAAATGAAGACAACATTGTTGAGGAAAACATCTGTATTAAATATGCGCTTTAATTATCTGGTTTAAGAAAACTTCATGAGAAGGAAGAGATCTGGCAATGGACGTGGTATAAGTCCTACCGATGTAAACCGTGTGACATTTGGACAAAGTGGTTTGTTTTAAGAAGTATTTTGTTATAAAAATCTTATTTTGAAAACAAACAATGGGCATGGTATTTGCTCATGAAGTATCCAACTTGTTCTATAAATTTTAGATGTGGAATTTTACTAACAAAATATTTCATAAACATAATGCTTTGCCCATATTTATTATGTGAAAGGACTGGCGTAAGAGCACAAAATACTACAGTCCTCACCCCCTGCAAGAGCCAGGGTCTTACAGGATAACACCAAGGCCAAGAAGGTGAGGACTAACTCAATGTCACAACAGATTACACTGACGTCAGAAGCTTAGCCCTGACCGCCGCCATTCGAGTTAATTGTCCAGTTATTACAACCTACTACTGCTTAATAGTGTTTCTACATCTACATGACTAATAATAATGTGTGCATATTTACAGGATCGAATATTCTACGTGGTAGCCAGCGGGTTCTCCGCTCAACACACACTGGCACACATGAGGAGGGTGATACGAGACCGAAGTCTGGACGCCACAGTATCGGACGCCACTTTACAGATCGGGATACTGTCCATACAGGGACCCAAGAGGTAACAACTTCACTATACCCAGTCTAGTATACTCAACTATCCCGCTCAAGTCTGACAGCGAATCATTTATATCATATTAGTTCCTCCCTTTCCCATCATCAATACACCGAGTGTAGAGTGTAGTGTATCTTCTTCATTAATTGCATGTAGCCAAGACTTAGTGCAAGTACATATCTGTATAGAGTGTAAACTATTGCTAGTAGTAGTAAAAAGTAGAATCGCTACTATAAAAAGCAGGTCTACACTCTAAACAGATATGATAAACAGTATTCTGACTGCATTTCACAGCCGGGAGATCATGGAGCAAGTGTTCAAGCGTTCCATGGCGGAGTTCTTGGTGTCCACCCAGCAAGTGCTGGAGCCGCAGTGCCGCGCCCTCCGGGTAGGCTGGACCGGCGAGCTGGGCTGGGAGCTGCACGCCCCCGCGCCCGCCCTGCGCGCGCTGCTGGCCCGCCTGCCCCCCTCGGCCGCGCCCGCCGGCTGGCGCGCCCTCACCGCTCTCAGTGCGGAGAAAGGTACTGAACCTGCACCCGTCCTACTGGAGTCAATACTTCTTCCTGACAAACTAATGAAACCCCACCCTTTCCGTAGTCTTTCTTGAGTCAAGCACATCTCTAAGGGTGTTATTACATACACCCGACTGTATGCTGCGCGAGATTAAATAGATTCAGTTTTAACAGTGAAAAAGAGAAGGTTACATGCGACCAATTTATTGCCCCTTTCACTGTCCTGTCCCGATACACCCTGAAACATTAGCTCTACTGACAACAAGTCAACTCGTGACTAGGGTACCACCTGTGGAACGCAGACGCGAGAGCAGACGACACGCCACTGGAAGCGGGACTGGGATTCACGTGTCGGAAGGGCGGAGAGTACACGGGAAGCGCCGTAGTGGACAAACAGAGGAAGGAAGGAGTCACCAAGAAATACACTTTCTTCACTTTGGATGAGAAGGTAAACAATCTTGTATTTCACTTCTTCATCATATACTTATATTTTGTATGTATTGATATCTGCGCAATTCATAAGTCAGCCTCGGTGTGAGGTGCCGCGCCACCCCCCACACCGCCTCACCCTTCGACCGCAAGGGGCTCAGGATACGAGGGGAATATTGATACCA
This sequence comes from Micrasema minimum, assembly GCA_022494985.1. Lineage (NCBI taxonomy): Eukaryota > Metazoa > Arthropoda > Insecta > Trichoptera > Brachycentridae > Micrasema > Micrasema minimum. The sequence continues at coordinate 177,366 of JAGVSP010000011.1, read as the reverse complement.
TTTGACATATTTTTTTGTTATTAAAGTACATGCATACGTAATATATTTATGTATTTTTTATTTTTTACCACATAACCCCAAAATGTTGAGAAACGTATAGTTTTGCTGTCATTCTATCATATCTATTCCATATGCGAAAAACACACATCTCTAATTATCATGTATAAAAAACAAGCATTTCAGTGATTATAACTGAGATTGATTAGCATTGTATGTATTTTGTTCCATGTTTTCCCGTAGCATGCATTCCTATGCAGTTCAGTTGTAGGCGATTATGAGCCTTAGTGAAAGATGGAGATTTGTAATGGCCTCAGATATCCCGTGCCCACCAACCAGAGCTCGGGTGGATCGGATTAGTCCGATCACTACGAGACATGATGATTATTCTCACTACAAGTTGTAAAGATTGATCTTTCAGTACAAGAAACTTTATCTGCAGCACCTTTTGTATATAATCTTGCAAATTTACATATTTTGTAATAAAAACGACCCTTCGAATTAAAAAAAGTTTTAATTTTTTTTTAAAAAGTTGTTATTATATGTTTATAAAGGATGAATAGATATTCATTCACATTAGGTATTGTTAAAATCAAACTATTGAAAATGCCCTGATAAGGCGAAACACTAAATAAAAATACATAGAGCCTAAAAACCGAGTCTGATTTTCAATAATACATATAATACGGGGTTCTATAAAATAAATGGCAACTCAGTCTATTAAGAGGAGGTAATAAGTCACTCCTGCACCAGGGAATGTTCTAGTTAGTTCTGGTCAGTTTTAGTTAGCCCGCGAGGGGATTAGCGTGTATTGTGACAGAAGATATTCTGGTCTCCGTGAGAGGTTTGAAGTTCTTGGCATTGACGGGGATCTTCTCCAACTCATCGAGGGCGTCAAATCCATCGATAACCCTAGAAAATATAGTTCAATTATAGTAAATAAAGTTCCAGTAAAGAAAACAAGCAAGCATCAAGTTTTCCTCAGCACGGGGCACCCCGGTGAGGACTAATTATTAAAACCTGTACTTACTAAAAAAAATTCATGCAAATAAATCATTGTATTGTGTAAAATCTTGTATTGTGGACTCTGTAAATTAGGCACATACTTTGTATACTAATAATCATCTGTAAATTGAACTCACTTCCCGAAGAGCGTGTACTTGAGGTCGAGGTGCGGCTGAGCAGAGTAGGAGATGAAGAACTGGCTTCCATTTGTGTTGGGACCGTTGTTGGCCATGGACACCACACCGCGTGCTGTGTGCTGGAATCATAACTCCACCATTACTATTACACCACGAGTTGTGTTGATCTAGGATATATTATGTTTACGTTAGTATCAAATTTATATATGCCTACTTTTATTGGTATACCTACATCACTAGTTGTCAAGAAAATAATCTTTATAAACAACAATAACATGCGCCATAAACGCTTCCCTGACAAGACTGGTATAACCACTTTGTTACTGGCTCCCACTACTATTATACTACTGATAGAATGTACGTACTTTGAGTTCCTCCTTGAACTCATCCTGGAACTTGCGCCCCCAGATGCTGCTGCCCCCCTTCCCCCCTCCCGTGGGGTCTCCGGTCTGCACCATGAAGCCCTAAAACATACAAAACCATTACTCCACTATTCCATTTGTCATTCAATAATTTATTATTATTATTATTATTATGGATAATTTCCGTTTTCCTATAAATATACCTCAAGGGCGCTAATTAGACTAGAAACTATACAACTCAAGTACGATACTTCAGTTTGTTAAAATTTTGGTAAAACGTTTGTTTATTATAATTTACGACAGTCTGGGATTTTAGAACTAACTTGTACATGTAATGTGGACTTATCACCAACAGGAACTAATTGTGATTTTTTGAACTCAATTTTCATAGGAATTTATCATCTGTAGGAACTAATTTATCTTGATTCTAAATATGGGAAACTGCCAGCACAACAAAATGGCATAAAAATCTCAATTGTTACCGGTGGTGGGTGGTGGGCTTATTGTGGATAGGAACTATATGACTCAACTATTAAAAGATGAGGAAATATAGTATTATATTACAAAGAGACCAGTAGATCTAAGACAAAACACCGTGTCTCAACATACTGTTAGGCTCGGCGGCTCAACAATAATGCATTTATGACTCTAGATTCTCCTAGAGTCCAGGAAAACCTCTCCACTCGCCCCGTCTCCGGCTGTTTCTCTCCGTTTTCTTTTTTAATCGACAAACGAATCACAGTATTACCGTACCTTAATATTCCTGTGGAACAAGCAGCCGTTATAGTAGTCGCTCGCACACAACGCCAGGAAGTTCTCACAAGCCTTGGGACACTCCTCGCAGAATAACTCGATCTTTATATCACCGACATCGGTGTGTAACGTCACCGACATGACACACTCGACTTGTATTACTACAATTTATAATAAATCAATATTAAAACTTTATAATAGCAAGATTCTAAAATAACCTTAAAACTTCGTGCGTTGTTTTCAAATTTTGACAGAAAATGACAGAAAACGAAAACTAGCGTAGAAACAAATGTCAAAATAAACGTAACCAAAGATTTTAAAAATATGCCCGGACATTTTTTGTTATCATAGTGATGCGCACAACAGGTTATGATATTCGAGCTAGCCGGTATATTTGATAACCCATTCTAGATGTCAGGTTACAGCATCACTAGTTCAGTTTTGACAGATAAAACTTGGATAAAACTAGCCAATTTCCCAGAATAATATGGTAAAGAAACTTTTCCGATTTGCCTTTATATGTTATCATAATTTTTTAAATTTATATTTAGTATTGAGAAATAATATCGGGATCGAAAAATTCGATACAAAAAAATCTAAATATATCGACATTTTTTAGCGATGAATCGATATTTTTGGTGTTCATCCCTACATCTGTCATCTGTCACAATCACCATTTTCACAATATTTCAGCCCGTGATTTCAGCGTGTTCGCCGCGTGTGTTTATGTTTTGTATTATTTAAAAAGGATTACATTTAAATCATGTCGGATTTCAGTTTGGCTGAATTATTTCAAGGAAACGTAGACAGTAATATTATATTTTCCGACGAGTTAATTCATACAAGCTGCATCAAATCTGAAGCTAAATATTCCGAGGACGAAATTTCTGGTAAAGAAAATGATTTTCCTTTTCTCGAAATGGATATCGAAGAGATTGATATTAAAAAAGAACTGGCTGCATCTCTCAGTGCAGATAAAATTATATTTGATCTGAACTTTCAGTACCAACAAAAACAGACGTCTGAAAGTGATAGCAACGGGGTTATTTCCGATGCAAACGAGCTAAAAGAGAAGGTAAATGATATGTTGGATGATCAATTTAAATCAACAAGAAAATGCGACCTTAAAAAAACACTTGAAATCCAAGAATACTTGAAGTGTGACCACTGCGAGTACAGAACTAAAGTCCGGTGCCGTTTGGAGCGTCACGTGACCCTCCACGTTCCCGGCTCCCCGCCAGGGGGGGTCCTGCGGTGCCCCGACTGCCCGTTCACCTCCAACAAGAAGTACAGAATGTTCCGCCACACACTGAACCGCCACATGGACGAATATCCCTTCGCTTGCAACTTGTGCTCGTATAAATGCAAATGCTCCACATCGCTCAAGAGACACAAGATGACGCACGAAAGTAAAACAACGGACATAACTAAAGCGTCGGAGAGCACAAAAAACAAAACAAATAAAATAACTAAAGCGTTTGTGTGTCCGAAATGCGGGAAAGTAATCAACAGCCCTTGCAACGTAAAACCGCATCTTTTAACCCACGAAAAGGGGGACAGTTATTTCTGCGACAAGTGTTCTTTTTCTTGCCGTTGTCCGAAGACATTGCGTCGCCATGCGGTGGTGCACGGCCAAGTGGTGCAGTTCAGTGCGCTGGAGTGCGGCAGCTGCCCGTACGTGACGGCGCAGTCGCACCACTTACGCCGCCACCGCGCGACGCACGCGCGACCCGCGACGGCGCGATACAAGCAACAGCGCTGCCCGCGCTGCAAGCAATACTTCACCAAGAAGCTGATGGCGCAACATCTAACTCTCTACTGCAAGAGTTTAAAGATTGAAAAATAAACATTTTCAGCATTGGGCTCATAAATATGTATACATACCTCCGCATGTAGATATAAGGTCTTGATGTGTGATTTTCACATAAAAAATGTTTCATATGTGATACCTTGAATTTTAAGACTGATCAACTAGCCTCCATGTAACAAATGATCTAGATTCACTGAACTTGTACCAATCCAGTGCCCTATGCATCATTGGGTGCAGATAAGGGAAAGTAGTAGTGGTAGAAGATATAAGTCCATACAAGTATTTTTCTATGGCCTTAAGGAAGGCGATACAAGGGCAGAGATCACTGATAAATCGGTAAAATCTCTTTGATAATAATAAATCCTCGTAATATTAAATCTCGCATTGAAGTATAGGTATACTACATGTGATCCCAATGCTGATGTTGGTAGTGAGCTCCTCTCGAATATTTACATACTCATGTTTCCTACGATCATTTAAACAAACTCTTCTGAAAGTAACTCGTTCTTCCACTGTCTATGTAAAGTCTAGATCGACAATGACATGAAATGTTAACCCTAAAAATATGCTGAACAAAAATGCCAATTCAATTTTCCTCTAAAAGGGAGAACAGTTGCCCCGTCCCAGCAATCTATACTAGTAGTGAGTAGTGAGTAGTGAGGTCTTTGTTACTTGATGCACCAACATATTACCGATCGAACGTAGTCGTATTATTATGGGTTATTTCTCATCACATCCTGTAAACATCACTCAGAGAAAACATTGAATTTCGTTCTATGAGATAGTGTTGCTATTTGAAAAGTCTTTGTCAATGAATTAGAAAATTTGTTATAAGTACTTTGTAAATAATATTTATATTTTATTCTTGTTTTCTAAATGAAAACATTGGCTGTAACGCTATTGCGGTAATCATGAAAATATTTATCCAACTCCTTTACAGGGAACTTTACTGAATGCTGTGATTATATCAATAATGTATTGACATTAATATCGTAATGGAGAATGTCATTATGTATATAATTTGTCTTTTTTGAATGAAGTACTTAATACAGATATTGTTATTTCTGCACTGTGATGTTTTTTTCTTTTTCCTGTTCCTTATCCACACACAGTATATAATGTCAGGTCAGCGGAACACCGCGAAGCATTCTCTAGGTTATTAAGTCTGCCTTTACGGTGGGATTCCTTTATATTATTATCTATCATCTCAGCCATTATTTTAAACAAATTGATATTTCAATAATTCACTTTTTATGTTGCAGACCTAAGTAGGTATTTTAAGTGAAATACCTGTCATTTCATAATATTGTATAATGAAAGATGTGAAATTCTTTAGGAAAACAGACATACATTTATTATCATTCATCAAAGCTTCTGTATTATGTATAATTGACCCCTTCAAGTAAATATCTCCGTCACAATAGATCTTCACAGGTCGCAGTGACATCAGGAGCTATCAATACCCTGACCCCCGCCTAGAATAATAATAATTCATATCTCAGAATGTTAGGAAATTAATAATGCAGTTTTGAAATACTTACCTTTTGTACTAAAGCATCTAAATCTGTTCATCTGTTGGCAAACAAATTTGATCACATCTGCACGAGATTTATTTGTAGAAATGTTTGAAATAAAACAAGTACTAAACTGTTGTATACATTCAAATTTTATTATCATACGGTACAGAGTACAAGAACCTTCTCTAAGGGGATTTGGTTTAAATATTTCTCTCTTCTTCCTTATGTAAATTTAGTTACAAAGAAAATGTCAGAAACATTTCACTTAAGGCAAAAACAAATTGCATTTTACATCCTGTAATATATTTTCTCTGTGATGAGAATTGTATGGGTATTAACTTACTGTTGAATTTTAAATACTGTATTACAGGACAAAATTGTTTTGTTAGATCAATCAACATTATTTTGATAGAGGGCAAAATAATTTTCAACTCATGCCGAGCAGTTCACCCAAGTTAGTTTATAACTTTGTAAATATTAGTGATGAGAATCTCGCTCAGCAGTTTATGTCAGACTAGACAGACGAGACACTGAGTAGCTTGGAGGCAGTTTATGGAATTCGTACGCTCCACACAGAGAACGGATATGTCACATAGTGAGATGTTTGTCTAGTCGCAGTGCTTCATTAAGGGTATAAAATATTGATGTTCAATTAGTAAGGTTGAAATACACTTTCTCGTAATAAAATCACAATTCATCTGCAGGTCCAACTATGCAATACACATTGTAGCGAGTGTAGGAAACATTTACACAGTTCTGATTCTCCAGAACTTATTGCATAATCCCACTTATCTGTTTGATGAGGTTACAACTTGTCAAATAAATTTATATATAACTAGCACAAAAACAGTGATTTTTGAAGTAAAAGGTAACTTATTGAATGGAAACCCCAAGTATCTGACTTATGAAGAAAATAAAATGAATTTTTCTCTTTAGTTAATGTAAAATACTTCATAGGTAGGTACTTGACTCTTCTGTGATGGCAATGTTTGAATTTCTTAAATATTTTACGTTATCTATATACCTACTTCAATGTATTAGGTATATTGATGTAATTGGTTGGAGAAATGATCAATTATGACCAGTAAAACAATACTATCGCAGTAATAGTAGTAGGTAATCCTTTGAAAGACAATAATTTCCATTGGCCAACTTGACTTGGAATCTCTGTACAAAGCGTTAGATCTGTACTCCCCCTATTACCCGTTACATAATTCTACAGTTCTGTGTAGTTCTTGTCTTGGCACAGGATATTGCATTAAACATAACAAGCAATCAACACTATCAACTTTAGTAGGTACACCAGAACATTATCATTATCTATTCAAAGGCTGATTCAGTTTCTATCAACTCAGATCTATAATTTAAAACATATTTACATGTCAACTGTGTTTAGGAAAAAAGTGATAACCCGCACAAGTCAAATTTGCAGGAGAACCAAAAAACGCTCGGCTGACACCAAATGATAAGTGTTTTCTTCCAGCTAAACATAATTAACAGTCAAACAAAACAAATTGAAATATTTCCTTGATGTTTACATACAATAATCACTTTTCAACATAATACAAGCTGAACATGGCTAGTGGGTAAATTTACAGAAATAATCAGTTTGGCAGGTTTATTTCACCGATTTTTTGTGTGGCAATTTATTAATAAGTAGGAAATTAAAAGCTGGTTTTTGATGTAGATTTTTTTATTAGAGTAAACTATGAAGATAGGAATAATTATTTTACTCAAAAATTAAGCTTTTAAAATGTTGTGGGTTAAGACCGTTTCCTAAAAACAGTAGTTGTTGATGTCTTTACAATATTCCAAACTGATTAATATACCTACTGAGCTTCACACACTGTTGTCAAAATGTATCAATTTTTGACAGAGTAAACAGTTTTCAAAATTGGGAGTTCTGGCAACACATTCACAGTAGTGTGATAATATTATACTTTTGTATCGTAACAATAAAATAACATATAACTGTGTTTGATAAACTCAACCAATTGATAATAGTCAACTTTCCTTTAAAACATTTATTAATAAACTTTTTGTCTAGAAACAATGAAGAACTTTTGTACAATTTTCTAATAATAGTGTGTAGCTAAGGGTTTGGATAACCAATATTCATAATAAAATGTAAAAGGTACAACTAGTTTAATGTTCTGTCGACATTATTTGAGCGCGGATTCCGACGACCGTGGCAATAATACTTCACACAATATCATACAGTCTGCGATTAGTCAACTTATTGCAGATATATTATGTTCTTATTGAAAAAGTAATAAGTACCTCAAGTTATGACTTCATTCCATCACCATTGGTATCTCGTCACAGACAAATATTGGCTACAAATTATGTAAATACTCGGCATAATAATTTACAAAAATACAATACATATCCGGAAATCTGTAAAAATCTTGGGAATTGGTGGGACAAAGAAAAAAATATATTTTTGTGAAGTGAATTTAATAATCCACCTGTCATTTTATGCATTGTAACATTTTCTATTCTACTAAATCTTGTACATCCATATATCCCAACTTTGGGAACATATCGTCGACAAAGAAACAATACCGACTTTGCAATAATTGCGACCAATAGCGACATACAGTTCAAAAATCACGTTTTTGTTCAATTCGATAGAGAAGCAAATCCGTTCATGTCTTTTTATTGACTTCTTATTGTATCCAGTTGATGACCCGCACAGAGGCAAAGAAGTAATACCAGTCAACGGACATCGGTTCAATTTTGTATGAAATATCGCTCATCTCCCATATTAAACTAACACTAGGTATCGCCTGCCGGTAGGAAAAGTGTCCAATGTTTTCTGTCTCCTGTACAGTTGAATTCAACTATTGGCGTTTAGGTGGTATGGTTTCTTCATTGACGATAAAATATTATTTATAAAGTGGAATTGGTACTTTGGCTGCCATCTGTTGTGAAAAATGAAAAGCATTTGAGAAATCTAAATAATTATGAGTGTCTAAGAATTCCCTGAAGATGTCTCTTTGTTGTTTATGGTCTTTGCCTATTATTTGACCAGGTAGTATAAGAACAAATTAGATGAAGTAATATTGCCACGCTCCTTCACTAACCTACTTTACCGACAACTATAATTGACTGCAATAATACAAAAGTGTTAATGATTGAGTAGGTCATAATTATACATCTAACAACAAAATATTATATACAAGGAGTGTGATGCCTTCAACATTCTCTTAACTTGTCTTATATTGGCACGACAGGTAAATATTATACAGTATAATCTCATCTTTGGTAATTGTTCATCAGCTTTGTGCTACATATTTTTTGTGCTTAAAAATATTCAATTGAAATAGTCAAAAGCACTTGGTTCTCAACTTACCAAGAGAAAAAATCTCCATCGTAATACATTGATAAATATTGAAAATCAGAAAAAAATATATGTATTCATTATTAAATTTAGCTTAACTGTAACTAAAGAGCCTTCAGTACATTTATCTATATGAATTTAGCCAACTTGGCCCCTCTTAGTGCAATTAAGCAAAATGTATTTTTCTTTTTACATTTTTAGGCTTAGCAAATCAGTAATAATATTTTTACTGAATTTAATCTCAGTAATATTGTGTAGTTAATAGTGCTAATTTTTAAAAATTAATTTAGTTGTGATTTAAATAGAAAAGTGTAAATTAATGTAGGTTTTTTCCTTGTTTTATTTCAATATTTTTTAGTGTCTCGGTAAATTGAGAGCCAAGTGGTGAATTCCTTGGTAAAAATGTCTCTGATTTCACTAAATAATATCTTCACTAACTACCTGCCGGGTTTATACACTTAATTAATGATATTATGTACAACTGATGTCTTATTGCTGATCTGACAAAGTGTCCGAAGCATAAAAGTTCAGTTTTTGCGAAAAAAGTGACAAGAGAGAGAAATCTGAGGCCATAGAATATATCTGAGAAGAATTCTCTGTCCTTTTCCTAGTTTCTTATTCTTCGTGGAACCAAATCAAGGATTTCAAACTCCTTATATATCTAGAGATACAGCCTCAGGCATCTTAATTTTAACTCCGAGATAAATCACCCTGTCTTTTTCCTCACTCCCTATAACTCATTTTAAATTAGACCAAAAAGGTCTTCCGGATTTTAAGTCCAAATAAAGTAAACCACTGGGAAATAAAGAAAGAGAATTTTTGTCAGAGTAAATACTAAAGCCTCTGTGTCCCTACTAAGTTGCGGAATATCGCAGTGAGAAGTGTTCATATCACCGGCAGCCATTATAATATTTTAAGAACACATGATTGAGTACTAGTCCCTGTCACTTTACACCAGACTGCAGACCTGGCGGAGTGAACTAAAGTTCTGTATAGTATAGTATCTGTGTACGAAGCACTATCTGGTGGCAATATTGGGAGTCAGTCTGTTCCGACTCCCGACTATCCGCTCGTAACTCAGATGTGCTCGTCTTGTATGTCTGTCGAGAGAAAATCAGATTATGAAGCGGGAAACGAACCAAACCTTCCTTCCACTACTTCCGTAAACCAAACATTACTCACTTATTTCTACTTTTACGTACTTCATTTACTAAAACTGGAAGAGGTGTGAGTCATCATATCTGCTTTTTAACACCTCGCTTGGATTACATATTTTTCAAAATACAGCTGCATTTGTAACCAAATTGGGTAATCTTTGCTCCAAAATTTATGAACTTATGCTTCGCTCTGAGTCTATCTAACCTCTGAATTTTACAATTCTACATGAAGTAACAATCATAGCATGAGTTTTGTTTATGTTTTTATTTTGAATTTTGACAGAAGATTATTCAATATGGTCACACTTGTCATAATATGCATCAAAACTTTTAGCCTGAAGCCTTCTTTCTGGCAAATGCTACAAATCAAACGAAATTAAATTCAAGATTAAAATAAAACTTTATAATAAAAATTTACTACTATTACTACTCTCCCTTATCCGCACCCAATGGTGCATAGGGCACTGCATTGGTACACCAAGTGGAATCTTGATCATTTCTTACATGAAGGCAAGATGATCAGTCTTACGCTTCAGCGCTAGACACAATTTTACAATAATTTAAAATCAGCAAACTAATATTGGCTAGCATTAGCAATTATATATATTTTTTAATTATTTCAAAATATTTTAATGCACTAAAAAAGAAGGGTTAAGTTTATTTTAGACTCAACAATGAATTAGATTTATTAAGTAGTCCAATTTATTGACTTCTTTAATTTATTGATTACGCCAGTTAATCAGTAAAACCTACTGGAATTACATATTCTCAGGACATAAATGTTAGGAATATGAATGATTGGAGGATTTCAATGCTTAAGATGTTTTTGAATACGCCCTGTATCCAATATGAAGAACATTATTTGGATGAAAGTACTAAATAAATTAATATTGTTATTATTAACAGAATTAATAATTAATGTACTTATTTGTTAAAATATAAATACCTTAATTTGAACATAATTTAAATAGCGTGAGTAATGTTTGGTATAGATCGGATACTCCCAAATTTATTAAAATTGAAAAGTAAAACAGTTGTGTTAAACTAAACAGTGAAAAATAAAACAACATCTAGTGATAATAAGCAAAGTTAACCAACCAGCACAAATAACACAAGAAGGCATTCATAGAAATGTAATGTAATGTATATAGAAACAGGAAGAAACTTCAAACAACATGCAACTAAATCTCGTTAGAACTGAAACCCTGACATTTACATTCCTTCTCTGGAGGTGGTCATATCATATTATCAAATTATGTTACATTAGAGGCAATACTCCGAGGTATTTTAAACTGACAAAAATCGGTCTTGTCATTATTAAGGTATCATTAAGAGGACAAATGTAATTATTTTTACATAAATACACTCGCGTACTGCATCACAAATGACTAATACATAGTCAGTGTTCCGTGCAGTCAACACTGTGTGTCTGTTAGTATGTACATTATGTTGGAGGACTAGTTGACTAGTTGACTAGTTGACTTGGTGATTGACCAGGAAGCAGAAATGATGAGTATGTTTACTGGCCACTGATGTAATAGATTGGGCATCTTACATCTGTCGGGTCGATTGCCTCTGGTTGTGTGTCCAGAGAGAGTTAAAGCGTTCAAAGTAAAAAGCGAAGGAGTATGTAATAATAACATTGCGGGGGAGACACATAAAACACCAACCATTCCATTCAATTGAAACAAAATAAATTTGGGAGTAATAGTTAGTAGTAATCTGGAGCCGTGGACGATCCCTTTTAATAATCCGCTAATTCTCTGCGACTTTGTCTAAGGTAAAGTTGTAACGAGATTTGACTGCATTTTTACTATAAATTAAAATAACGCTCCAATAATATTGTACTGATACAGGAAATACTGGAATGAAAAAAACATTTAAATGTATTAAATACAAACCTGAGTTGGAATGTTGTTGATCTGAAAGTAATAAGTTGCACAACTTTAGTAATTTGCCTTATAAAAATGGTAAATGTCATATTTCTGGACAACTCTTATGGATTCAATACTTTAATGAAATTGCAAAGTGAATTAAAGAGACAAGTTGTTTATTTTGCTGTGAATCCTTCTCAGAGAATCAGTTCATGGGTTGGTAGTAGAAAGTCTACAAATTGATAAAATGAAATGTCCTAAAGTTATCCCTTCACTCAAATAGCTCATGGATGGAAAAATTAGGTAGGTTTACAAAAATCCTTTCGAATTTCGTGATGCAGCTACAACAACTGACCCAGAGATGGATTTACAGAAAATTTGCATTTAAATTATTCAATGTCTTATATTTTAGGCCAGTTTATAAATAAATGTATTGGGAAAAACTTGAATATGAACAACAATTGAGAGAAAATTGTTTGGGTACCTACTCGTGATGACAATATGACGGATCTATGTGGATATCATTACACACATAACTAGATGATATATTGTTTTAGTGTTTTTATTGTTAAATAGTAATATAGATACTTCTATAAAATGTTATTACATATTTAGAATATTACGGAGGTAACGTAAGTAAGGAGGGATACAGAAGTAGGAGTGGAAAACACCTCTAGTCATTATATAATTATCTAGGTACATGTAACAAGAGGCTTGTCTCAGGACAAACTGCCGCTTTCTAATCAGTTCAATATGTACACAGGTACGGGTTACCACAAATCTATATTAACGAATATGTCGATTGCGCAAAACCGGCTGACCATTTCCAAGTAATCATACATCTAATTATATAAAATACCGTATAATACGGATTGCTTCAGCCTTTACCACGCTCAACTGATTTGCAAGACATTAGGATCCCAGAACGAGACGTCCATTGCTGATAATTGATTGATAGATCGCTTTGTTTGGAGGCAGATTATGAATTCTGTATGTTCCACATAAGTAACAAATGTGATAAGAGAAATAGAAAATACAGATTTTCTACCTAAGATTTCAATATGAGAAACCTTTCATTACATTTTCAAGCAATAAACTTGCAAATTTTGGACAGTAATAATTAGCAAGTTTTAGTGTATCCATTGTCAAATTGGTGAAAGGCAGTCTCAATACTTAATAATTACTTTATATTTTATACTAATATTACATGAAGTTCCAACAATGCAGGAAGTGTGTTTACATTAGTAAAGTGCGGTGATTAGATTTATAAAATTGGACTTAAAACACCGATTGTCACATTTATGTTATATTAAACATTAAATTTATTATTATTGATAACAATTATTAAAGATTTACTTTTATAATATTTTAATTATAAATTAATGTATTGCACTTCAATTGTTTTAAATACCGACGTGTAGTGAAATTTAGTTACAACGACATCTTAATATCTTAGGCCTTAGGCAATATTAATATCATGCATTAGTAATAATTAATTTATCATAAATATTATATTATTTTTACAATGAGTCTTTTAGTTACATTAGAATAGAGCAGTTATATTATATTTAAATCAAGTGATTCTCAGGGAGATAACTGATTAAATTACTTTCAACATTAAACATCATTTTGGTTTAAAATGGGGGTTGTACGAACTCGGCAAGTTCATGTTATTATTATTGTAGATATTATGTTGTATGACGATGCCTACTCAGGTTTTTAACTAAAATTTCATTGATGCCTGTCTCTGGTGCGGACTGTCATTTACCAAGAGTGGTTTTCCTGACTAGGCCATGTGTGTACCTATGAGAAGGATGTCCCCCTCCACTTGGCATCGGGTTCCCTAGTCCTGGTCGACTAACGTTGATAGTCCAATAGGCGTATTATAATTGGCAACTGATCTGATAGTTTGAAAACAGTTTGATGTGGACGTGGATTTGGTAACAAGTAAAAATATCTTATTTTATCTATTCTCAAGTAGTTTTTTTTAATTATAATATGTATATGTAGTGCAAGGATGATGTAGGTTTACGTCTGGCTTTAATTTTCTATGTTTTTATGAAGTCTTCGGCCATGATTGATTGAGAATTGTCTCAAGATAATTTTTTTTTAAAGTAATAAAATGATTGGCTGCAAAATTATTTTGTAAATAATTTTTAAGATAGTGTGGCAAGTTACTCCTCCAAGGTGTAGCATCTTCAATGGGAAATGGTCATCTACGTCTTAGTTTGACATCCCTAAAGGAGTTAAGCGGGGATGTGTGATGTCACCGCATTGATATATTTATATGGAAGTCGAGAAAGGCCGAAAAAGATATGACATTATCAAGTACAAGTCCTTGAAAGTGGACATAGGAAAAGTCAGAATAATTGACGTGGGAAGATGTGTGAATGTGAAAGAAGCGAAGGAAGTGTGCTGAGATAGAGAGGTGTGACGTTCTATACCTGCCCCTCCGAGAAAATGTCGTGATGGTTCATTTTATTTTTAGTAAGTACATATTATATACAAATACATTATAATAATTATTATTATTTATATTTTGTGCTTTTTATTTTCATTTCCTAAAATCACTTAGTGAAAATGGGAATCTTTTTTATCTTCTTACAAAAGTAATTTTAGATTTATAATATCCTCCCCGTGAAACACTTTCAGAGTTTTTGATAATGTTTTTGTTTACATTTTAATTTAGTTTCATAATATCCATTAGGGAAGATTTTGGAATTGTAGGTACATTCAATGCGTAATGTACAAAATTATTTTAACAAGTTTTCTTTCGTTATTTTTACATCTGCATGGATCTGTTTTAACAAAATTTGATTCCAACAAGAACCAGCTCGCTGGAAACATTTTTTCTTTCAACCACAAATAATAATTTATAACGTACTTTCAGTTTTATTTAAATCACGTGAATTTATTGTGACAACGAATTGACTAATCAACAATTATTATTAATTCCATTAATTTAACCATAAATCTATATTCATAGTAATAAATACTACTATTTATTTTCTCTATAATAAATAATTATAACATTATGTACTTTTATTGGTACATATTCAATCAATAATAATATATTTCATTGGTTAGAAAATGATTTCAGTCCATAAACATTCATAAATGTGTATTTCCATTAATTTGTATGTGACAAATATAAAATCAATTTTTGGTTGGCTTATTAATATTTACATGGATATGGACATGGCGCTTAATTTGAACAGGTTAGCACCCTTATTCCAAGTAGGGGCTCAATCAATATAGATAGCTAAGTACCTACATAGTATAGTTTATTTTTCTGTTGCACAGTTTTTCTATTTCTTATTATTTTATATTCATAAACGGATGTAAAAATTTCATAGACTTCTTTGATGATGTTTTGAAGAAATTAAATTAAGACTTAGAGAGATAGACCAAATAATGTAGGCCAGTCATTCAGTCCTTTGAAGATGAAGGTGGAATGATTATAATTCACACCTAGTAATGGATATAGAAAGGTACAATAAAATTGGAACTTGGATAAAAATTAAGTATTTATGTAATAATATGTTATAAATACTTAAATGAACTCAAAGTTTGTGCCTAGGTTTGGTTAACTAAACATTTATAATGTTTGTATGTTTACTCATGTTTAGGTGAAGAAAAATTATTTAACTAAGTTTCTATTATTAATTTCTTGATTCAGTCTACAAATTGATTAAATTACATAATACTTACAAAATTCATTATGAGCGTTAGTGGGTTTAGTTAGGTTAGATGAAGTTCGGTACAGAAACTTTAGGATAGACTATTAATTTAGAAAGAATTCCCTTTGCTTTTTCCGCATTCATTTTTTATTATTTATTCGTATTGTATAAAGCTAAAAATACTATTTCATTTTCATTTTATGTATGATTAAGTTAAGATCTACCTACCTTTAGTAGGTGGAAAACTTTTCAAGTTTCTCTGTAACCATCTTTGATCCCGAAAAATCATTGTTATAATTGATTATCGAATAAAATTGATACAGTTAGACTTCTTAAATCACAAGAAGTTAGTGTGAGGTGAGGTTTTGCAAAGTAAGGTTGGATAACTTAAGAATAAGATTAGATGCGGTTAGGTTAGGTTACATGAAAGTTAGGTGAGGTTATGTCGGATGACTTTATGAGTTAGGTTATGTTGGGCCAAGCTAATCTCTCTCCACTAGGCTGGGGAGCCTCGGTGGTCGCTACAGGTAGCTCTCGGAGAGCTCGTCCGACTGGCTGGAGCGGCCCGCGCGGCCGCCCGCCTCGCTGGCCAGCTCCGACGTCATGGTGGCGTAGTCGGACGTCAGCGTGGCGTGGTCAGCCGCGATGTGCAGCGTGTTACCCTCTTTCTGGAATGGAGACACGAAATATTACCCAATGGTGCATAACACCAAGTGCAGAGTAGCTTTAGTTCTGGATGCATTATTAGAAGTGTCAGTGTTGTATGTATACTGTATACTCACAGACGAGATGAGCTGCTGCAGCTGATCGTTCTCCGCCAGCAGCTTGTGGTACCTCTCCTCGTCCTCCCTAGACTGGCCCGCATCCGGGTTGTATTTCGACTCGGCTCGGTCCTTCGGGTGCCGGATTACTTCTATAACCTAATCAAACAGAAATCAATATTATTTGGTATTGTGGCGGAAGAAAACGTCACGCGTACGACGCGGAACGAACCGAACACTATCGAACTCTGCCGAACGCTATCGAACAATGACGAGAGATATTTTGACCTTCATCGTGACCACACGTCGCTTTTGTATAGATTTCTTGCCGCCAAATCACAATTCGCCACAGCAAACTAAATTCATTTCCATTTCACTATTCATGTCAATCTTAGTTTGATTAGTTAAGTTTTCAGTGTATTTCCTTCTGTGTAATAAATGTGCACTTGAAACTGTAAGTACTCTTTCATTTCTCTCTGTGCACCCCACATAAAGCCATCACCACTAGAGGTAACCAAATCCGGTAACAAAAGTGGTGGCCACAGTATGTTCAACACTGCTCACAGACAAACTATTGACCAGTAAATTTGAATTATACTTGCATTATTTGACTGAATAAAAAGTAGACTGGTACAGATGAGACTTTTAAAAATACCTGGACGAAGTCCTAAAACAAAGTGCGTTTTATACATTCTGATAGTGGCAAATATTAGTGAACAATACAAATCAACGTCATATCTGAGCGTTTTTATAAAATAATGTTATTAAAATGTTGATTAGGTATCTCCCTTTCCAGTTTTGGTTTGTCTGGTTTTCAGGCCATCTTTTTTGCTAAATTAAGTTCGAAAATCTAATGATAAACCAATTAATTGGACTACTAGAGAGCAGATTATTATTCCAAAATATGATTAGCTCACTTTAGGTACGAAGATAAGTGCCATGCTCAGGAAACAGCAGAAGACAACAGCCAGCGACACGAATGCGAAGCTGGCGTCCTGTTGGCTGGCCACAACAAGCGATACGGGAGCCGTGATGAGGCACAGAACCACTACGTTGTAGATGGACATTCCCACGTAGCGGCTGTCGTTGATCTGACGCAGTTTCACGGAGCGTGTCTCGTACGCCAGGAACAGCCCAAACACCAGCACGAGGCCCTTGTAGCCATACATCACTCCTGAAATATAAAGAAAATACATTTTATTGATGCACGATACCGAAATTTGGTGTTAGTAAAAAACTCTCAAACTATCATCGAATGGAATTTGAATACCATCCGTGCGGATGCACGTATAATTATAATTATGCAAGTATAATTCTTCTTTTTTTGGACAGGATTGTCCAAAAAAAGAAGAAAATATCTTGGTTCTTCAAATATCAGAAGGAAGGAACTTTCAAAAATTACAGAAATCTAATGATGATGGATGGCACTACGAAGGAACAGTCAAAACAATGGACTGGAAGGGGAGAATCGGCTCCACAGAAGGCGAAGAGAGTTCCACCTGCTGGCAAGGTCATGGCGTTAGTTTTTTGGGATGCGTATGAGATAATTTTTATAAATTATTTTCAAAAAGAAAAAACAATGAACGACAAGTATTATGAAAACTATTAATTTCAGTGATGAACTAATAAAAAAATTTACAGCATTTAACGAAAAAGAAAGCGTTATTTCCTCACGACAATGCACCACACACATTTGTTATCGCGATGACCAAAAACAATTAGTAGAAGTAGGAACTGCTTTCTCTTGGTCCCCATTCCCCTGTTGGACTATATTCTCTTTCCAAATTTGCAAAAACGGCTCGGTGGTAAAGGATTTGCCAACAGTGAATAGGCAAATGATGGCTATTTCGAAGAGCTTGACGGTTTTCACTGTAAACAGGGTATTAAGCTATTCAACATAGCAGGAAAAACTTTATCGAGCTAAAAGAAGACTAGGTACAGAAACGGACCTTCTGGGACCACCGTCTTATAAAAACATTTTTGTTTTTAAAAAAGAGCTGTAGTGTAGGTAAGACCGAGAGCATGAAAATGTGGATTTTCTCCCTTTTCAAACATTTTGTGTGTTTCTTGTAGTCTTGTTGTCCACTGCAGTAGACCGTGATGGAGGGAGGGTATCGGGTATAGATGAAGATGAACTCACCCAGCCATATCGTGTTGTGTTCGCTCTCGCAGTGTTCCAGCTCGGGGCGGATCTTGCTGTCGTCCAGCGCCGAGGGGGGGTCCTCGAGCGGGAACTGCTCCACGCGCCGGCGCAGCGGGTCCCGGAGCTGCCAGGACAGGAGGATCACGGCGTCCACCAGCAGTAGGCCGGACACCATCGTGTACAGCTTCCAGGGCTCTACTTTTTTCTACAAACAAACAATCCCACTGTCAAAAGTTTACTGGATTAAAGATAACGTCCAACACTGGAGATGGAAGCACGATATTATCGGGAAGTTTGCCATAACATTTTCGCTATCTTCATAATATATTATGCAGATTTTGAAGGAGGTGTATAAGATCACAGCGATTTTGGCGGATGTTGGTACTGATTCACCATAAAATATATCTTTATTTCCACTGGTTCAACTTATATACAAATCTTTTTACAGAAATTTTCGTTCCATGCCAGCTGTTTTGCCTAGTTACGATATTATTCTTGGGTATTTTCTATTTCATAATTTGGTGTTTGATTAGATTTGAGTGCTTTAATTTGAACACGGAGGTAGCTTAACAGGACACGAATATACGAGTTCTAGTTACCTTGGGATCCACCTTGGCCTTGGTGGTGAAGCGGTGCACGCGCCACACCTTGGAGAACATGGCCCCGTAGGCGAGCGTGAAGCCGAGGCTGAGCAGCCACACGCGCGCCTGGCACACGGCAGGGAAGCCCTCGGGGGACACGAAGCGCCCGTCCGCGCCCAGCGCCACCAGCCCCGCCAGCGACATGGCGCAGCCGACCAGCATTATCGTGTTACACACCGGGTGGGATGACTGGATCACCCTGGAAACACAAATTACTCCAACTTATTGTGCTATTATCGAGGTGTAAGCGTACCTACCCGTTGCCTAAAGAATAATAACTAATAACGCACTTTTGCACGCACTGAAACTTATTTTATTTGATGTAGGTAAATCAAGAGATACACAAAACTGAATATTTAGATATGTGTACCTATGTGTAAGGAAATACAAGCGTGGTGCAAGCGACTGTGGATTAAGTATTCAATTATTTGGATCTTTCTGTAATCGTAGTCCACTTAGTGTAGCCCAGTCAAAATAGGTTTTTTGCCTTAACTAATTCGGATGTTTTTGATTCTTTTTTTATGTTGTTCAGTGATGTCCAGGGAAGGTTGCATAAAAATTCCGGATGAATAGGAGGTGAGCTTAAGTCAGGATTTTCAAAAAACTAGAAAAAAATGGGTCTTTTTTTTGTTTTTTCAAAAAAACTCAAAAACGCTAAACCCAACCAAAAATAATTTTAAGAAAAAGTAATAGAACACTAAAAATTCTATAAGATTGGTGCTTTAAATTTTTTTAGTATCTCTTATGGTTTTTTAAATAATCTCATTTGAAAAATCAAATATTTTACTGATTTTTTCCTGTCAACATCTTTTGTCTCGGAAACGGACTTACACTTCGTGAACCGTACCTCGCACGATAAAAATGCTCATTACCAAAATTGTAGAACATTAAATTTACTACAAAATCAATATATGGCGTTTTTTTTAAGTACATCTGTGCCTGGTACCAGACTTGTAACCCCAATAGACAGAGACAAATCTACGGAGCCGGGATAATGAAGTGTTGATTCATTTAGGGGGTACCATCTGGGTGTAGGGTCAATATGACCCTTCGAACTTGTCGAGGGAAATTCATGATCAGAAGAACTATATCAGTAGCTTTGACTTGAATGGACGAATTATTAATTTCCATTATTTAAATTGTTGGCAGAAAGAACAGAACAACCACCGTGATGTTAATTATCTACACCAACGTATATGTATTGTAGAACCGTCAAGTTCTCATTAACTACTGTCAGGTCAGCCAAATGTCGCGCCGACTATTCAATGTTTCGTTCAGTTTTCCCATTATACGGGGCAGCAAACTGTACAGTTTTATGTCCGGTATAAAGTGAGCTATAGTGAGAGTACCTGCGATGGCTGTTCCAGACGTTGAAGACAATAAGTCCAATAGCGACACAAGTCCCAGCAGCCGCCACAGCCGTCACACACGCAAACAGGGGCAACGACACCAGGCGGAGCTCTCTTCGAACTATGGTCCTGTCCTGTGGCACCTTCCCTCCTGAAATCATACAACAATACCAATCAGATATTTCTTCTGACTAAATCTGTGATCGTCCTCCAATCATCTCCACGTGAGACTATCCGGTCTACAGAGACCTACTGAGGTACTTCTCCTTACCAGCCCACTTCTCCCTGTTGAGCCACGTGAGGTTGTCAGCCTGCGTGTCGTAGTAGCCCAGCTTCACGTACTGTCCCCCGATCATCTGCTCTATCTGTGTGAGAGCTATCCGGTCTCCTTGCGAGGAGAATGCTACTATTCCCTGGAAAAATAAAAACATATTGTGAAACCAAAATGCGTCAGAGCTGCGGGACGTCGATATGACTTGGGAGGATGCGCGGGAGCTGGCGGCCGATCGCTTGGCCTGGAGGCAGTTTGTGGAATCCATATGCTCCACACAAGGAGCGGATATGGTATGATGATGATGAATTATATAGGAGATGTGGCCTAGCAGGGGCGAGCATCATCTTATTTCTGCGAAATGTGGATGACGACGCGCGACTTGGGTGTTTTGAACACTTCGAACATTTTGTCGTTAAGAAATGGTAGAACCGGTAATTAATACCTTCACACTCTTTAGCCAAAAACATTCACAAAAGCAATCACTCGTTTACTCAGAAGAAAAGAAATTTGAATTCACATCAGCCCGGAAGTTTGATGATACTTATGAGCGCAAGAACAACCCTCTCTTGTTTCAACATGTTTTATTATCTTACACAATAGTTAATGGTAGGTATAGTTACCGATACTCCCAGGAATGAAGTGGAGTTGATGGCCGCGTATATATTGTCTGCAATGTCCTTGTCTGTGTAAGTGAAGTTCTTCAGGCTCCTTCCTGTCCTCGAGAGACGTTCCATCGTCTTGTTGAAAGCTGAAATATTCACAATCATATTTAGGTACATCATATCTTTATTGATAATTTACTCTCTTCATCAATCGTAATCGTAACAAAGTATCTGCCATGTACCTACGACGCAAAAGGTCAACTAATTGTAGGTTGTAGGTAGTGTAGATGTTGGTTGGTAAAGAAGCAAGTCATGATGGAACTTACCCAGAGCTACAGACCACACAGCGTCATAAGCCAGAGGAGCTTCCTGGTATCCTTCTGGATAGCGGAGGTTGTCTATGTCGTACCCTTCTTCGCGCAACACTTTATTCAGTCTCTTCCTGGAATAGGACAAATATACACATTATACTTACTTAATAATACGTTGCTCTTACAAGACTTACAAGTTTCAATGTTCTTTACACAGTAAAGTACCTACCTGGTGATTATTTAGCCAAAAAATATTAGGTCACAATATTTATATAAAAATACACGTAAATGCAGAAAACCCTCCTCGAAGAATTGATATAATTTTGAAATGCACAAATTTTAAAATGTTACCGCTATCCGATATTGGATGTGTTGCTGAAAAACTTTTAGTTGGATTTCCTATAGGTAGGTATAGGCACATTAATTTTGTGATTATTATTGTGACGATGGCACAGATATATTATTGTGCAATCATTTTCACACATTTTATCGACCAGATCACCAGATGCGTGTTTGCATCGTCTTATTTTTTTAATAATTTATTTATCTCCTTTAACAAATAAAATATTTAAAAAATAAGACGAAGCAAACACACACTTTGTCGATATCTTAATTGTGTTTAAAAGAACATAGCTATAATATTAAATTCCAGGGAGAAATCGAGGAATGCGTTTGTATGGGAAAGCAGCCGCGAGTCACGTAGTGCGGTGTCATTGTGTCGTACATTTTAGGTAGATATTTGATAGTTAATTTTCTTCTCGTATACAATAGTGAAAAAATATAAATATTATAAATACCTACCTATGTAGGTATGAATGAAATAAACAGCAATAACATTCTGCCCATCTCTGTCGCCATCTTGGATTTGAACATAGGCCTAATTGAATATTGTAATAACACGCTTCACATGTTATAAAAACACTACATTTGTTTCTTCAAACTTGAGACAGACAATAATTTCACGCGCTAGAAATGGAATACATTCGCTTGAAACAAGGACAAGTTTAACGCCCCACTACCCCACTAGCCTCACTACATTATTCCGCACTTTGGAATAATAACACAGTGAACTAACTGTGGCGGGTAAAGTGAAAAGTGAGTGCGATAATGGCCTAACTCCCACCGAGCTCCACAAGATGGCTCCCAAACCGAACATCAAAATGGCGGACCCGACCAAACTACAACGGGAAAATAAATAACGACTTTCTTATAACGTCTTATTCCTATCCGTTAGACTTATTTTATTTACGACTTTTATGATATTTTTACGACGTCTCAGCTGTATCGTGCAAGTGTTTCAGATAGGTCTTTATTGCACTCGAGTGCCCTACACTAGGACATAATGGCTAGCGACAGTGAAAATACTACGGGTGATGGAAATACTTTGAAGGTAATTTTTTTTATAGAGCAGGCATAAGAAAATGTTGTTCCCGCTTTTAATTTCGCTCTTTTAGAAGTCATAAAAAAATATATAGGTAAGTAGGTACCTACCTATGTAAATAAATTTATGTTTTCGTAAAACTGAACTCAAATGGACTGTTGTTTTATAATTCTTTATGGAGGTATGGTTGATTTACACTTAGTGGTACTAGAGTGTATTATAAAAATAATTACACATTAAATATGTGTTATTAAGTCAATATTAATAACCTCCATACCATTGAAAAAATCTTACCGAAACATAGAAAGCGAGTTATTTTAATATTAGGTAAGTACTTATAAATTTACCGTCATCTAAATTAAGTAGGTATTAGGTATTTATTTATTAATAGGTACATACAATACGTTGTTATGCATTTAATTAGATACGATGAAATGTTGGTAAAGTTAAAAGCAGCCATAATAGATTCTTTTTCAGTAGGCTTCCATGCAAAAATTTGAAAGGTAAAAGGGGACTCGCAGGCCTTTAGGTACCTACTGCCCACCCACGTGGCCCACGTGGCCCACGTGCACGGGTCTCCTGGATCTCACAATGCGGCCCTAATCTTGAAGAAGAAACAGGAAGCAAACTGAGGTGAACTGATTTATATTAAAGTCCCGAAACTTGCTCAAATATTCAAAATACCGACTTCATTTCAAATCCATTGAAAAGTTTTCTTGGGAAAAGTTCCGAGACGGGACCGATGTGATGTGTGGGTGATTTGTACAATATTGTGAATCAGGTGCGCGATGAGGTCATTATTTACCTACTGTTGCCACTTTTACTTCACAAATAAAATGTATAGGAGCAAAGTTTAGTACCTACCTAAAACTAGGTACTTAACATAAATTTATATTTATTGAGCATATTGATGGGAGATATTCGCAACGCACGAACGTTATTACATGAACTCAAAATTATGAAGTATTACTAAACTTTTCAGAAATGGGAAGCAAATGAACGACTAGTTAATACATTATTTGTACATCCTGAAAATAATTGTAAGCCCTAGAAAGCTAAACTGTTCAAAAGTTACATTAAAGCCAAAGTATCGTAAAATCTACGATAGTTTTTTAATTAAATAAAAAATACTTCTGGATTTAAGTTTGAGCTTTGATGAATACAATTAATTATAACACTTCCTTACAAGCAAGTCCTCAACTCGTCGGGCGCGGGCGGGGTGTGCCAATTCTCGCAGGTTAAGTGGGGGAAACTGAAGAAAAACAAAATACGCTCGTAATTTTTACGATAGTTTAGCTTTCTAAGGTTAAAAACAGATACTCTTGTGTCTAGATACTACGACTAATCTGCGTCCAACGGAGCGGAGCATTGGTTCACCAAGTCTAGTGCAGCAGCAGTGAATCTTGATAGTTAATTTGCTGATGTACCTATACCTACTAGAATTGGGTTCTTTCCGATTTTTTATTTTTTATTTAAAAAAATTGATTGAAAAATTATAGTATCTAGGGAATTTTTTTCAAATTTTACGATGTCATATGAATTTTCTAGCGCGGTTTGCAATAGCACCTTTTCAAATCGCTCGCAAAATCCTCCATTTGGCGCGCATGCGGTGTGACGTCACAGCAATATAGGCGCTCACTGAATCTCACGCCTTTCACGGTGGATGGGAATGACGTCATTAGCCAATAACGGGCGTTGAAAATCACTCGTATTTTCGCGTTTTTAAAAAATAAATTTATAAATGAAAACAAAATTTTTGATCATTGTGTTTTTATTTAAATATACTTTAAATATTTATAACGTTTTCAAGGATATTCATGCTATCGGGAAGAACCCTATTGAAAAGTGTTTAGAAAAGGCTCACCTGAAGTCCTCTGACGTCATGCCGGAGATGGTGGGCTGGTGCTGGTTCTGGTTCCACATGAGCGCCTCCGTGGTGAGGTGCCCCTCCGCCGCCTTCCTCATCTCCTCGGCCGTGCAGTCCACTCCCCCCCGCTCCAGGTTCACCTCGAACCAGTTGTCCTCGTACCAGCCTGGGAGCAGGACAACACGTTACGCACAGTCCCCAGGGAGCAGCCCCTCCTCAGCTAGTTAGGTAGGTACTCAAGTACTCACCTATGAAGAACCAGACGTAGGAGCTGCCGTACAGCTGGTGCTTGTAGAGGTCGCACAGCACGCGGCGCGCGGCCACCACGTAGAAGAGCCCCACGATGATGCGCGCGTAAAATGGAGCCTAAATACCAGGATTAAAAAGGTAGAAGTAGAGTCTGCATGAGTAGAACAATAGGTGGTGAAGGGACATGGACTGAACTGGCATTTGTGCACGTTTCGTTCCGTAAAAGGAAGTATCTAGAACTAATAGATTGCTTAGTGGGGTAGTCCCCGGGGGAGACTTGGTGTGCCTTTGCACGGGCGGCCCGTCCCGGGCTGTTTGTGTGTGCGTGCGTGGAGGTCTCAAATTATATCCCATCCCTCAACTCGGTTGTATTGTGTCTTTTGTAAGGATAGGATGGTCTTTGGATAGGGTATTGTGATAAGGTACGGCAGGGGACGTATGAAATAGTGTCTGCCAGATAGGATGATAGGATGATGGTGTGAGATGCACACATGCGTTCTGTCCCCTCCCCTCTTTTCCCTAATCCCCCCTCCATTGAGACCCTGACCGCGGATGCACGGGTGGATGTCTGGGATGGGAGGCCTGGCGAGGCGGGATACTGGTCTCCACACGGGTGGTTGTAATTACTAATAAATAATGATCGGGGTAGAAACTAACATCCCTGCCACTGTTAATTTGGGCCGACTCTGGTTGGTTTGGGTGATGGAAACAATGACAATTATAATACATAAGCCGAGACGGTGGTAGGGGTACAATGAAAGCATTTGTTCGCGTACATAAATCGTAAATTCATCCGTATTTTTATCACACTAACAATCTTAAAATCGCGGTTTAGCTTGTTGAAAAAATCGGTAGAGTTGGCTGGACTGAAAAAAGACCTTTCATTGTTGATACCTACTCCACCACGTGACTTCCATATAGACGTATTCCTCGATTTGGCCCCTGAAATTTAACATTAGAGAAATTATTTTAATACTTAGTTGGTAAAGGTTCTGAGATACTTCCTACCTCCTATCAATCATTTCCATTTATATGTAAAATGTAAACCGCATATAAAATTAAGGAATATTTATTGGACAATTAATACCAAATAAAAAAATTGTGGAAATAATTACTTATTAAGGAAGAATTACGATTTGCAAAAATATGTGTAGGTTGTCAGTTAGTAATCAAACTTTCTGTAAAAAATATATCCAACCCTCACAAAGTATGAAAGTCAAAATATTGAATTAGATTTTTGTGTCACGGTCGTTTAGTCACATTTCAAATTCGTGTAAATGAGATTTTGTTTGCTGTAACTAATACGAATATTAATGTTTTCAATATCGAAGTTTTAGTGTAAACACGCGCTGTAGGACGAACATTACGTCATTTCTCCCAAGAAATAGGCCGAGTTTTCCGAGAAAAACTTTTACTAATTAGATCATTCTGTGGAAATATTTCCCGAGTCGAGTAAACTTCACCTCCCGAGATTTGTGTCATATTCCCCGAAGAAAGTGTTGCTCGTTAGGCCAGTTTCTGCGTAAACTCGCCGCACTGAAATTTACAACTTAAGAATCACGTAGAGTCGTAATTTTCGAAAAGTCGAGAAATATTTGCATTGCAAATGAGGGGGAAGGGAAGGTAAGAGGCTCTAATTGGCCAGTAACAGTTCGGGTGGTGAGAAAAGGGTTAGAAAACCTGCGCAGATACTTCAAACTTGTATTTAATGACTTACAAGAGTTCGTAACAACATTTGGAATACTAGGAAAGCATAATATATGTGGTGCTAAACATGTATTACGCCTAGCTTTTATGTCGACAGGAAACAACTGATACTTGATTGAATGAGAATATGTACCTAAATAGGTAGACGAGTATGATAATCTTCAGTCGATAATTGTATTAAAGTAAGAACGCTTGAAAATATGTACTCTTCATTGAGTTTGTCTTATATTCTATTTTGTTTGTAACGGTGAAAAGATTTGATAATCTTGGTTTAGAGAAATAGATGGTTTCATTTGTTTTATTACTGTCAAACAAAGATTGTTCAATGCGTCATAGATGACGTATCGTTTAGAAAAGAGACTTAATAAAAAAAAACTAGATAAAAATGCGCATTACCTAAATAAAAAATAAAAAATTAAAGGCACAATGAGTTTATACAATATTCTATAGTTTGCAAACTGTCCCGTATAAAGCGAAAACTGTGTGGAATATTTAATGGTCCGCGCGACATTTGGCTGACCTGACAATTAATGTATTTTTATGTAAACGTTTAAGTAGATATTGACATTAAATTAAATGCTTTGAAAAACGTAAAAAACATAACGTATTTACATTATTAGCTTTATTATTAACAATCTCTCGTGTGCAAACATACGACCATAACTTACGATCGCGCTTAAAAAATACACATATTTAGCGTATTTTTTGACAGACTCTAAAGTTTCCTGAACAAGAAACTGTACAGTTTTCTGTCCCGTATAAAGCGCGCATTATACAAACACTTTACACTATTACTGGTAGATTTTATTATTCTATTCCTAGATACACTGAATGCGGGCGGGATTAGGATTGTAATTCTCGTTGTAATTAGTAATTACGAACAAAGTGGGTTTTCTGATAGCAAATTACTGGAATTCTACTAAATGTCAGACTTAAATTAGTCTTAAACGGAAATCGTAGGAAATTAATGTCTCTTCTAATTGCTGAGCTAAGGGACTTTCTACTCGATATTTCTAAATTATTATTTATTATTTTATTTGAATGCTTTTCAAAAATTAAATTAAATATCTGAATTCTTCGGAAATAAAAAAAATTAGGTACCTACTCATTGGCAAAGTGCAGTTTTCAAGAAATATAGAAATAATGAAAATCTCAATTCCCAAAATAAAGCAATTGAAACAGTTTGCAAAGCTTTGCAATGACGGGGTGGTACAGGGCGGGCGCTCTATAGAGGGTGGTTGGACCTTATCGTAGTAAAGTACTAATCATAGCGTGTGTAATAATCCCTTTTTTTTCTGTAGATACACAAAATTTATTTAAGTATGTACATAAAACGCTAAAAAAAATCTAAGTACTTCATTTATAACGAAAATATATAAATCATAAATTTGTTTATTATTTGGCTTAGTTAAAATAAAGTCCTCTTTATATTAGGTTACTTGACTAAACACTGATAGGTTTGTTTCTATGACTTCATCGTTAATATTTTTTTTAGAGTTGCGAATATAGTGATTGTTGCATTGAATACTAAAATAAAATGGACTCTAATATTAACATAACATTCTATTTCATATACATGTTTTTAAACTCGTTGTACAACCCGAAAACTGGTGAATCTACATCATATTTTTTTATCGAATGTGTAATATGACGAAAAAAAATTTTTTTCTTCTCATAAAAGCTTCCATTAGTAGGAACCTACCTCAGATTTAGTAAAATTGCACAAATTCTTATGAAAATGCAATGATAATGATAGAAATCCGGTTTTTTTGTTTTGTTTTATTTGAGGCAACGCAACGGACACAGCAACCCTTGCTAACTACTGTCATCCGGCGAAGGCGTTTCGGCTGGCTAGGCCATATACTACGTATGCCTCTCGAGAGCCGCCACCATGCTTGCCTATTTTACAAGGCATCAGGTTCTCGGCGTCCTGGTCGTCCACTGTTGACAATTCGTCGGCAGTTTGCGGGACGTGGACTTGACTTGGGAGGATGCACGGAAGCTGGCGGCCGATCGCTTGGCCTGGAGGCAGTTTGTGGATTCCATATGCTCCACATAGGGAGCGGATATAGTATGATGATGATGATGATTTATTTGCAAAAAATTATCGAAAAAAATATATACTCAATTTTCTCGAAAATATGGGTTTTGACCAATATTCAAAAAAATTATTTTTACAAAATCGACTCCAAATATGACGTAGATTCACTGGTTTCCCGCTTGTACATCGAGTTTTGTTACACCATGTAAACAATATCTACACACTTACTTACATCACACATACATTTTAAGTTTATTCTTTAATTTTGAAATATATTTTTATCTTTATAAAAACATACCTAACTACCAAATCCTGCGAAAAACCTTTTTTTTCAATGGTTATCTTATTTTTCTTTGTATTGTAAAAATAAAATTGGATCATACATTTATTCAGTATTCCATAAAAACATGATCGTAACAGTTAGTTTGACATTCTCTGAGAACTTGGTATTGTGTTTGAAGCAAGTTACAAAGCAAGTTCCTAGTATAATAATAAAGTACACCACAAAGGAAAATATGAATAAATCCTCTGTTGGTTGGTGTTTCCCAGCGCCACCTGATTTCCACAAATAATCCCAATTGTTATTGGAGTTGGCGTAATCTGCTTCTAGAGCGCCCTTGTGGACCAACAATGGGGAATATAATGGTGCTGCTTCATAAAATGTAATGAATTTCGTAAGGTGCCATCACACTAGAGATGCGAAGGTAGGAATTCAAGGTAATAACTCCATTTTTTTGATGGATTGAAAATATAATCCATTTACAATTTTATTGATGACTGTGGGAACCTACTTGTTTATTCCAGCTTTATTTATGTATAATTACTTTAATTTAATTTAATTTTTTTTTTTTTTTTTTGATTTATTCAGGATATCAACAGTTATACAAATAATAAATATATAAACAAAACAGCAAGATAATACAACCAATAATAGATATCCACAAGTATGCAGATTAAAAATAATTGTAAACAAGTTTTACAGTAAGGTGGTGTAAGTAAATTGTGTATGGGTGTATGAGGGGTGTGTGAGAGGGTGTGTGAGATTCTGTGAGTATGTTATAATGGGTGAAAATGAAAAATAAAAATGTTTAAATGAAAGTGAAAATGTCACTAAATATCGGAACCTAATATTTTGTTTACAGCTTGTGCTTTGAAATTATTTTTATTACAAATAAATGGGTCTAATGAATTAAAATTTGAATTGTATTCCCTAACAAGACGTATGAGTGGAGAGTTTTGGGCATAATTTGTTCGTACAGTTGGAATAAATTCATTAATTTTATCATAAAAATGGGAAGACAGTCTGTTCATTATGATGCGCAACGATAGAAAATCTTTTTTTGGGCTATACTTATAACATGTTACATGGCAGATGGCACCAAGATAGCGCTCCCTAAATATAGCCGCAAACTACCACTACTACTGCTTTCCCTTATCCGCACCCAGTGGTGCATAGGGCACTGTACAGGAACACCATGTGCAGTCAATATTGATCATTTTATTACATGAAGGTAAGATCAGCCATACGCTTCAGTACCAGTCCAAGGTATCACACATGAAATGTTAACATGAAAATCGCATGTAAAAAAATATTTCATGTTGACCCCTACGGGAATCGAACCCGCGACCTCATGCACGGTAGCCAAGTGTAGCCAAAACGGGGTTCTTATTTTGTACTGAAAAGTAAAAATTGGCCGCTAATTTCCTAAAATTTAATGTAC
Source organism: Micrasema minimum (assembly GCA_022494985.1). Classification (NCBI taxonomy): domain Eukaryota; kingdom Metazoa; phylum Arthropoda; class Insecta; order Trichoptera; family Brachycentridae; genus Micrasema; species Micrasema minimum. The sequence continues at coordinate 146,684 of JAGVSP010000011.1, read as the reverse complement.
TCTTTATAACTAATGATTTTTATTTTGCTGCCACCTCAAGTTACCCTAATATTTGAAAAAATACAAGAAAAGAGTCCTTTCTGTTATTTTTTCCATAGAATTCATATTTTTGTTGTTGAAATTTATGTGATATTTTTTTGAAGCTCGGTGACTCTCAATAACACCGACCTTAGAAACAGCCTTACTAGTTTTTTGTACAATAAAAAATGAATTTTAATAAGAAAATCTTATTTCCAGATTTATAAGTTTTTTGACTACCAAAATAACGGAACGATTCAGTTTTTCACTGGCAGAATATCGAAATATTCGATTCCACACCTATTCGCCCTTCTAATCACTACAGCGAGTAGTAAAAAAGTGACAGGACCTCCGTGACGTCACACTACGGCACTTACCGTAAGGAGAGCGGGAGGAAGGTTTGGGATATTGCCCGCAATATGGGTTCTGGGTTCTGGGTTCTGGGTTCTGGGTTCGGTAAGTAGGCCCTTTAAACTAACAGCAGCCGGAGTGTGAGACTTCGCGTCGCTTGTTCGAGATTTTTACACAAAACGTCGTAACATATAATGACGTTGTCGTTTTGATGTGCCTGCTGAATATAAGCAAATGGGGCTGTTGGAATTATTATATAAGTGTTGTTTTGTTTAAGACATTTCAAAATATGTATTTGTTAGGTTTTGATCATTGATTTATCACTTAGATCTGCCTTGCAGAGTAAATTATTTAGAAAAAGTAATGACACGAAGATTTCGCACCTTTAATTCATACCAATACACTTACACGGGTCGACCTATCAGAGCCCTTCGACTGCCGGCAAGCACCCGCCCACACACCGCAAAAGGTATGGGCTATATATAGGGTTACAGTAACAGCATACAATACTTACCCGTGCCTTACGAGGAGCGTTCATGAATTTTACCATGCATCTAAAATTACTTTTTTTTCTCTTGTGGACGGGCCATTATTTAAGAAGAAAACTTTTTTAGGCTATGTAAACAAATATAAATAAACACGTAAGTGTTTATTTATATTTAAATATAACTTTATTATAATTTATTATTTACTTTATTATTTACTTTATTTTAATATAACTTTCCACATGTAAATGTGGAAAGTTACACCATCTTTTTTGTTAATTTTATCCGTACGGTTTTTACACTACATAGGAAGGCATTTCGGAATGTTTTCTAAACGTCCGACTCGGCCGGCGGTTAAAGAAATACTGATTACGCGTCTGGCGGAGTTGGAGGTTTTGGCGGAGTTGAAGTGTTATTCATTTTTTAGGTTCAGTTCAAATCTAAGTGTATTAATAAATTAATGGTTTTGATATTTATGTTATACTGACAATATGTCGGGAGTTATGCGTTTAACGGGACGAGGACCTGACTTGTGAGGATGCACGGAAACTGACTGCTGATTGCTGGTTTAGCGGTAGTTTGTTGAATCCGTAGGTATACTCCACACTGCACACAGGGATCAGATATAAATATGATATTATGATGATGTTTTGAACAGCGGCGGCCCGAGGAGTTGGAATCCGAGAGTCATTTTAATAAATTACTCATTAAGTAATAATTATTGTGAATTTAATTATTCCGACGTAAACTTATGGGTATCAAAGTAATAAAAACGAGATGTATTTTATAAAAATATCTGCAATAATCATTAACAGATCACATACCAATAAAAAAATCACGTGGCTGTGTATTATTTGGTCCCGTGTATCTAGGATATTCTCGTAAGAGATATACCGCGTCCCGTCTACTATATTGATTTCTCTTCTGAGACCACATTTGGCCGTTTTAGACCAATTTCAAACGAGGGCTTAAAGTATTTCCCTCTTCGTCTGTTTTATGAAATTAGAACGGAGGGTCCGACGCCTTGCAGGGCACTCGCTTGCACAGCGCGGGTTTAAACTGTGCAACCCACAAAGAACGGGACAAGGTAGACTGTTAGTAGGTACTTTTTTATGAAATTAGAACGAGATTAGGTACTTGGGACGGGTCAATCGGCTGAATGTCCATGTACGTCCGTTTGCAGGATGCCAGGCGCTTAGCGCGTATTAGAGTGTCCAAGATAAAATCGGTTTCTGCTATTAGTATTTCGTTTAAACTACTTTATTACTTTATACTTACTTTTATCTGTATGATTTAAAAATAAAAAAAATGTGTATTGATGTTGGGTTACTTAAATTAAGATTGTATGTAGAATATACCCATTATAAACAATGTAAAATGTTTCCCTCGGCACGGGTTATCCCAGTGAGGGAACATTTTTTTTTTTTTTAAAAAACACAGTACAAGTCCAAATAAATAAATAAATAGTATTTTGATTTGGGAGATCATTGACCAAATGTCCATATAGGATAGCCGCCGCTGGTTTTGAAATTATTTACTGTCATGTTGTTTTTTCTTAAAAATTTAATTATTGTGTTACTCTATTCTATAATGATAATTAAAGATAACATTTATTTATTTATATTTGCGGACAAATACATTTAAAAATACATAGATCAGCATAATAGGGATAACAAAGCAGTAAATAAATTGACAGAACATTACATTGGTGAAGCTAAGACAGTTAGAATAAAACGTGGACACACTCAAGACAGGATCGGGTCTACTTCTAATAAATTATATTGCATGTAGGCACTTGTTTCCATTTTGAAATGCTGTTTCAAAAATTCTAAACGGTTTGTTTTCGTTATTTTGATGAATAACCATGAAACTAGTACTAATTTTTTTATTTAAAAATACATCTGAAAAACTAATTCTTTTATATTATGACAATACATTAATTGATTGATATGGCATTTATTTTGTAGAACTCCATGATATCTTATGTTAAAATGAAAAAACGATTTTTTTGGTTCTACGTAAATTACGTAGAAATAAATAAAATCTATTATCAAGTTAGTGACAATTGTTTCGCCTTGTAAGGGTATTATCAAACTGTGGCGTTGAAACATTTACATCTTATTTTATACTTTATAAAATAAGATGTAAATGTTTCAACGCCACAGTTTGATAATGCCCTTACAAGGCGAAACAATTGTCACTAACTTGATAATAAAATCACGTAGAACCAAAAAAATCGTTTTTTGATTTTAACATAAGGGATCAATACTCTAACTTTGAATGTACTAATTTAAAACTAAATGTGGATTAGAATGGTAATTATTAGGATGTAAGAATAACTGATAATGAATGTCGCCTCTTTTAATTCAATAATTATTTTATTACGTTTAGAATCCAAATATCTTGACCCTTATTCGGCCCAAATAGCTGCGGTTTAGGACAATGATTTGCGGGCGTTTAATTGGCCACCTAGATTACCGCGGGCGGCCAATAACGGGCCGTTACCATCAAATGCTATTTAATTGGAATTCTGCTGGGATTCGTTCTCTTGGGGAACGTTACGTCACTATTATCAGATATCAGGGACCTCTGCTGGACTGAAAGTCGTATGCGACAGTTCAAAAAACGAGGCTTATCGTTTTTTAACGTTCTCAAATAAATACATGAAACTATTCAAATTGTTTACACAAATCATATTACATTAAATGAGTCGTATGGTAATAAAGCCGGCAATGTAGGTCTGACAAATACATATTATGTGATTTTCATATTAATATTTCATGTGTACTGGACTGGTACTGAAACGTAAGACTGATCATCTTAACTTCATGTAGGTAATAAAATGATCAAGATACACTGCACTCGGTGTACCGATGCAGTGCCCTATGCACCATTGGGTGCGGATAAGGGAAAGTAGTAGTAGTAATAGGGTATTCCGGTATTTGATTGTTGTGTTTTGCTTTGATAAGATCAGGAAAGTAGAAGGTTCTAAATCATAATATGTGATACCTTGAAGCGTAAAACCTGATCATCTTGCCTTCGTGTAGCAAAATACCAAAGATTCAATACACTTTATATGTACCAATGCGAATAGGAGAAAGGAATAGTGATAAAATAATGTCATAGGCCGTGTCTCTCTATCCTCACCCATACACGCGCGCACTCACCCACCACCACAGGCGCAGTATATACATATGTACACTAACACACGAGCGCGAGCGGTGTGACGCGGCGTGACACGGGGATAAGTAAGACATAGAGTGACGTGGGAAAAGTAATACCAAAAATGTATGTCTTATGTGGAGAATAAGCCACCAAAGAAAATGTCTCGTAAATTGCGAAATAAAACCGGAACCAATGCTATACAAGCAGAAAACATTAAGTTAGTCTTTGATTTTTTGGTTGAACTTTATTAGGATGCCGGCGATTGTCTCTACTTTATATAACATTATATAATGTACTCGTAAGTACAGGGTGCTTAGCATAAACAAACTTGAGCGCACTTTATACGGGACAGTAAACTGTGCAGTTTCTTGTTCAAGCTGTAAAGCTTGCATTCCATTAATTATAAGTAAATTTTAAAAAAAATTACATTAAGTTAGTTAAAAAAGTAAGCTTACAAAACTGATTTCCTTAGAAATCTTAATTTAATGTTTTTGTAGCACTTAATTTATAGTTTCAATGATTATGAAGACCAGGAAATACTACTAAGAAACCAGTTGGTAGTTCTTTGAAAACAGATGTTTCATAATATTGTAAGAAATATAATAAGGGCTGTAGTCTAGTGGTAGAGTCGAGGACTTTGATTGGAATCTCCAGGTTTGAATCCCATTCCAACACAATTTGTTTCCCGCTTTCTGGCACAGTTATTTCCAACAAAAGAATTCAAATATTTCATATATATATTTTAAATTTTAAAAAAACTTTGTTTTTTGTAAAACAAAGTTTGTTTTATTTCATAATTCTTAGAAATATTTTCTTTTTAATCTTAGGATTTTCTAAGTGGTCATGTTTGCCAAGATATGTCGTAAATACCTTAATCCTTAATGTACCCTTTTCTCTAAAAGTAAAATAATGGTGCACAATATACAGGTATAAGAATATCAAGAGATTTTCTTTCTCTGAGAAAGGAAACGGAGAATAATGCAGTCAAGCTGTGATTGAGTGGGGATAAGGCATATGCCTCGAAATTTTATTTCATGTTTACAAAAATCACAATCCAATTATATCAATCCTATAAAATTGACTTCTTTTAAACGCTCTGCAAAAATATTTATTTTAATCAAAGTTCGAAGATTTCCACGAACTCTGGAATACTGATAATGCTTTGCTGTACCGTGAACTATCAAACTCCTCACACTTCATCACACATAAGACCATAATCATCGCAATTAATCACAAAAACGCGAATTTACGGGGACCGCGTAGAACAATATCACGCCGTACATTATTTTACCTGTTACTTGTTACTGCTTACAGCTGGTAGGTTGGTTAACATTATTTTGAATTATAATTATGAAAAAACGGCTAAAAGAATTTACAATGCAAGTGTGTCGGAATGTAAAAGTCGATGAAAGCCTAAAAAGACATGGCACGATGTAATGCAAGTTAAAAGTGGTCACATGAAAAGTTAGAATAATCAACGTGTGGGCATGAGAAGATGTACGAATGTAGAGGAAGCGAGGGAAGTATGCCAGAGTGGTGAGTCGCTCTAACCTCTCTGCCTACCCCTTGGAGAAATGGTGCGATGGTTAATTTGTTAGTTAGGCTTCTACATCCAGGCACATTTGCGTTTTAACTTCTTTTAGCTGTTCTTTTATCAATCATTCGCTTAACATGACCAAACAGTCGTAAAAGCCCTTTCTTATTTTTGACAATAAGTGAAAAAAAATCATGTAATCATGTAAAAAAATATTGGAACATAAATACACCGTGTCCTACGATGAGACCGCGAAACTCCGGAGGATGATTGTTCATGGTATTCTGAGAAAAAAATCCTAATAATTTTTTTTGATCCGGGCATTTTTAAAAATTAATTTAAAAAAAGTATTAATAAAAAGCGACTAGTGTAATACTGGCTTATGTTTGAAATGCTAGCGGTGGCGGGGTGGCGGTGGGCGGGGAGGAGTGGGGATCCGCTCTGGTCACCGTACGCCTTGCCTTGTACGGAAATAGCGATGTTACTAGGCAAGTAGGTACCAAGTACGTATTGATACGAGATCACTACGCGATCTTATTGGTTCGCGGTCCAATAGGGACGCGCTTCGCTTCGCGCTTATTGGTGGAGGTCACGTGGTGTGAGCCAGTTCAAAAATGGACGGTATTACACGCGTGAATTTTTATTCATATTTTAATCATTTTTTTAAGAATTGAGTTTTTTGAAAAACTTTATTAAGATTTTTTTTTCAGAATATCATGAATAATCACCCTCTGGAGTTTCGCGGTCTCGTCGTGGGACACGGTGTATATTATATGATGGTCTCACATAAAGTTTGAAGAATAGCCGACATTATATTATGATTGAGGGAAAAAAATGAATAGCTAAAAAAGTATTTTCCTTCCTTCTGGATTTGAGTGAAAAGTTGTATGATTTCATTTGTGGTAATGATTTTCCCTTCAAAATTGAGCAGCCTTTGATTATTACGACATTGATGGCTATTGATGTTTGTTTATATCAACCCCGAGGGGCGCTAAAGTACCGACCGCGGCTGATAGATGGCGGTAACTGCGGATGACGTCAGAGCCGGGAGTTTGGGGGATTATTTGGTGATTTGGTTTAGAAGCCGCAAGTTACAGGGAGCTGTGTTACTAGTACTAGTATACACCGTTTCCCACGATGAGACCGCGAAACTCCAGAGGGTGATTATTCATGATATTCTGAGAAAAAAATCTTAATAAAGTTTTTCAAAAAACTCAATTCTAATTTCTTAAAAAAATGATTAAAATATGAATAAAAATTCACGCGTGTAATACCGTCCATTTTTGAACTGGCTAACACCACGTGACCTGCACCAATTTCAGATATGAAATTCGAATTTTGAATGTCCGCACAAGGCAAGGCGTTCGGTGATCAGAGCGGACCCCCACTCCTCCCCGCCCACCGCCACCCCGCCACCGCTAGCATTTCAAACAGAAGCCAGTATTACATAGTCGCTTTTTATTAATACTTTTTTTTTAATTAATTATTAAAAATGCCCGGATCAAAAAACTTTATAAGGATTTTTTTCTCAGAATACCATGAACAATCACCCTCCGGAGTTTCGCGGTCTCATCGTGGGACACGGTGTATATATAATCTGTGAAGCGGTGGTGGTCCGATGTGGTCATCTCTCCTCTCCCGTTGAAACTGCAATAAGCGGAGCCGGAGATAAATTATTACGCAGTTTGTGGTCTGATACAAACTATTTAGAAACGATAAAAATCTATTTAGATTTATTTAATTATTTCAATGAACCTTTAAATACGCATATTTTACGTACAAATAATATATGATGCGACTGTGCCTGGATGTAGAAATCGAGGAAGGCCGAGAAAGACATGGCATGATCAAGTAAAACAAGTGCTTGAAAGTGGGCATGTAAGAAGTCGGAAGAATCGACGTGCGTGCATGAGAAGATGTATGAATGTGGAGGAAGCAAGAGAAGTGTGCCAGGACAGAGTGGTGTGGCGTTCTATCCTCTCTGACTACCCCTTCGGAGAAATGGCGTGATGGTTAGTTAGTTAGTTTTTTATAATACCGGGTTGTGGTCTACAAGGTAGATTCGAAGACTCTGGATTGGAATTTGTAGGTTCGAATCCCAGCACAACTTGTTTCCTCCTTTCTGGCACAGATGCTTCCGACTATTTAAAAGAAGCCCCAAAATTGGAATATTTGTGCAAGTATATCATAAAAAGTTTGTGTGATATTTTTTTCTAAGAAAGCTGTCAACAAATAATCTGAATATCATTTTGAAACACATAAATTATCTAACGCTGACTTACGATCTATCACTTACGACATACGTTTGTGGTAAGTTATTTCTATAAACTGATGTAGAATTCATTCGCTTTTATTTTCCCTTTTAAACTTTTTATTTTATCGCATAGATTTAAGCAATTTACAGTATCACTATTTTTTGCTATTTCACAGTTTCTATGGGCTGATCTCATCAAGGGATTTCTAAATTGAATCGATAAAGCTTATCTCGACAAAGGGAAACATTTCTAATACCTTGTACAGTTTAATGTTTTCTTCTCAGCTTTTATCTTCTCCAAATCCCATCATTACACTGTTCCTATCTTGTCTTCTTATCCTAACCTTATCACTTCCACCACTTTTCTGATAAAATCTTCTAATATTCGAGACACCAAAGGTCTCGTGTGACGTCAGAGCTTTATTTTATATGAAATTGTAGAGAAAATTTTCCTGACAAAGAAAACTATCCAAGTATTAAGATTCAACTATAAAATTACTTATACTACAACTACCCTCCCTTATCCGCACCCACTGGTACACCAAGTCAAGTGTAATAAATTGCACCCAAGTAACAATTTAAGTTATTGTGTTATATTTTAAACCAAATAAAAAGCCGTCCGGAAGAAATTTCTACAATTTCATCTCTACAACTACATGTGAAATATATAATGAACGCTGTTCGTATGGGATTAAGTATAAAGGGAATTGTTAGGAAGGCATTATGTATGTACATAGGTAGGTACTATGTAGATTAGTTAGTATTGGAAACAGCCTGAAGGAGTTTTAAACGAGTAACACGGGATTACTCCTTGTTACGGGGAAGCTGTGTTCTGCCACAGATATATTGGATAATATAATGTGGCGGCCTGAAAACCAGACTGGTACAAGCAACATAATAATGAAACAGGTAATCCAATATTTACGCATATTTTAAAGGATAATTATTGTTATAAAATGTTTTTAAACGTATATAATAATAAGGTCTAAAACACCCTCCACAATGCATTCAATTCACTAATCAAATAGCACAGAAGATAAAGCATTTTTTAAACATTATTTCATACTCCACCACGCGACTCGCGGCCGCTTCCCATACAAACGTGTTCCTCGATTTTTCCCTGGAATTTAACATTAGAGCAATGATTTTTTCACACATTTTAGATATTGACTAGATGCGTGTTTGAATCGTATTATTTTTTTGATATCTGATATTTGATATTTGTTAAGGGAGATATATAAATGAATAAAAAAATAAGACGATACAAACACGCATCTGGTCGAAATCTAAAATGTATGAAATATCATTGGTTTTGTTAAATTTCAGGGAAGTTTGCATGGGAAAGTGGCCGCGAGGCACTTGGTGGAGCATGTCTACATATACATACATCTAGTGGTTTCCGCTAGAGTAAAGTGCTGTTACGACACGGTTCCCAAAGATACTTTTTACCATAGATCTTTTTTATAATTCGCCATATCTATATACACATATCACTTTAGCATGATCAGGAACGTCGTATTTTTTTCACTTGTTCCAGTCTAGCTTTAAGGTCGTCAACTTGTATTATATTATTGAAATGGGTGGTTGGGAAGACAATATAATAGTCGCGGTAACAATATTTGGAGTAGAATCACTCAGGATTCAGAGAAGTCACCTGTCATTTACACAGGGAATGAAAGCTCGCAAATATTGACAGCTAAATGTGGTAGACAAAAATGTTATCAATCATTGATGGGCCTAAAGCAGATAATCTAATGCGCACTTTAGAAAACTGTACAGTCTGTCAAAAGACACGCTAAATATGTGTATTTTTTGAGCGCGATCGTAAGTTCTTATCGTATGTTTACGTGTGCGCAAACACATATTTACATTATTAGCTTTATGCTATATACAGGGTTATTTTTTAGTCAGTTAACAAATAAAAACCCTGAATTCAGTATCGTTATAGAACCCATTTCAATAAAAAAACACGTACTTTTTATTTTCATGATTTATTATTTTTATTCCTATGATTTTTATAAATTACGCTCACCCTATTCACAGCTGGTCGAGCTGGACGAGGGGAGGGAGTGCGCGCGATGGGGGTGCGCACGCCGCTCGCGCAGTCCCGTCCCATTAAGGGAGGGAGGGGGGGGTGGGGGGTTGTTAACTGACTAAAAAATAACCCTGTATATAGCATATAACTAATGTAAATATGTTATTTGTTTTTTATGTTTTTAAAAACATACAATCTACCAATATCTACTTAATTGTTTAAATTGGTGGCATGGACCCACAGCTTGCATTGATCTGCCTTTTAATGTATTTTTTTCCAAAAAAAACTCCAGCTAAACTTTTCTATTTCATGGCTCAGTACCTACCATCGATCGTTTCTTAACCTGGATTTACTATTTTGTCTCAAAACCAGTGTTTAACAAAAGTTTTTGTAAAGTAGGTACTGAAAAAATTGCAACTGAAATATGCGATTCCAATGCAATCTATTAAATACATTATTTCAATAAACATACCTAGGAGTACTGCTTTTTTTTTGACGGTCTAATGTTTGTAAAGAGTTAATAAATTAACTTTTGTTAAGGGATTTTTCCCCGCCTTTGTTTCCCTTTTTTCTAAAGAGGAAAAAGAAGTTTCCAAATCGTTCATATTCAATTGTAAAATAATTCATAGGAATACTTTATGGCACCAGTTTTTTGCTGCCCTGGGCAACTTTTAGAATTTTGAAAAACATACCTAAATATATACAGAGGAGATAGGAATAGACAAAACGTTAAAATTGTAGAATTATGTTTGTATTTCATGTGTGAACCCTGGACTGGTACTGAAGCGTAGGACTGATCATCCTACCAATGCAGTGCCCCATGCACCATTGGGTGCGGATAAGAAAAAGGGAAATAACAGTAAAATAAGGTTTATTTGTATTCTGTCGAATTTCAATAGCTTTTTTTTTGCTTTTTAGAGAATTACGCATTTTAAAACTTTGAGAAAATAATTCTCCTTATATAATGTATTTGTACTTAGGTACTACTCCGTCAGTACAGAAATGTCCAAACTGTTTATACTGTCCACTGCTCACTAGCAAAAGAAGGAAAAAGCTTCACAAAAACTCCTAATTATGTTGGCCATTTTATTATTTATATCTCAGAGGTTTTTACTGTTTGTACAACTAATTGTTTTACGAAATAGTTTACTAAACGTATCACAAAGTTATTCGATCATTGAACAAGACAACTTTATTTTATCAAGCCAGGCGATAAATCGTGAATCAGAGAAGGAACATATTTATTTGTAAGATTATTTCCTTAACTTTATCCATCTGATGATGGATAGTCTATCTGAAACTAGTAGTGAATATGGAATAAACTCGTTTAAAGTGTTTTGTTTGGTTAAAAAATGTAATACGTCATCACAAAAAGTTGCCAAATACAACAGTTTATACCTTATAACTTTTGGACCAAATGAAATATCAGCACTTTCATTTAAATTTGAAGTAAAGTCGGAAGTGTTTCCTAGAATCAAGCCGTACAGCGTCTACTTTCCCATTTTCCCTTCCGTTTAATCACAAGTAAAAAATAGGAAATTGTTCATTACGTTTATATTGAACGTAGTCATGTTCACGTTTGAAATTTAATACTAGGGGAAGCTAAATAAGAGTTCCCTACGGTTTCTGAGATTCTCGTCCGTAAAATAATTGAATACAATCTTTATAGCTACAAAGTTGCTAGACTAGAGTCAGTTTCTGTACTGGGGAATATAATGATGTTCTTATTTTCCGTACTTTGTTAAGCGTGTGGAAGCGTGTGAAATATTCCGATATTACATAATAGAGGGGGAAAATCTGATGAAGTTATTATGAGAAACAGAGGGAAAAATGAAATCACCTTAACCCTGAAACGCTGACGCGGTTCTATTAACTCGGAATATTATATTATATTTTTTTATGTATCCTGTAACACCTTGTGTAAAAACTTTTATTATTGATCATTAATTGTAATAATATTTAAAACATCTATGTGCCTTTGAAAATGGTACCTTGTTACCATGTTACTTTGAAAATGTAACATATTTTTGAAAAATATGTACTTACGAAGCACAGTCATACAAAATATCATTATTTCGATATGCGTACTCAGTTACTTAACTACCTATTTATCATCATCATCATTTCAGCCTATTGAGGTCCACTGCTGGACATAGGCCTCCCCCTGCCGTCTCCACTCCTCCCGATCCTGCGCCGCCCCCATCCACTGTCTTCCAGCAGACTTCCTGATGTCGTCCACCCATCTCATCGGTGGACGTCCTTAAGGCCTCTGATTTCTTGGTCTCCACACCAGAACGCGTTTCGTCCATCTGTCGTCCGTCATTCTGGCTATGTGACCGGCCCATTTCCACTTCAACCAAGCAATTCGCTGCACCACGTCGCAGACCTTTGTCTGGCGTCGGATCCAATCGTTCCTTTTTCGGTCTCTTAATGTTATTCCAAGCATAAGAACCTATTTATAACCTACTCTAATCTTACAATTTGATCTAACGAAAACGAATAATTGTTTTGATCTGAGATGGTTTTATTTTATTTGGTAATATTGTGGATTTCCAAAAAAAATTACATTTGTTTGACTTTATAAACAAGATGCTTATTAACGAGACGCAGATTACTAACATTTTAGAGAACAATATAACAATTCTGTGTTCTTTTTGTATTTTTAAAATCCAAGATGTTGACACATTTGGTTTTTCGCTAGAAAAATTGCTCAAGACAAGTAAAAATGTGAAAAAATACGGTTATTTTAAAATCCAATAAAATCGACAGACCATCCATAATACGGATGTTGTGATAATAATTATTTTTGCCATATTTTTATAAACCTTTCACCTGAGTAAGCCGTGCGCCGCCTGTACCGGTGCGCAGTGAAAGGTTAAAAATATAATCTGTCTTGATATAGTAAAATGGTCGACGGGGAGCATTCTAAACTAAGTGAGTTATTGAAAAATGAAACCACGAATAAAGCTATTACTGGAGAAAGGAACTGCTAATGACATTTTGTGATTAAACGCCGCAAGAATAAATTAATGTAGCAGGAAAAGATATTTTAAAGAAGTTTATTGCGGCCAGGACCCCCGACACGAAGCAGGGAGTAGGGTTGCCACTAACAGCTTACCGGTTTACCGGACAAAGGTAAATTTTAAAGTTTGAAATCGGAAAAGCAACAATATTTGTGTTTTTTTTTTGTTTGAAACTTATGTCGGCGTGCGCTGTCACTTGACTGCGGCCGTTTCTCCATACAGACGTAGATCTTAATTTTCTGCCTGGAATGAAGCACTAGAACAGCGATTTATTTGTTCATATTTTTTACATATCGACACAAAACGAGTTTGAATTGCTTTGTTTTTATGATAATTTATTTGTTTAAGGAGATAAATATTTTTTTGAAAAAAAAGGCAATACAAACACGCTTCTGGTCAATATGTAAAACGTGTAGAAAACTAATTTCTCTAGTGATAAAATCCAGAGAGAAAGAGGAATAAATAAATATACTATTATTTATAAAACAGCATTTTTAATAGGTTTTTCCTAGAAGGTTGTATGTACGCGATTAAAGAAAAATGCACGTGTGTTTATTGCCAAAAAAAAAACATAAATGATCATCTATTTATATTTTGAAATATCAAGCAGTCGGCAAATCATTAAATTATTATTAGTTTTTGTATATTATTCATTTTCAATAGTACCTACTGTTTGATGGATTTTAGGAAAAACACGTAAAAATTGGGTTCTTCCCGATTTTTTATTTTTTATTTAAAAAAAATGATTGAAAAATTACAATATCAAGGATTTTTTAAAAAAAAAATTAGGATGTCATATGAATTTTGTAGCGCGGTTTGAAATAGCACTTTTCAAATCGCTCGCAAAATCTTCCATTTGGCGCGCATGCGGTGTGACGTCACAGCAATATAGGCGCTCACTACGGAATGAATTTCACTCCTTTCACGGTAGACGGGAATGACGTCATTAGCCAATAACGGACGTTAAAAATCATTCGTATTTTCGTGTTTTTAAAACATAAATTTATAAATGAAAACAACATTTTTGATCATTGTGTTTTATATCGTTGGAATTGTAAAAACATACTTTAAATATTTATAACGTTTTCAAGGATATTTATGTTATCGGGAAGAACCCTATTAGGGAATTAACAATCGCCATTATAAAGGTGAAGGTCGCCTTTTAAGTTTTTGATGTACGAGTATAAACCGGTTATATAATTTGGTCTTACAGGTTCGCCCGGTAAAACCTTTTCCAGTAATTTTCCACTCCCTAACAGTAGCATTTTCAGGCCCTACCATCACTTAAGTTATTTCCTTTGTGCTGTGTCACAAAATGGCAAAATCGGACAACTTCTAACATTTCTCTTTTGTTAAAAATACGTCTGGAGTAACAAAATGCTGTATTTTATTACACAAATCTCCGCCGGCTTTGGAAAAGGCAGCATTATGTAATTTAATTAGGCAGAGAGAACTCTTAATAATATTTATGAGAATTCCTTCCATTTTTATGTGTTTACCTAATTTGTCTGAGTTAAATATAAAGCTACATGTATTTTGTGATTTTTTTGGTTGGTATGTAAATTTTTTTATTATTGTTGGAAAAAAAAATTGACGTAGGTAGATACTTGCTAGGCCTAGGCACTTACTATGTATATAAAAATATAATACTTTTTTTTTTCCCATAATTTTTATACATGGTGTAATAAAACTCGTAGTACAACCCGAAGACTGGTGAATCTACATCGAATTTGGAGACGATTGTGTAATATGACTTTTTAATCTGAGCTTGAAAATATATAAAAAATATATACATCCCAACAGAGACAGAGAAACTCTGGAAACGAATGTGGGTTACCTACACCAATAAAATATTGATTGCCAAAAATGCTTAACAATCTTCTCAACAGATGTCACCATAGAGAAACATTTTGAAAATTGTCGAAAAAACAAACTGAAATGTGGAAGCTTCTGTACAAATTCAATATTCAAAAATTTGTCATATATGGTTGTCAGATGATGGGCGGAATGGGGAATGTTGTAGTAAATCAAGTGACCACTTAACCCAGCCAATGACAGGTCATAAGCCCTGTAAGGGCCTAGATAACCCACATTCATTTCCAGAGGTTCTCTGTCTCTGTTGGGATATCAATAATATAGTATTACTATTTACATAAATATATTTTCATACTTCTGGTAAGTTTTAAAGCTCATCAGTAATTTAGTTCCCACAACAAAACTGTCCCATAAATATATCCCGTAATTCTCATATTTCCAAAAACCCATTTCATTTCATATTTAGTACTGCAGATACTTAGTGCCAAATTTATGAAACAAGTACAAGAATATGAAAACTTAGCGACAAGAAAAAAGATAAATTACTTTGTTTTGGGTATCCAACAAATTTTTTTCACGAAAAATATTTTCGTCGTTAAATTTTTCATGAATATAAAGCTATAATACTAACACTGTATTTACTTTTCTACTAGACTATAATAGAATAATAACGGTGATAATCGTGTTTTGAATGCTAGAGGCCACGTGGTCAAGGAGACGTGTTACAGGACCTGCCCGACACGAACGAGGAAGGCTCTCTTGTATTTGGACCTGATTAAGGATCATTGACCTAATAAACTCCTTGTACGCACTCTCCGGTTTCCTTATCAACGACGAAGCGATAAAAATACCACACAAATGAATAAATATGATTCGTTTAGCACTCACCGAGATGAAGACCTCTTCAGCCTGCTGGAGTATGGCGACCCGGGACCAGCCGAAGCGCTGCATGAGCCGGATCCTGGTGGGGTTGTGCACGGTGGCCGAGGGGTGCGTCCGGAACAGGGTGGGGAACCGGCGCCGGTCCGACAGGGCGGGGGAGCTGGCGCCGTAGCAGAGCTGGAACAAGACAGGAGACACCTCAGAGTGCGAGGAATGAGAGGAGGGAAGGGAAATCAACAGAACAACCATTGTGACGAGGCGAGGAGGATATCCGGAACAAAAGGCAAAACAAAACGTCAACAACACAAGATCTAAAGAGTTAAAGGTAAAGACAAAGCTGTGATGACTATTTGAAATATTAGGGACTTTACAGGAGTTAACAAAAAAGGCTGAAACAAAAACAAAACAAAGGTTGAAAATTTTTGAGGAAAGAAAAAAGTTTTTAAAAACGTGACATGAACCATTGCAAAAAAGTACATTGCAAAATAACACCCGAAAAACAAATGAGACAATCAAATTTAGAACGAAAATTGACAAAGTATGAGAATCTAGACTAGCTGCGGCCCGACGAACTTGTATAAAAACTACCCATATAAAATTATGATAATTTTGTATCAGTAAATAATATTATGTATGTAGGTAGGTACGCACGTAAACTTTTTGACGTGATAACGTCTAATAAATCGATGAACGCCGGATGCACACACAAAAAAGGATGACTGCAAGCGAGAGCGCGGAACAAGCGATAGAGAGGCACGATCGGCCTAAGCGTTTGGTTTGTGACGCATCTATCTCCCTTCCACTCCATCGGACGATGCGTCCGAGTAGAAGGGAGACAACAGCAGCACACAAGCTACAAAGTGAAAGTGAAATTAACGAGTGCAAAAAAATGATAATTTATGGAAAAAATTGTAATTTTCAATTAACTCCCGCTTTGTATTATACAAAATAATGATAATTCAGTAATAATAATTCAATTTATAAAAGTATGCTATTTTTATCAATGTTTTCTTATGACGTTATCACGTAAAATTATCGTCCGCAAACCGACTTTACAGACAACCAAAAGTTTTTTAATAGTGCATTTTTGAGTGATATTTCAACATGTCAAAATCCTATGTCCTCCTTAAATTAAAACTTAGTGTATTATGTACACGTACAAATCTATCACTGTTTAGTCCACTGGTGATTCCATCAGCGAGTTCCACCAAACTAGGATCCAACTCTAATGTACCCTCTTTAGCTTCTGTCTCGTATCTGTTGGGACGATAATGAAATTAGCGCCCCGTCCCGTCCCGCCCGCTCCGCTCGGCCCCCCGCGTTGCCTGCCACGCTAACCCCGTTCCGCCTGTCGCAGTTGCCCCACACCGCACACCGCGCGCCCGCGCCGCCTGCCAAGCTTGCCCGCATCGCCACCGCACTTGTCGGACAACTTCTCACACCAGAGAGCGAGCGGACCATTAGTCCGACCAACTAACTGGCGACACAAGGAAAGTGTAATGTACAGGACTGGTTTAGAGACATTGTTTAATGTGAATGATAAAAGAGAATGGTAGAAAAAATCACAATAGGGTTCTTCCCGATAGCATGAATATCCTTGAAAACGCTATAAATATTTAAAGTATATTTTTACAATTCCAAAGATATAAAACACAATGATTAAAAATTTTGTTTTCATTTATAAATTTATGTTTTAAAAACACGAAATTACGAGTGACTTTTAACGCCCGTTATTGGCTAATGACGTCATACCCGTCCACCGTGGAAGGCGTGAAATTCATTCCGTAGTGAGCGCCTATATTGCTGTGACGTCACACTGCATGCGCGCTAAATAGAGGATTTTGCGAGCGATTTAAAAAAGCTCTATTTCAAACCGCGCTAAAAAATTCATATGACATCGTAAAAATTAAAAAAAAGTTCCCTTGATATTGTAATTTTTCAATCATTTTTTTGAAAATAAAAAATAAAAAATCGGGAACCCAATTACTATGTTTGTGCATTCAGCAAATAACTTGAAAAATGAATAACCGTTCGCTCCAGGAAAGTAGTTACAGATAGTTCGCTGAGAGGCGTTAGTAGTCATAATTGCGATAGGCATTCGTTAAAATCTCGAGATATGCATCCGATCGCTTAGTTCAGTGGATAGAGAAGCTGACCGGAGATCAAAATGACCCAGGTTTACATCCTGAAGCGAACGGTTATTTATTTTTCAAGTGATTTGATGAATGAACATAGTAATTGTGATTTTTTCTATCTTTATCTTGATTTGTTAAATAAAAAACGAAAAAAATGTTTGGCATTTTAAATCATCGCTTCATTCGTAAATGAATAAAGTAAAAATCATATTTGATTAAAAATTATTTATTAGTCCTTCGCGTTAAGGAGGTTCCGAGTTATCAAATAGTCGTTTTCGGGAATTATAAGTTATTTTTCTCAAGCTTAGGTCTCCTGCAATGTAATTTTACTAATATATTATATAATTTGACCTCACTTGTTGAGGATGCAAAAATAAGCAAAAAAACTACAATTTCGCAAGAAAGATATTTTTGTGGAGTACCTACAAGATGATTTCTGATCTGAATAAAAACCGAGATAGCATCAGAAGTACAGTAAGTATGCATTTTATAACTGAATTCTCAACTATTTTGATCGATGGCTTTAAAAGTAATGAAAAATTATAATAATTAATTATTATTGTAAAATGTATTATGTTCAGTTTGAAAACTAAAGAAGTCATTTATGAAATCCATAAATATATCAAGATAACTAACTAACTAACTAACCATCACGCCATTTCCCTGAAGGGGTAGGCAGAGAGGATAGAACGCCACACCACTCTGTCCTGGCATACTTCTCTTGCTTCCTCCACATTCATACATCTTCTCATGCACGCACGTCGATTATTCCGACTTCTTACATGCCCACTTTCAAGCACTTGTTTTACTTGATCATGCCATGTCTTTCTCGGCCTTCCTCGACTTCTACATCCAGGCACAGTCGCATCATATATTTTTTTAGCCGTTCTTTCATCATCCATTCGCTCTACATGACCGAACCAATGTAAAAGACCTTTCTTAATTTTGTCGATAATGCTTATCTCAGCCTTGCATTCTGCTCTAATTTCACCATTAGTGCACCTATCATACATAGTTTTACCACAAATTCGCCTGAGAGATTGCATTTCAACTGCATTCAATTTACTTTCATCCTTATTTTTCCAACTCCATGCTTCGCTTCCATACAAGATAAACCGAATAAATGCCAACTCAACACGACCGACGATGCTACAGTTTTAAAACTGCGTTTGTAAATTTCCTTTGCATGGTTTGAGTATTATATTAACAACTGCAATTAATATTACAGGCACCATGTCCCGTGTACCTCGACCGTTCGAGTGAAGGGCGCAAATCTTGACTAAAATTTCAGTACAAACTCTTCGGGAGTACAAACTCCTCGGGCTGTTAACTTGTAACCAACAGACCTTGGGATAGTTAACACAACTTGTGGGACCGTTGTCACCCAACAACTAACTATACGGATTCACTTCGTTCAGGGGTTACCCCGACCACAGGCTTCACAATTATTACAAATACTTATAACAATATTGACGTGATAACGTCTAATAAATCTATGAACGCCGGCTGCACACACGAAAAAGCACGACTCATTGTCACGTTCCGCCTGAGCCGAGTGTGCAAGCGAGAGCGCGGAACAAGCGATAGAGAGGCACGATCGGCCTAAGCGTTCGGTTTGTGACGCATCTATCTCTCTTCCACTCCATCGGCCGATGCGTCCGAGTAGAAGGGAGACAGCAGCAGCACACAAGCTACAAACTGAAAGTGAAATTAACGAGTGCAAAAAAATGATAATTTATGGAAAAAATTGTAATTTTAAATTAACTCCTGCTTTGTATTGTACAAAATAATGATAATTCAGTAATAATAATTCAATTCAATTCATAAAAGTATGCTATTTTTCATCAATGTTTTCTTTCATAAGAAACGTCATCGTTATCACGTAAAATTATCGTCCGTAAACCGACTTTACAGACAACCAAAAGTTTTTTTTTTACATTGCATAATATTATTCATATTTTTTATTTTTAAACTAATTTAAATTCTCAAGATATGAAGGCAGCATCTTAGACTGGGTTGTTTAATCGTCAGATTGAGGTAAAACATAAAAGTAATTATTTTCAAATGTTTTTTTTTTAAATCATCATCATCACCATCGTACCATATCCGCTCCCCATGTGGAGCATATGTATTCCACAAACTGCCTCCAAGCCAAGCGATCGGCCGCCAGTAGTTCCCGCGCATCCTCCCAGGCCAGGTCCACGTCCCGCAGCTCTGTCGCAAACTGCCGACGTATTGTCAACAGCTGATGTCCAAGACGCCGAAAACCTGATGCTTTGTATAATGTGGCAAGCCCGTAAATAAAATAAAATAAAAAATATATTTAAAAAAATAGTAAATGAATTTTATTTAATAATCACTTTTTTTAGATTTCCGTTTTATTTATCTGGGTAAAGTATTTTTAATGTGGTAACTAGATGGCGCTGATCCGCAAGACTGATTGTCTTGCCTTCATGAAACAAATTATCACTTGGTTAGCAAATGCAGTGCCCTATGCACCACCGGGTGCGGATAAGGGAAAGCAGTAGAAGATAATATTTGTAAATGTTTATATTGATATTGATAATCTAAAAGTAATTGTTTTAACGTAATATTTTAAGCCGGTTGGAACCAATGTTTAATGAAACAAATCAGTTTTGGCAACCCTGCGTTCACTTAAGTTTCTATAGCAATGTGTTTCAGTTCTGTCCGCCGATGCATAATCTAATTCCTGATCAATATGAAATAGATTGCGTGGAAGTTTGTCACTAAAGTTTACTTCTGGCCGCTTAAATTAGGATTGCTGACGATATTGTGAAGTTTACGAACCGTTATGTGGTGACGTCACACGGAAAACGGTTATTCCAACCCTGGCTAATAGATTATTAAAATTTAATCCTATCCGAGTTTGTGTTTCCTGTTTTCTGTATTGAATTTTGGAATATTAATTGAGCAATCAATGTGCTTTATTAATAATACTAGGTTTATACAATTAATAAGGTTTTCGCTAGTTTCAACTACTATGCTTTGTGCTAGACGTTCTGCCTTGTAAAAACCGCATTATACTTAATTAAATACCATTACTGTATTCACCGCATATTTTATATTTTCATTATATTATGTAATAATACTGTTTCAGAACAGGTACCTACAATTTTGTACTCGGTAAAAAATTACAGTTAATAATTATTTATATTTCTTAATGAAGGCAAGATGATCAGTATTACGTTTTAAAGGTAGGCCAAGGTTTCAAATGTTAAATATTTTATGCATGAAAAATTGCATTAAAAAAATACTGCATATCGACCCTGTCAAAATGAAAAATTAAAAATTTTACAAGTTCTGGTTTGGCCATTTATGGAACTCTCTGGTGATAGGTAGTTAGAATTCTTTACAAAATTTATTCCTTACCTTCATCCATTTTCAATCCGTTCTGTCACCTATTTGCAACTCCAATTCAGTCTCGAATATTCGCTCAGCGCAGCAACATTACCTCGAACTCGTCATCATCCGTTCTTCTTGTTAAATCCAAGACCTGTTCTTCCCTCGTTAATTTCCATCAAAATCCCCTCGTCATACTCGCTCCATCTCCAAGCTTTTATTAACCATTAACCACCCGAAACCTCCCTAGGTGAAAGTAAGTAATAGTGTGCTGTGCCCCTCGGTTTGTGTCACGCCGCGTCAGTTCGACGTGGTGTTTCCAGAGCATTCCAGGATACTTCGCCCTTCCTGGTGGTCCTTCATCATCATTTCCCGCCCTTGTTGAGTCCTTCTTCCATTTTCCGATCCTCATTAGGATGAAGTTACCAGAGAGTTCTCATCGTGGCGGATCCAAGTTCATTAGTATGCTTATGGTAAAAACAACAAATTACTTTGAAAAATAGGAAAAAATTAGCTGTTTTAATGTCAATTTTACGACTTTGTTAGCGCAGCATCTATTCACATGTTTTACGATGGATATAATAGTAAAATATTTCTCTATTGAAACTAGTTTTGCAAGACTGTAATCAAAACACCAAGTTTACGGTCCAACTGAAAGTTTATTGTCCTTTGAAAGGAGGAAGGATCTTCCACTGTATAAAGTATCCTTCTATTCTGTACTGGGCCAGGACATGTATGTGGGATTCTGTATAACGAATGGAAGATACTCGTAAGTCTGGTGATGTAACAAAACAGAAATACGATGGCGAAATGGAAGATTCATAACAACTGTCTGTAAATACATACTTGCATATAATTTGTGTTTTGTGCACATAAATATTTAAAAATGCAACAATTTTTTTTTTTTATTAGGAAAATTTAGCGACTCGGGATTTTTTTATGTAAGTTTCAATCGTTTTTTGTAAGCTTTTAAGTATTTTCAAACAATGAATGTGAAAAGTGGTGATAATCGGCGTGCATGCATGAGAAGATGCATGAATGTGGAGAAAGCAAGGAAAGTGAGCCAGGACAGAGTAGTGTAGCGTTCTATCCTCTCTGTCTGTTCTTTTGGGGAAATGGCGTGATGGTTTGTAGGTTAGTCACTTTTTTATGCATTTACCCAATTTTTCTAAAAATGTTGGTAAAATTTTAATTCCTTAGGGTAGAAATAATTTTTGCTGATTACACAATTTAAAAACAGAAATAGAAAGAAAAAAAAAAGGATGTAATACTGGTATAATATCGTAGGTATAATGGATCAAAATTTTTTATCCAATATATTAATGAAATGGACAAAAATACAAGTAAGTACCCATGTAATAGAATTTCCTTTTATTTATCTCCGCGTCTCGGTATCTGTTTTCTTACGAAACCAAGTCTCATGTTGCCCTTTATATAGGTAGGTAAAACCAATTCAGATATATTAGTTCTTCACCGCAGGAATATAAATGGTGGGTTAAATGGCGTAATAAATTAGCGTCAATCAGAATCGGCTGCTCCCCCAAACCAAATCAGAAAGTTACGGAAAAAACAAGTTTTTTATTCGGACGGAATGATATCAATCTAATCAGGGGCCATCTTGTGAGCCCCCGGGATGTCTGTATGCTGTATGCTGTATGGATATATTGATTAGGAGACAGTGTATAATGTCATCACATGGCGTAGTATTATGTTTGCTGGAGGACGTAAGCACCAGGTCAATTATACTATATTCATTTTGGGGGAGAAATAATAATCTACTAGTACTACTCCCTTATCCGCACCCAATGGTGCATAGTGCACAATATTGACACACAAGAAATAACAATCAGATAAACCAAAAGAACGTTTCGTTCCGTAAAAGGAAGTATCTAGAACTAATAGATTGCTTAGTGGGGTAGTCCCCGGGGGAGACTTGGTGTGCCTTTGCACGGGCGGCCCGTCCCGGGCTGTTTGTGTGTGCGTGCGTGGAGGTCTCAAATTATATCCCATCTTTCAACTCGGTTGTATTGTGTCTTTTGTAAGGATAGGATGGTCTTTGGATAGGTATTGTGATAAGGTACGGCAGGGGACGTATGAAATAGTGTCTGCCAGATAGGATGATAGGATGATGGTGTGAGATGCACACATGCGTTCTGTCCCCTCCCCTCTTTTCCCTAATCCCCCCTCCATTGAGACTCTGACCGCGGATGCACGGGTGGATGTCTGGGATGGGAGGCCTGGCGAGGCGGGATACTGGTCTCCACACGGGTGGTTGTAATTACTAATAAATAATGATCGGGGTAGAAACTAACATCCCTGCCACTGTTAATTTGGGCCGACTCTGGTTGGTTTGGGTGATGGAAACAATGACAATTATAATACATAAGCCGAGACGGTGGTAGGGGTACAATGAAAGCATTTGTTCGCGTACATAATCGTAAATTCATCCGTATTTTTATCACACTAACAATCTTAAAATCGCGGTTTAGCTTGTTGAAAAAATCGGTAGAGTTGGCTGGACTGAAAAAAGACTCAATAGTCTTTAAAGCAGTCTAGGGAAAGGGTGGGGCTTTCATTGTACTCCCTTATCCGCACCCAATGGTGCATAGTGCACAATATTGACACACAAGAAATAACAATCAGATTTTTATCTTTTGAAAAGAAAAAAACGATTATGGATTATCTAGGCGTTTACAGGGCTTATGACTTGTGGCCATTTCACGAACAAATATTACATAATTACTTCGTGTTCTTGATCTATTTCTACATTGTATACGGTGGATGCTTTCATCTATTCATAATTTTTGTATATTACACTGCATTTGGTATACCGATGCAGTGCCATATGCACCATTGGGCGCGGAAAGAATAAGTACTAGTAATAGTAGTAGTTTTTATAGTTTGTAGTTGCTGCTATTTATTTAAAACATTTTTTTTTTTTTATTAATTTTTTATTTATTTCAATATGTACATAAAAGAAAACAATACATGTTCTACTGAGTTGCCTACTGCAACTCGTCAGTAGGTGCATAAATACATGTTCAACTAAAAATAAAAGTACACAATAATACTCTAGCGCAAAAAAATTATAAAATACAGTTCTAAACTCAATATAATACATCGCGATCTAGCAACCAAGTTCTCAGCACGTATCAAATGTATTTTGTTATTTACGGCACCGTTTTATGAATGAAAAATACAGGAAGCCAGCTCTCGTACCATCATGCTGACTTCCCTCGCTACCATCTCCAGCATTGGCTTCGTGTCCGACGTCCTAACAGAAAGAGCAACGAGTAGGAGTTTATGCGCACCCAGGATTACATGACCAAGTCGGCTGTAGCGCGGATCATGGCTCCTAATCTGGGGGCATGAATCAGGCCGCGGCCGGTACGCGGTACGGGGGCGGTGGCGGTGGAGGCGAAACAAAGCCGGGAAATTTTCATTAAATCCTTTATTAGGAGGCTTTATAAAAACATGGCCGTAAAACGTCACGTCAACACTGGTTTATACGGAATGGGCCAACCAGATTACAAATACTTTATATAGGAACAAGAGGCGCACGATTCTCACAAAAAACAATAGACTACTGAATAAAAAATCAACAATCAACGGTGGGAACCATTCGTCCAAAGTGCAAATATATTTCAGCTGCGTCAGTTATTACTACACGAGTAGGTAGTTCCTAGAAAATCATTAGCTGACGATGCAATTCGCACGGGCAGTATAGCTTTGCACACGAATGCTTATCCCCACCATACAACTCTAATGACAAAGGACTACTGTCCTATAAATACCCGTACCGAGGGTCAGAACAGCAGTGCAACACAACCATCTTATACCATCTACGCAGTTACTCTCTTCAGTCGAAGAATCGCCAGTCCACGTCAGCAGCCAAGACGCAGTGTCATGCCTGACGTAGACGACGCCGTCATGGAAGTCTCG
Source organism: Micrasema minimum (assembly GCA_022494985.1). NCBI lineage: Eukaryota > Metazoa > Arthropoda > Insecta > Trichoptera > Brachycentridae > Micrasema > Micrasema minimum. The sequence continues at coordinate 121,685 of JAGVSP010000011.1, read as the reverse complement.
TACCACGCTCTGGATACACACTCCTGGTACCAGCAACGGAAGCCCGACCCGTATCGTCTGCTCTCCTCGTTGCTCCGCTACCAACGTTGTTCCAGCCGCCGACTTCGCTTCATCTCTACGGAACTGCCCCGCACTCAATATCCGACACGCAACACTCAGCCTTGTTAATTGAATAAACGAATACAACATTACCGGCGTTTCCACTAACCTTCCACTGGTAAAAGGGACTCCTCTATCTCCAAACCCCTTTACAACAATCTATCGCTGTCCGCATACCACCCTGTATAAAAAGTCCGCGGGAGATAAGTCTTAGCTCCTAGCCGTGTTTACAAGATACTATAAAGCACGGGTTTAACAAAGATTAGCTGTTATATTAGGTATTATTCTAGTATTAAGTCCCTAGTCCTTAGACCCTTATAGCACAAGATTATGTACAAGAAATGTTTTGGACAGTCCTTTATTTCATAATATTTTTATATAAGAATGTAACATAATGTAATGTAACATAAAAAATGAAAGACTGTTATTACTACTACTACTTTTCTCTTATCCAATGGTACATAGGGCACTGCATTGGTACACCAAGTGCAGTGTCTTGTGATCATTTTATTACATGAAGGTAGGATGATCAGTCTTACGTTTCAGTACCCATCAATCCAAGGTATCACACACGAAACATTAGTATGAAAATCACAAATGAAAAAATAAAAAATTGACGAAATACGATTTGATGTATTCCAGTATTACCAATATAATACTATTTAAAATCATTATAATTACAATCTAATTTTTATGGACTTTTTCTCTGTGGTCCATTTTACGATTCGGATTAATGATTTGTCATTTCTTAATGTTAATTTTTCAAAGCAATTTATATTTAATTTATTTTGGATTTTACTTATTTATTTTTGATTTAAACTTTTAAAGCATTTCACATTTATTTATTTTAAATTTAACTTACTTTTAATTTAAAGTTTCAAGCAATTTACATTTTATTTATTTTTAATTTCACAAATGTTGACTATGTTATACCAGAATGTGTTGCTACCTATTTAAAAAAAAAACTTATTATATACAATGTTTGAATTATGTAATGTAAAAGCCCTTTGGGTGTGGATATTACTAAAATAATATGAAATAAATAAATATTATTCCTCAATATATTTCTCGTTTTTAATAAAAAAACAAACTGAACTTATAAATATGCCAAATAATACAGTAGTTTATACACGTAATGAATGAGAGTTTAATGTGGATATTTTATTTTTCTCTCAAAATGATAATTACGAGAGTCTCGTGAATTTATGGCGTTTTTACATTTGGGATGGAATATGATATTTACCTGAGTTACTAATGAGCATAATAAAGGACGGAAAGTTAATGTTTTGAAAAGCTCCGAGCGCGAGCTGCTACAGAGGAGAAATAAAAACATGAAATTATAACGGACGGCCATTTGCTTCCCTAAAATAAAACACATTTATATCCCCATTAAGAGCACGCGGTGTCACGTGTGTTGTCTTATTTTTTAAATAATTTACTTATCTCCTTTAACAAATAAACTATCGATGCGAACACGCTTCGTGTCGATATCTAAAACTATATACAAAAAAATCATTGCTCTATTGCTGAATCCCCGGGAGAAACTCGAAGACTACGATTGTATGGAGAGGCGGCGGAGGTCACGTGGTATCGCACCCCCTTAACTAACGACTACAGGTGAAGTGGAAGGCCTTACCTATCCTGGGATTGAACCCACATCACGCGGAACAGATTGCGAAATAAACCTTGGGAATATTATAACCCCGCTTTACATGCAAGTATTATAAATACTTTTAAAAAGATAACAAGCATTACATCATAAATATTGTCGAAATATGAATAGTGTCTAAATATAAAAATTATGACCCCCATTTCCCTGAAAAACGTTACCCATGTTCATATTATTTTTAAAAAGTTCATACCTCATATTGGGATTCAAAATAAAAGCTAAATCAGACCCCTAAATACCCCTGAAATTGCTACCCATATTCATATTGCCAAAATAATTTGCATCCGCTATCTTTGATTTCATAATAAACGTAAAATTCTAAATTACTTAACTAATGAGATTTTCTTACCGGGGGCTCTAAATAAAATTTTCATAGCGGGGGCTTTGAAGGGAATGAGTTTTCTGCGGTGCCATGCGTTAACCTCATTTCATAGTAAATTCGCTTATAACTTATTCTCTTTTGTATTAAGGTTGATATTTGCACAAAAGTTGACGATGTTAACGGAGGGCTCTAAAAATGAAATCGACTCTTAAGGAGTAAACTCCAAAAAATAATGACAATAAAAATAAACATGTCTTATCTTTTTCGTGCCCTTAGTTTTTTTCTGTGTTAAATAATAAACAGGTGGTCCAGTATTCTAAACTCTCATATTTATCAGCATTTTAAGTGCTGAATACACAGCACACATCACAGGGATGAAGTATATAATTATGGTCCCACCTTGTTTTAATGGACAGAATGTTGTAGATGAGTTTAGTTATTACAAGTGTGTGAACACAGAATTCTGTATCTTACTAAAAGGTAAAGTTACACACAGTAAGTACACACATTATAATCTACAACATTATAAATGGATAAAATAACCAACAGTGGTGTGGTTTTCAGATTGTAATAATTTGGACCTTTAGAATGAAAACTATACTAATTCAAAATGAATCGTTCGTTTCTGGAAATTCAAAATACAGGCAAGTTATATTCTTTCATCGGTTTCTACATATTATTTTAGAACCCTTGTATCAGGGTTGTACAGGGGATTGTACATCACATAAGGTAGAACTTACCACCATCAGATTCCACATCTTGGCTGCTTCAGCCACAGTAGTGCAGACAGTACTACACCCAGCCAGGAGGAGCAACTTCTGCGGAGGGTTGTACAGGAGATTGTACATCACGCTTGCTCCGAGTCCTGGCTCGCACTGAAAGGAAAATAAACTTCACATTAGTACACAAAGTCAGCAGAACTTGGAAATAGAATCAGTTTTGTTATTTCGATAGAATTAAACTACTAGGTACTTCGTTCTTGAGAGATCAGCGCTCGTATTCCGAATAAAATTCCTTAAACGCTTCGAACAAGAATTCACTGGAAAGAGCGTTTCCATACAAATTTTCTAATCATATACGCTTTCCAGTGTTAATTTCATAACAAGACTTATTATTAAATTCCGCCGTCTAAATACTCCAGCACTTAGGCCAATTCACAAAACGTGTGACGTAGATGCCACTTGATGACGCAGTGGGTAGCTAGACACCTCAGACACGGTAGTATTTTTCAAGTATGGAATGTCACTTCTCTGAAATTCTTGTTCGAAGCTTAAACGCGATAAATTTATGACGTGCCCTCCTTCGTTTGTTCGGTAAATGAATTGACGTTTTCTACTCTGCAACACTGGTGTCAAGTTTTAACATAACCTATAAACGTTACGATCTTATTTCTTAAAATTTTTCAATTTTATGATATTTTGTGGGATGCATAAACCTAAACAGTCTTTAACACTCTTATGTAATGTGTAAAATGTCAAACAATAAACGATTTAAATTTTCTGGACCGTATTTCATTGGGTTCCACCAAACGTTAAAAGGTTCAAACCTTTACTTTACCTAATACCTAATCTTTATAATTTATAATCTTTTTATACTGTTTGAAAGTTTTTCCCATTCATTTTTGTAAAAAAACTAATTATACAATGCGTTCGTTTTGGATACCTCTGTACTAATTCTCATTACTTTGATTTCGGTAATTAGAATTTTTACTCTGGTCCGTTGTGTTTAAAATTTTAGGATCGACAGATATAAGAGGCACAAAAATAAAAATATTATTAACGTGAAAAAATAACGAATTAATTGTTTCATTATTTCCGCAGTAATTAAGAATACAAGAGAAACCACTAGAACAAAGACAGGCCCTTAACATAGAAATACCTAAATGGATTTAATTACCAAAAGCATTAATTTAAATTAATATGTTCACAAAGACGATTATGGGCCGTTTTATAAATAATAAAGGATAACAAATTTCCTTAAGACTTTCTCAGCAAGAAAATGTATAAATACATTGCTGTTTTAATTTACTTACATTTTATTTAGAAACAGCCCAATTTCATATCCAATAGTGAACATTATTTTCCTTTGTAGGTACGTATGTAGGTACGTACACTCCTCTTAACTTAATTTTTTTTTTAAATTTTTTTATTTATTTAAACAATTTCGACAGGCCAGGAGGCCCAATTACAAAAAGGAATAGTGACCAGGCTTGAGAAAAACCACTTTTAATTTTTGTGTTATCACCGGAAATCGAACCCGGAACCTCCGTATCGTGAGTCCAGCGTCTAAGCTATCACGCTACAGAGGCCGCCAATTTATTTTCATTCTTAAGTTTTTAAATTTCTAAATGTTTTACTTTTTAAGCTGTAGGGTAAAGAATTAACTTCGTGATGTTAAAATAAAAGTAAGAAAATATTTTTTTTTTTATATCCCTACAGAGATGAGGTAGAATTTTTTCAAATTCAGGAATATGGATATTCGAGCGTTTGAATATAATACTGGCTGGGTTAAGTGGCCACTTTATGTAGGTACTACAACATTCCCCATTCCGCTTATTAGCGAAAATCCACACCAGGTAACATTTTTGATTTTGCATATATAACATATGTTACGAATCGAGAATCATCCACCAGCGAGTTGAAAGCTCCATCTATGCATTGATATTGAAGTTGAGTATTTATTAGCAAATCACTTTATTTTTGTAATTAAGAACTAGTACGAGTTAAATTAAGTACTAGTAATCGCCTGCGGATGACTCTGCAATTTATTTTACTTATATTTAGACCAGGGATTTTATACAACATTTTGGGCGTGTTCAAATACTTGTAGACAAATCTGGATTTTATCCTAAGACGGGAGTATATTTTATATCCCTACAGATACATCTGTAGGGATATAAAATGAAATATATACCTTCTCCCGTCTTGGGATAAAATCCAGATGAGTGATTGTGAGAAAATATTGTTGAACTTGCTGACATTTCTATGTCTACCAATTTCTTCAACGTAAACGTAAACGTTGAAACTACGGGACGCAAACCTGACTTGAAAGAATGTATGGGAACTAGAAGCCGATCGCCTTTGCCTGGAAGCCGTATGTAAGTAATATTAATTCATGTAAGTTCACATAAGGAGTAGATATGAAATTAATAATGATTTTCTGTGTTTGCTATTTCCCTAACAGCCCTCAGGCTAGCAGCTAGCGTAGTTAACGCAATAGAGGCACGATTAATTTCCTAGCGCCATTTAAAGTTTGTCAGTGAACACAGGATGATTACCATTGATTTAATTCTCTCCCTCTTCTTTAGAATACTCGACAAGAGACACTCCGCTATTATCATTTATCAAACACATGCACGAATAACTAATTACTCGATTCAATATAAAGTTCCCGATCGTTATTATCCTCACATCATGTCATTTAATAGTCCTAAATATAAGGTCTAAGATTGCATTAAACGCACTTCAGTAAATTGATTTTTATATATAGGACGACCTCGTCAGCCCTGTAAACGCTTAATTTTTATTTTTTTTGTTTAAAAAAGAAATCTATGCAATTTTATTATATTCGCACATATTTCAATTTGTTAATATATAAGCGGCTTGTGTTTGAAAATAGAAATCGATTCGTGTCGAAGTGGGGATTTGAACCGACGATCTCTGGACTCAGAGACCGCGACGCTACTACAGGGCCTACACCCGTTCATGGTATTCATATTCCTTTCCAAACTTCTCGTCTTCGTTGAGTTCTCGTCAAATTGTTTATATTAACAATTTCCTGTGTGCAAACATGCGATAGAACGTTTACAAATAATACTTACATAGGTATATATAGCGTGTCTGCTGACAGACTGGACTGTACAGTTTATGTTCAGAAAACTGTACAGTTTTCAGTCCCGCATAGCGAAGAAAAGAAGGAGCTTCTGTATCTTTTTACTTTTTTTTTTGTTCAAATAAAATCAATAAATTCACCAAAAAAAGTATCTACCCATTCACCTGCAGCTATTTCTCAAATCCCCGTATAAAACACAAAAATATTATGTATAACCTGCATATTTACATACTCCCTTCATAACATTCCATAACGGCCTATTCTGGATGCGAACTCCGCTCGTGAAGTACTTCGCGCCAGAAAAACAACCCATAAACCCGCCCCGAGGGTCCTTTGCAGTTTACACAATCTTTATAAGGAAGAAAGTTTCAGGTAAAGTTGCAGGGAGCCGTTGTGGCTATACTGATAATGTGCCAATAACGAAACGAACACAAAGCTTATAGGTTGGCCTTTTTAGACTATTTTTATCTTTTATTTACCGCCTTTTAAGTGGTGCTTAAAGAGAATATTTTAAATTTCATTACTGAGGCATTCAATTTATCAGTTTTTTTATGTTTTTATCCACTTTACTTCATTTTATTTTTACAACTTTTTTAAAAGTAAGTTTATCTAAATTTAAGTTTTATGATTTTTCAATTTACAAGATTGGTTACATACATAATACAAATTAAACAAATATAAGAAGCAAGGAGATCGTACTGTAATAAATAAACTCAGATAGTTAATGATGTTTAAATTGCTTAAAGGAAAGTTCCAGGGACATGTATTATACACACCGTAACCGCCAAATGTTATTCTGGATAATACCTCAAGGCGAAATGAGTGGCCTAATAAATAGGCTCTCTTCCCCGCAGAGATACTCGGTGAAATAATATTTAGAACAACTTGTATAGTATACAGTATATTGTGATGCGGTAAACGGGGTGTGAGAAGGGGGTGGCTCTTACGTAGGGATTAAAGAGAGAAATGAGCTCCCCCACCATTTTGGTGAGAAGAAATAAAAATAATCAAAACAATTTTGCATCTCAGAATTTGACTTGAGCCCCTCTTCCCCACAACCCATTCATCGATCCACCAGCTATCTCAGTCGGGAGACTAAAGAAAACAAAATGCTCCAAAAATAATATATATAAGACTCAATCCCCTAAAGTCTCAAATTACGTCATCCATTCGTACCCTGAAGATGGGATGTTGAACCAGAGTGAAACACTGCTTTATGTACAATACAATCAATATATTTCATAAAATATACACAGAGTTAATAAAAAAATAATAATCCATGAAAGTATACTATTTCGCCGTGCTGTTCAGGCACCTGAGACGCAAACCAACAAAATATGCGGCAGATTTCCACCTTACAATCAAATCAAAGAAACCTCGTCTTATCCTATCGATAAGATGGCTGTATTAAATAATATTTCTTTTTTTTTAAACAATTAAGCACCTAATTTAGTTGAAACAAAGAATAAAGTTAATTTGAATATTTACTGATTTTAATTTCTCTAAAATTCCATTTCAACATAGAAGATGTTTTTTTACTATATGAGATTTTCTACTAAATAGATAAATAGTGCGTCTTGGCGCATTCTACAATTTTTTGGCTATAAACAATACTGGGCAAATTTTAATACTCTTGAGGAATGGAAAGCGTTAACAAATTATTCTAAACGATGATTTCCCACATGAAAATAATCACATGGATTGACCCCTGGCTAAGCGAGCGAGCGACGACACATCACTTCAACCGATTTCGTAAAAACACGATGACAATCTTGAATTTTCCCGACTACTTCCGTAGACTTGAACTGGCGCATGGTTTTGACGCCATCCTTTCATCCGGCTGTAACGGGGGGGTCCATCAGCGAATCATCGGATATGTTGTGCTGGATGCCAGCACCACAGCGTTTCAGTTGGGGGGGAATCTTCTCGTCGTTCAGCGCGAGTTTACTCCACGATATATTTTCCACATCATCCTAACCTCACATTCCTCGTGGCGGTCTAACATCGTCAATCTTTCATGGGATTGACTTCAAATTATAAAATGATATGCAGAAGTTCTTTTGTATCACAAGAACTCAAAATGGTGGAGGTTGTGTATATTTAATAAAGTAAAAATAAAAGATGAAAAAAAATAATAAATAAAAAAAAAAAAAAAAAAAAAAAAAAAAGATTCCTGTGGAAAAATGTCGCAATGAGTACGATGCATAGCAGATCTCTGTGGTTACTGTTTTAAATAGGACTCGTGAGGTACTTACATAATTATGAATCCTTTTCCAATATCAAAAAACTGAACTTGTAAAATGACACGGCGCGGCAGTCACCCGCGCCGCTCGGTGTCCGAGGCAGAAAAGAGTTGGCCCTGGCTCAGTTGCCAGTCCCTAAAGTTATAGAAAAAAAAGTACTGCGCACGAATTTATACACCGTGCTTATCTAGTGCGTGTTCGCACTGTGACGCCTAATTATAACGTCACAATATACATGGAGCAACAAAACTAGTAGTACAACCCGAAAACTGGTGAATCTACATCACACTTGGAGTCGAATCTTTTGAATCAGACCAAGATTTTTTTCTTCTGGTAAAAGCTTTCATAAGTACCGCAAATCAAGTAAAATTGCAAACATTCTTATTAAATTTCGGTTTTTGCTATTGTTTTCATTATGAATACTTTAAATTTGGCAAAATAAATTATATTTGATCACAATTTCTAGAAATTTCTCAAAAAATTTTCATTCAATTTTCTCGAAAACTATGGGTCAAATAAAAAAATTAAAATTAACAAAATCGACTCCAAATATGATGGAGATTCACTGGTTTCCCGCTTAAATTTAAATGCAATATTCAAATTGCAAAGTAAATATATGTTGTATGTATACATAAATAAAAATTAAATTAAATCAATACGTTCAGCAGACATATTAATAATTAGATAGCAGCCAACCGGATCACTACTATGACTATAATCAGCATAAATGATAATCGGTGTAAAGTGGTGTAATTGAACGCGGGGGATAGAGTTCGCTTGATTTCAGCAAACAGCCGGTGTAAATAATTGGATAATTAACACCTCAGGTGGGTGGGAACTGGGAGATAGTGGGAGATAGTTAGAGCTACACACAGTAAGTAGATAATCCTGACTAACACAACACACGAAATATTGACACATTTCAAAACCATTAATTAGCTCAGTTCGTGATCAATGTAATATCGGTTGCCTCTACCCTCTACTGATTCATATTTCTAAAAGTACGAGTTATATTTCATGTGTGATACCTTGGATTGGTTCTGAAGCGAATGACTGACTGATATATTTATTTTATTTTCTTCTCATATTGAAGTTTGCGTTAATAAATAGGTCTAGTCAAAGAAGAATCCGAGTGCTAGAAATTCCATATTGTAAATCACGACTTGCTCAGAGACATGCACATTTTATTGCCCCCAGTTTAATTAATTCTTTTTTAACTGACAAAAAATGGCATTGTCAGATTTTCCAATTTTTCATCTTTTAAAAAAATTAACACAAAGTTGGATACATAGTGTAAAGGTAGAATCATTCTTACTATAAAGACCATAACTATAACATAATCTACGTCATTTTTTTTTTTTTATATATATATAATTATTTCCCCTCTTCTTCTTCCGGTATAAAGATACCAATATCTTGTATTCATTTTTTTTTTAAGTAAAAAAAAAATGAATTTAAAAAAGTTCTTGTTTACATTATCTGTTATTTTTTATTTCTACATGACTTTATCTTTTTCTTTTGCCACGTGCACACTGTATGACTTTCACAGTATACCCACAAACAGGCTATGCCTTGGTGGGATTTTTGTTTATATATATTTTTTTTACTGTACATATATGTGTTTTTAATGTATATCTATGTAAACAAAAAATTTTCTTTTGAAATTAAATATAAAAAAAGGCCTTCAGAAACACAGGTTTTATTTTTCAAACCACTAAACCATTTAAAAATACATCCTCTCTTGTTACTTTATAAAACGCTTTTGTTCGTAGTCATCTCAAATTCGCCTCAGTTGTTTGGAACCCTCAATACTCAACATACATAGCTCAACTCGATCGTATTCAAAATAAATTTCTAAAAATGTTGGATGGTAAGCTTAATTTGATATTTAACTCTTACGAAGAATCATCAGCCTTCCATATAATTATCTTCACTTATTAAGCGTAAGAATATATCAGATTTATGTTTTTTGTATAAAGCTATAAACAATGTAATTGAGAGCCCCTATCTTCTAGGGCAGATACCTCTTCATTGTCCAATTAGACTCACTAGACAATTTAGCACAATCAAACAATTATTTAAAAAAATCTTTTATATTTCGAAGTTGTGCGAAATTCAATGAATATTGTACGCGCCTTGACATTTTTAACATCGGACTAACCAACTTCAAATTAAAATGAATTGAAATCTTATAGAATTTAAAAGGTAATTCTAATTCTATTCTCTAGGTAAAGGTAATTCTAATTCTATTCTCAGTCACCTCCTTTTCTTTTTTCCTATCCCTATCATCCTATTCTTCCCTCATATCTCTTATCTTATATTTATTTCTTATATTTATTTTTTTTATCTTACTTTGCCAATGTATCTATGTGAAAAACTATGATTGGTTATCATGCTTTTTTTTGTATTCTACTTTTTCATGTATCTAAACTGTTGTTTTTTCCTATAAATAAATTTAAAAAATATATTACCTTCACCTAATAAAATGATCAAGTCCACTGCACTCGGTGTACCGGTGCAGTGCTCTATGCACCATTGGGTGCGGATAAAGAGAAAGTAGCAGTAGAAGTAGTACGTACTGAGCCTTTTTTCCAAATATGTTATTATTTAGTGCAATATGCACTATATACTCTACTATACTCTCCATTTCAGCTGTGGGTGGATGATAGGTTTGTTATCCCCCCTCATTACTATATAAACTATATACTACTACGACTTTTTTTTATTCGCATCTAATGGCGCATAGGCCACTGCATTGGTATACCAAGTGCAGTGAATCTTGATAATTATTACAAGAAAATGGGTCGAAGGAGTATCGGGAGACCTAAATTAAGGTGATTGGATTGTGTGGAGAGGAACACAGCATCCTTGGACATTGGGAACTGGAAGTGGCCGGAGGCAAACGCGAGGGGAGACGTTTTTTGGAGGAGGCCAGGACCCTCAACTGGTCGTAGCGCTGGAGATCATATTGGATTGGTATAATGAAGCTTTGTAGAATACATGCCAACTCATATAAGAATGTAATTCCTCTTCAGAGAAAACTGAACAAATGACATCCCGCAGCGCGCGGTACACCGTACACCGTACATTGTACATGGTACAATATACTCGCACAATACTCGTAATATATTATGTAGTTCTGCAGTGAATCTGGATTATTATTCTCACCTTTCATTGAACTTGGATTCTAGCACGAGAGCATTCTACTCGCGCTCATTCTGAATATCATTATATTGTCCCCGCTATCCATTGATAGCGGGGACATTAAGGCTTAACAATTCTCTATTAAGAGCCCCGCAGACTAGAGACTTTCTATCGGCCGATAGTTCAGTCGGGCTTTTAATCAGTATGAAGATGTATGCAAGTGCGCATACTACAACGATCCGGTATCGGCCGATTGCTAAGTTTAATAGGCCTTGCGATTGCCTTTAAACTATCCTATCGATAAAGTATCGCCCGATCGTTTAATCGGGCGATAGCTTTCTCCTTCGTAGTATTGCAGCAATAATAACTTTTCTTGACAATATTGTTCCAACATTCATTGCGACCGCTCTCTTCAAAAGTCGTTTATTAACTGGAAAAACGTTCGAGAGCAGTTGGCCGACTGTTCTCTAGTCTGCGCACTCATCACCAACTCGACTGTTTTGTTGATTCAGTGTGCGCGCTAGCAGCCCAACCCGACTAAACTATCACCCGATAGAAAGTCTCTAGTCTGCGGGGTACCTAAGAGGACAGACGAGATCTTCCAACTCATTTTCTTGTTAATTTCATTAATTAAATTTTAAATTTCTTAGTAAATACCTACCTCGCTGAACAAAAACTGTTGAATATACGTGGCACGCGGCAAACGCATGGATTTGAAGCCTTTTTCTAACGTTTTCGTGCATTCTCTTTTCTGAAGCATAGCCACAGGAATTTCGGCGATTTGGGCTTGCGTTTTGCTTTTGAGGGATTGCAAAGTTCTGGGATGATCATCAGGAGAGCGCGTTGGCAAATTCAAATTGCCTATCTACATATCTGTCTCGCGAAAAGTCGTTTTGTTTGGATTTTTTTTCAATTACTTTTCTTCTAGCAACACGACAGCACTGACTTGATCGCGACCTGAGGCCTGTTATATCGTTGCGCGATGGTTTTGGAGCTTAGTAGTTTGCACATGTAACTGAGCAACTTCACAATAATTTTGTTATGTGATATTTTGAAAACTCAAAATGACAAACGTATATAAACATGTGTCATCAACCACCTGATTCAATAAAATTAATTTAAAATAATACTTCCTGTGGAAGATCATCAGAGATGATAAAATAAAATCGAGTCAGATGAGATAGGGGGTGAGATGTGAGTTACCTATTAGTAATAATTATCATTGCTGCTCATTCATTTCTGTAATTATTCCGGCCATTTGCTGTTCCGAGTCATTACCTGATACAATAGTTGTATCACATTCGTGATAGTTACTATAATTCTAGGCAATGCCAACATACATTCATAATATCCGTAGAATATGATGTATGTGTATATTGAATCAAGATAATTATAACTGCCTATATCATGATATGAATCTAAAACTGAAAGTTTTATAATTGTGAAACAAGTCAAAGGTTGAAAGTCGTCATCATAAAAAGACCTTTACATAATCATGAAATGAGTCTTATACTGAAAGTCATAATAGTGAAATAAGTCTCATACTGAAAGTAGATACATAATACCATAATTTTGCATATTTTATGACAGAACATGTCTAAATACTATTACTAAATTCCCTTATCCGCACCCAATGGTGCATACACTGCGCTCTCGTATTTAGTTATTTTACATACTTACACACTTGTTATTTTACATTATATTATATCTATTTCCCCTTGCACCTCACCTCCTCTCTACCTCCAGCCCTTTCCCCGCCTTCACATCCGCGTCAGAAGTGATTTATGCCGCATCCTCGACCGACACGAATAATACCAATTTCGAAACTGCGAGCAATTCAAGAGGAAATAAAGAAGCCACGCAATTCGGCGAACATCCTCATCTGCCATACTAAAGTGATAGAGTGTTGTGTGTGAAATGAAGTGGATTCCAGCTTCGCAAGGAAGGCGATTATTTACTCTCTGTACGCCAATCCTCGATCCTCCAGGACACTATATCGGTACACCAACTTGTGTGCAACGAGAGTGACCTGTTAATGAATGTGGAAAAGTCGAATGTGATAGTTTTTGAAAGAAATGTGAATATGACTTAGTGTTAGATTGTAGTAAATGGCGATTGCTTGAAACAGATGGAAAAATTTGTATATCTGGGAAGCATGTTCACTAGTGATGGAAATATGGACAAGGACATTGAAAGAAGGGTTAGTGTTGGTAACAGAGTTAATGGTGCCTTAAAGTCGGTAGTATCTAATAAGTGCTTAAGAGGCTGAATTGGCAGTTCATAATGGAGTTCTGGTACCAACCCTTATGTATGGAAGCGAAGTATGGAGTTGGAAAAAGGACGAAAGTAGATTGAATGCAGTTGAAACGCGATCTCTCAGGCAAATGTGTGGTAAAACTATGTATGATAGGTGCACTAATGTCGTTATTAGAACAGAACTCAAGGCTGAGATAAGCATTATCGACAAAATTAAGAAAGGTCTTTTACGATGGTTCGGTCATGTCGAGCGAATGGATGATGAAAGAACGGCTTAAAAATATATGACGTGACTGTGCCTGGATGTAGAAGTCGAGGAAGGCCGAGAAAGACATAAGTAAAATAAGTGCTTAAAAGTGGGCATGTAAGAAGTCGGAATATTTGACGTGCGTGCATGAGAAGATGTATGAATGAGGAGGAAGCAAGAGAAGTATGCCAGGACAGAACATCCTCTCTGCCTTCCCCTTCGGGGAAATGGCGTGATGGTTTGTTAGTTAGTTAACATGTCTTTTATATTTTAAACCTATTACTTAAAAAAAACATTTTCCCCCTTACAAGCGTATGGAATGATGATGTAAAGAAATGGATACATTTCTTTGTGAAAATATTTTCCCATTTATATTTTCATACAATCATTTTATTTGGGGGATACCAATATTCGATAATAAGGTCTCATGTTACCATTATATTTGCAAAAACATTTTCCACCAAAACGTGTCTACATTGTTTATTTTCCTTCCGTGCTACGCCAAACGCTACGGACTACGGATTTCTTGTTATTTTATCAGGGCGACTATTGAAGACGTAGAAACACACTTTGTAAAGTTTATTTTACGCAGAAACGATTTAACTTTCACGGACCCAACCAACTCTGCTTCTCGTATAAACTCCAATTTTCAAACTTTTGAAGGGTCGTTTGAGGAGTATTTCAGGTAGGATGTTATTTGGTTACTGACAAACTTCACTTTTGCGAGGAGAAAAAAGTTTAATCGAATTTGATACATTAGATTATGCCTAAAATGTACCTATATAATTCAATTAATTATCTGATAACAATATTAAAATCAAAATATCAACAACAATAAAATCATACAAAATGTATTTCAAATTGTTTTTTTCTTCACGTGGCTAATAATAGTTATTTATTATTATTTTTATTTCAAACTTTTTATTTCTTAAACATGGACTGACAAAAACTACTCAGAGTATTATTATTACGGATAATTTATAAAGTGCCGTTTTCGTTTAAATATACCTCAAGGGTGCTTCAAATATTGAATTTAACGGCTTGGGATATTTAAAATGAGTGAAAACTCAATTTCTGAGTAGAAAATACCATTATCAAAATTAATCAAAAGATTTAGAGAACATATTGGTGTTAAGTTTCTTTCGAAACATCACTTCACTCTCACAGTTGCGCACTTCTGGTGGGAGAGCATTTCAAGCCACACGGCCCGCAACCGCAAAAGCGCGCTCCCCAAATTTTGTGCGCTGATTGCGGGTCGACACTAAAACCCTGCCTATAGCTGTAGATGTAGCTGATCGAAGTATGAGACGTCTTTCAGCTAGTATATAATAACTTTACTTACTACTACTACTTTTCTTTATCCGCACCCCACGGTGCATAGGGCACTGCATTCGTACACCAAGTGCGGTTTATCTTGATCATTTTATTACGTGAAGGTAAGATGATCAGTCTCACGTTTATTATTTCGATGTCGTGCGGTTTGAAAGCATGTAGGTAAGCGATATGCCTTTTGCAGTAAACATTTTTTCTTTGGATATTATTTTCCTGCCAATTCCTAATTTGGGAAGATCGGTTACAAAGGGAATTACAATACAAGTCAACAGTAAATATTAGGTTCCCAAACAACATAACATTAGGTTCCGTTAAGTTGTATTATCCTTTGTTGACTTTCTCAATTACTCGACTTTACTTTTAATAATAATTTTTGACAAAGAAATTACGTCGCTTTCTTGAAAATAATAAAGCTAAGTTTTTATAAAAATACGGAGATAGTTACACGTTTAGTCTATAGTTACAATTAAGTTATACTTATTCAGAGAGTTTAATTTAGATAATCTAAGATTACAAGTACTGTGAATTTTTTTTCAACCATTTCAACCAGAAAATAAAGTTTAAAATTTCTGTTTTCAAGCACAAACCACTTGAGCTTAGTCGAAAACAGTTCTTAATTGAAATTTGTGCAAACATCACTGGTCTGTTTTAAAAATTTAATGCATAAAATTAATTATAATATTAATAAAAAAACATTATTTTATTTTACATGAAAATTTATTTAATATTGTTTAAGCCATATTCATTGAACACAATAAGATGCATCATTCATTATATTTTCTTAAGATCTAACAAATCTAATTAAAGCCTCTTAAACTCTTTACCTAGGCCTATTTAAAAACCAAACTATTATTTTCTAATAATAATAAGTTTTATCTGCAAAATAGTTTTAAAAAGTTAAAACGCGATCAAATGATATTAGAAACAATAAGTGTTGACCGTGAAATTGATTATTATTTGTCTTTTTTCAACGGCACTTTAATACAAAACATCTAAAACCGACTTGACCGCCATGAGAGGGTAAGTTATAAAATAAATAATATCACTGCAATAGAAAAAAGCTGCCAATAAAGGTGGCGACTATCATTAGTCTAATGAGTTATACGCTAGCATAACGATTCGAATGTTTTTTGCTACATTATTTCTCTTCCATAAATGAAACAGCTTTTTAATAAAGATGTATTTTTTGACAGGTTTTCAGAAATTTGCAATTTAAAAAATTGTGGATTACTATATACATATCATATATAATTTAAAATAATAATAAAAAAGGATTTCTAAGCATTTTACACGTAAAACATTTTGGAAATAATATGAATTAAAATACACTTACTTCACTATCATTGCTGTGCAGCCGGAGCTGAAACCCTGGCAGCAGATCCTTCCTCTTGTTAACGTCCTCTAGCGCCAGGTAGGCGGCTGGCATACAAGCCTGGCCGCCTTGCCACCCGCCCTCACCAGCTATGGGGAATATCCCACCGATGTGGAGCACCTCATCTTCCTCCAGCTGCAAGGCCAGAGCACCAGAGCCAACGTGGACACAGCAGAACACCATCAGGAGAACCACAAAACTTGGGAGACTACAGGTCCCAGAGACACCACGACGATCGCAGTTCGAAACACAACGCCCGCTATCACTCACCGATGATTTTGATTTAGGCCCTACACACAAATTGAAATCACTCGATCTTATGCATCCAGAAACTGCGCACAACTTTAAAAAACAACTTGTAACAAATGACCGCGTACACATGTAAGTTATTTCAATCAAAGCAACAAGTTTCAATTCCAAATTTTTAAGCGTTGAATTGTAAAATTTTTGAAGAAAGTTTATCGCAAATGGATTGAAGATGTATTTGGCTGTTAATTGTAACCTATTTTGGATTGCTTTGATTATGTTTATTTCAGCCAAATACCGTGAGAGGTGCATAAAAGCTTCACTCATTGATTTCGATCGTACAGCTCTTAAAATTTTATCACAAAGTACTTTTGATGATAGAAAAAACGTAGAAAAATGCATCGCTCTTAACCTTCGGTAAATCGACTGAATTCTCACAACTAAAATTTCACACCAATTAGATACACGAACTAAACAACACGATCTATTAGATTTTAGTTTAAAATACTTAACAACGGGGTGAAGGAGTGACGCGAAAGTGATTAGAATAAAATAAAAAGAGGGAAAAGACACACTGGGAGATAGCAGTGGTTTGCGTAATTTTATTTTGAATTTGATGCGCGGTGTGATCATCTTTTTGGCCATTTTCGTTCTGGTTTTCATCCTTGTGCTACCGAAACATCTCGAAAGCTTATTTAAACAACTTTCTCTGAACTTGCAGTGAGCACTTCCTTGTTTCGAGTCATTAGTTCCCGGAGATGATATTGTGGCGCAGTCTGCATCTTGTAAAGTTTCTGTTACGTGACTCCGTGGATGCGGCTCTGACTGGCCCAACTTTGTACCCGTCTTGGGTCCATCCACTATGTTGCTGGGAGTAACAGATGCATTTTGTTGCATTATCGGGCTGCTGACTCGGAGTGAAGGAGGCTTGTGGTACTGAGAGTGATTCTGAAACAAAGGAAAACAATAATTTAAAACATTGCATATATTTTCAGGCATCAATAACTTAAAAATACATTTGAACAGACAATTTAACATTTTAGAGTTTTGTAGCATAACAATAAATTATTAATACAAGTGCTACTTTTTAAATAACATAGCTTTTAAACACAGCAACCCTTGGTAACTACAAACTGTCATCCGGCGAAGGCGTTTCGGCTAGGCCAAATACTACGCATACCTCCCGAGAGCCGCCACCATGCTTGCCTATTTTACAAGGCATCAGGTTCTCGGCGTCCTGGTCGTCCACTGTTGACAATTCGTCGGCAGTTTGCGTCAGAGCTGCGGGACGTGGACTTGACTTGGGAGGATGCACGGGAGCCGGCGGCCGATCGCTTGGCCTGGAGGCAGTTTGTGGATTCCATATGCTCCACATAGGGAGCGGATATGGTATGATGATGACTTTTTAAATTCTTAAAACTTATTTGTGATTATTAAGTAACAAATCAAATAAATACTACTACTTTCCCCCCTATCCGCACCCAATGGTGCATAGGGAACTGCATTGGTTCACCAAGTCATCAGTTTTTTTTATTACATGACGATAATAATATCATACAGTCAAGCATAACTATTTAATAGCTTTTGCCAAAACGAGCAAAATTTAAAGTAAACAGTGAAATGAATAAAATCCGAAGTAAACCGATTCTAAATAAAGCGTTCCGCAGACAGTACATTAAGTTCTTATCAGGATTATCACGATCTTGAAACTGCTGAAGATGGAATTCCTTTTGTTATGTTCTGAGAGGAAAGTGTGAAAGGATTTCTCCCCTCTTCTAGATATTGGAATACCCGGCACCCGGCACCCGGCACCCGGCACCCAGTACACAGCACACAGCCACCAGGGAGGGAACCAGCCTCCTGTGTAGGGATGAGCGATATTATACCTATATCGATATTGGCAATTCTTGAAATTGTTTTATTTTATATTAATTATTTAGAAAACATACAGTACATTTATTAAATTAAGCAACCTAATAGTAAATTGTAAACGTACCCAAAATCAATGGGGCAGTTTTGACATTTAAATAAATCAAATTAAATATTTGAGTTGACAAAGGCAATAATTCATATAAAACTTTGGGATCATGATTTTCAGAATCTTAAAATGTAAAAATTTCAAAACAAAATGGGGGAGTGGCAACTATGAATGAAAAATAGTTATGAATAGCTTTGTGAGGATTGGACAAACACTGCAGTTGTATATAATATAGAACTAATAGTAGTTCTATTTTAAATAAAATTTTGAAACATCGATATTTCGATATCGATATTAGCTTTCGTAAAATATCGATATTTCGACGATTAAGTTTAATATCGTAGTAAAAAAATATGCTAATATTGTGATCTTCGATATTGTGTCCGTATCGTAGCATTGTAGTAGATCATTTTGCTACTGTGCATGGGGTCGCGAATTTGATTCCCATTGGGGGTCAACATGAAATATTTATTTACATGTGATTTTCATATAAATATTTCATGTGTGATACTTTGGACTGGTATTGAAGCGTATGACTGATCATTTTCCCTTCATGTAATTAAAATTATCAAGATACACTGCACTCGGTGTACCGATGCAGTGCCCTGGATAAAAAAAATCGATGAGGCATTGTTGATATCCGATGTGTATCTAAAGAAAATATCAATATCGTCATTCATAGATCGAGGACTATTTGTATGGAATACAAAATCTGAAGACAAAACAAAAATCAAATAGGTTATCCCAAAAACCAAAACAAATAGATGTGAAGAAAGGCTTAGGGCCCTAGAACAAAAAAAAGGTTCAAATTGGTTTCTGATTGGCGACGAAAATCGGAAGTTGTAGGCTGAATCGATATTTATATATTTTCAATGCCGCTCATCTATAGTCCCGTGTGCCCCACGAGCCACTAGGCAGGTAGACAGGTGATTATCGATTACTCTTTGTCGGAGCTTGTTTGGAGTTTCTGTACCGAGTTAGAACAGAAGTGGCCACGTTGCGAGGAAAGGGTTTAACGTAGCCACTAAAGAGAACTACAGATTTTTCTGAATCAACTGGAGTGGTTAAAGAAAAACACAGCTATTCCGAACAATAGTGGCACACCTTTTGATGTACTTAAAATACTCAAACTACGTGTTACTTTGTGGGGGTGAACAACCCAGATGGTACAACGTCCAAAGTGCAAATATAATTCAGCTGCATCAGGTATTACTACACAAGTAAGTAATTCCTAGAAAATCATCAGCTGACGCTGCAATTCATACTGGCAGTATGGCTTTGCACACGAATGTCTATCCCCACCACTCAACTCTAATAACAAAGGACTACTGGCCTATAAATACCCGTACCGAGGCGAGGGTCAGAACAGCAGTGCAGCACAACCATCTTATACCATCTACGCAGTTACTCTCTTCAGTCGGAGAGTCGCCTGTCCACGTCAGCAGCCAAGACGCCGTGTCTTGTCTGACGTAGACGACGCCGTCATGGAAGCCTCGGACCACGCCCTGGATTCACACTCTTAGTACCAGCAACGGAAGCCCGACCGCATCGTCTGCTCTCCTCGTTGCTCCGCTACCAACGTCCTTCCAGCCGCTGACTTCGCTCCATCTCTACGGAACTGCCACGCACTCATCATCCGACACGCAACAGACATCTTTGTTAACTGAATAAACGATTACAACATCACTGGCGTTTCCACTAACCTTCCACTGGTAAACGGGGACTCCTCTATCTCCAAACCCCTTTAACTTCACCACAAGGCAACCATCAAAACTTCGAAAGGTAGATCAGACTTGGGATGATGCGCGGGAACTGGCTTCGACGCAGTTTGTGGGATCCATATGATCCACATAGGAAGCAAATATGGAAAGATGAAGATATTGATTTGACAACATTTTGAATGTATTCAAATTACTGGATTATACCCATGCTGGGCTGATATCAGATATTATTGATACCCCAAAGAGACAGAGAAACTCTGGAAGCGAATGTGAAATTGCTTAACAATCTTCTCAACAGATGACACCAGCATAGAAAATTTCGGTAATGCGGAACGAAGTAGACGAGTTTAAGAACTAGCAGTTCCAAATTTTGTCATATATGGTTATCAGATGATGGGCGGAATAGGGAATGTTGTAGTACATCAAGTGACCACTTAACCCAGCCAATGACAGGTCATAAGCCCTGTAAACGCCTAGATAACCCACATTCGCTTCCAGAGTTTCTTTGTCTCTGTTGGGATATCGATAATATATTTATTTGACATCCAACGATCTATTTTCTGTTTTATTTAGAAGTAAAAATTTGAGTTTTTAAATTCAAAAATATTTAAATTTTGGGGCTGCTTTCAAATAATCAGAGATAACTGTACCAAAAAGCAGGAAACAAGTTGTAGTGGAGTGGGATTCGAACCTAGTTCCAATCGGCGCGGCGTCCACAACTCTACCACTAAACCACAGCCCGGTTCAATTTATCAAAAAGATTTTAACGAATGACAGAATGCATTATATCTACATGCTCAATGCTCATAGATGGTGGCTTGGGTGATTATTTGAAATATAATTCTTCTTATAGGAAAACACTTGTATTTCAATTAAACACAGCTTAGTTTTACATAGGTTTTTTATTATAAAAACACTTGACGCGTTTCGTCTTATGAGGACATTATAAAAAAACTGATTAAAATTAATAAAGGGATCTTTTTATATACCAAACACAATGATTGTTATTCATTTTACAGGAAGAAAGGGGGGTCATTAAGGGTAATATAGATTTCACACATTAATATAAGGTACTTTGGAAAGGCCTAAAATAATTAAGGAAAATATTTTAAAGTAATTAAGGATACGTATTTTATGAAGAGAGTTTATTGACAATACAAAGTTATATTTATAAAAAGTAATTAATTTATTTTTTATAAATAATTATGTAGAACTAGTTGTGTTTTAATTAAAATACAAGTGTTTTCCTTTATAAAAATGGAGTTCTACGAACTAACCTCCAAAACAGTTAATATAATTTTTCTTGATTTAGTATCGTAAAATATCTCTGTTTTAGTATCACAAACAAAATTACGATATCGACAGCCAATTCTATCAAATATTGTATCGATTTGTTCGGCGACCGGTAAAACGAAGAAGATAATATCTATAATAATATACGAGTACATCTATAACGAATTTCCGAAGACAGGAACTAATAGATGGTAGTCACGCCATGTCTGTATTAAAGTTAGGTAAACAAATAATAACTGGGTTATCTGAAATGATAAGCTGAAGAAAATACAATAAAAACACGAAACAAACTAATAGAATGCCACACCACTCTGTTCTGACACTCTTCCCTTGCTTCCTCCATCATCAATTGCAGCATCATATCACCTTTCTTGCATCATCAATTTTTTTTGCCGTTATTCCATCATTCATTCCGGTCTACGTAACGATCTCTGAAGACTTTTCTTAATTTAGTTGGTAATGCTTATCTCAGCCTTGCATTCTGCTCTAATTTCGATATTCGTACACCGCACCTATTACACGTAGTTTTACCACGAATTCGCCTTAGAGATTGAATTTCTACAGGATTCAATCAACTTTTGTTATTGTTTTAACTTTCAGGTTAAGAAACAATGACATAGAGCCAAAATAAAGAAAAGTATGCCTGGAATTTGTTAAGGATATATAAAAACAACATTCCAACTGCATGCTTCGCTTCCATACAAAAGGGTTGGTACCAAAACTCCGTTACGAACTGCTAATCAAGCGCATTCCGATAAGCATTTATTTTACACGTAGCAGAAAAAGTGGCTGAAAATATACACGGAATTGGGTTCTTTCCGACTTTTTATTTATGATTTAAAAAAATTGATTGAAAAATTACAATATCAAGGGAATTTTTTTAAAATTTTTACGATGTTATGTGAATTTTCTAGCGCGGTTTGAAATAGCACTTTTTCAAATCGCTCGCGAAATCCTCCATTTGGCGCGCATGCGGTGTGACGTCACCGCAATATGGGCGCTTACTATGGAATGAATTTCGCGCCTTTCACGGTAGACGGAAATGACGTCATCAGCCAATAACGGGCGTTAAAAATCATTCGTATTTTAGTGTTTTTAAAACATAAATTTATAAATGAAAAAAGAAAACAAAATTTTTGATCATTGTGTTTTATATCGTTGGAATTGTAAAAATATACTTTAAATATTTATAACGTTTTCAAGAATATTCATGCTATCAGGATGAACCCTATTTTCAATCATAAGATTTAAACCAATTTGTTAAAAACATTTTCAGTGAAGCGCCACAAAACAATTCCTTTCTGAATGTCCCTGTACAGGTATGACAGTGTAATATTATGGCCGACTAACCGATGTTTGACAAGTTTAGTGACAACCAGGAATCTATTATCACGGAATATTCCTACTAGGTGATGTACAGTAACTGTTGTCGTATAATACAGTCGTGATTGTACTCGACTCGCTCAACACTACAACACCACCTACTATTCATCACCATGTTAAACGACTCACGAATTCATTACACCCGCACCCCCGACCGACGTTTACCGTTTCAGCGGGATTGTGTCATTATTCATTCATCAGATGATGAACTTGTAATCATTTTGAAATTTTCATAAGATGTTTTTGTGCGTAACTTTATTTAACTAGTATTTTATTTTAATGCGTAGGCCGAGAAAAAAATAAATTGCGACAAGCGCATGAAAGTGGACACGTGAAAAGTTGTAATAATCGACGTGCGTGCGTGACAAGGAAGCAAGAGAAGTATGCCAGTAGCTCCAGCACAGATAACTATCGACGTAGTTAAAAGCGTGCTATTCACGTGCTAACGCTAACGATTTGAGCGATCCCAATGACATAACGTTTAATACCGCGAGCATTGACGATCTGAGCCGAGCGGAGCCGAACTAAGCTATATATCGCGGCCTTATGTCAAACGTCAAATCATCGCGCTTGACGGATTTTTATTATTTCGACTGCTTTTCTCAATATTGGCTTGCCGAAAACCGACTAAATTATAATAAGGATTGAATGAAGATTTGTGCGAATAAGATATATCTCGGGAAATGGCTCGCGACTAGTATGCGCTCGTTTAATAATCCCGATCGATAACTTTTAACGCGTGTTCCTTTGTGATCGCGAAAACGTTAAACATCCATGGGTAAGAAATCGTTATCACGTCGCTTATTACCGAGTCGGTACTGATCTGTGATCGAGCAACAGGACAGAGTTGTGTGAGAAGTGACATTCCATACTTACTACCGTGTCTAAGGTGTCTAGTTACCCACTACGTCACTCACTACGTCATCGATAGGCATCTACGTCATCACTAGACATCTAAGTCACACGTTTCGTGTATTGGCCTAAGTGATGGAGTGTTGACGGTGGAATTTGATAGTAAATTAACACTAGAAAGCGTATATTTTTAGAAAATTTGTATGGAAATACCCCTTCTAGTGAATTTTTGTTCATAGATAGTAAGTAGGTAGTAGTATGTCTGTTATTAAAAGATTAAAAACCTCGCTGTCCATAGTAGGTAGTTTCTGCTTGGTGAATGTTCGTTTGCCAGATAGTTTGGTCTTTATACGGGCCGATTCGCGCACCATGAGGGCTGTTAGCTACCAGCTATACTGTATTAGTGTTTCCGCATAGTTCCTATACGATACTCTGCATTAGACGAGGCAGAAGGAAACTTTTCAATACATAACGGACCCCCTTTATCCCGTAAAACTAGACTCGAATATCTCCATTCGCTCGCTCTCTGAACACGAAATGTAAACTCCGCTGACGTCACGCCCCTACGCGGTGCCACAGAAGTTGACGTGTGATAATAAACAAGCTGATTTTGTTTCCAATAACTACTACTGCCCTCCCTTATCCGCACAATGGTGCATAGGGCACTGCATTGATACGCCAAGTGCAGTGAATCTAGATCATTTATTGCACGAAGGCAAGAAATATTGCATATTTTAATTAATAAAACACCATTTTAGTTACGTCCGACTCACGGTGCTAGCGATAGCGAAACCAGGTTACTGGAATAAACAGTACAATAAGTGGTCAGTACAATAACTTTAAAGGTGTTTTATATATTGAAATGCAATTCCACCTTGAAATGTCAGTAGATAATCTCAGTAAATTTCACATTTTGTTTATCGGCGTGCGTGGATTAGAAGATGCAATAATGCAAGATGTTTCTTGGCTGATCATCAGCCCATCAGATTAAAAAATGGACTCTGCAATGTGCCCCAAAACATCAAAGACACAAAGCCCAAAATCACACGGCATAATAACCCAGTAAACTATCTAAGAAGATGCGAGACACAACACATTGAAGAAAAGTGAGAATAAGATGTAATTTTGGAAATAGGAGCACCCATATCATCATCCGGCGAAGACGTTTCGGCTGGCTGGGCCATGTAATACGTATGCTTCCGCAGAACCACCACCATGCTTGCCTATTTTACAAGGCATCAGGCTCTCAGCGTCGTTGACAATTAGTAATATCCCTATCACTGTAAATTTGGGCCAGCTCCTTGAGCAGGTTGGGGTGAATGTGTTTATGACAATCTTAGAGCCGAGACAGTGATAGGGGCAATAAAGCATTTGGTCGCGTATTTAACCTTCTTTTCTTCCGCTTTTTCCAGTTAAAACTGAATCTATTAAATTTCGCGTATTAGCTTTAAAAAAAAGGTAGAGTTGTGCTGGACTGAAAAAGGACTCAATAGTCTTTAAAACAGTCTTAAGAATGGGTGGGGCTCTCATTGGCTTGGCTTGGAGGCAGTTTGTGGTATTTACATTCTCTACAAAACAAGCGGATATGGAATGATGATGATGATGTTAACGTCGAAACCACAAAGATAAATATATTTGGTCTGTGAGTTGTTAGTGACGGTGTACACGGGAGTAATACCATAAAAGGTTCGCGTAATCCGCGCAGCATTGAAATACGATGCCCATTAAAGCCTCCGATCACTCCAATCATAAACTGGAGAAAGGTTTTCACAATTATTTATTATTACCACTGGAAGAGCTCACAAACATTTGTGGGTTATTATTTCGCATCCACCCTGTAGCCGAGTAAATATACTAACTAACTAACCTTCACTCCATTTCCCCGTAGGGGTAGGCAGAGAGGATAGAACGCCATACTACTCTGTCCTGACATACTTTCTTTCCTTTCTCTACATTCATACATCTTCTCATGCACATTCACCGATTATTCCAACTTTTCACATGTCCACTTTCAAGTATAGTAGGTGACCCAAATAAAGCCTATGTCCTAATAAGGCCTTCTTTTTAAATTTCCCGGTTTACGATTTCAAATGGCCGTCAATGTTTGTAGATGTGTGCGTGTACATTAACTAACACCCTTTCATTTATTACAAAGTTAAATAAATAAATATAAGTATTTCAAATTACCCGTGTATTGTTATTATAAACCCGCTAGTTAAAAAATAAAAAAATAGGGGAGGCCTTATTTGGGTCACTTACCTTACTATTTATTTACATTATGTGATTTTCATATGAATTTTTCATGTGTGATACCTTGGACTGTTACTGAAGCGCAAGACTGATCATCCTACCTTCATGTAATAAAATGATCAAGATACACTGCACTTAGTGTATAAACGCAGTGCCCTATGCACCATTGGGTGCGGATAAGGGAAAGTAATAGTAGTGTATAACTATTCTAAAGAAAAAGCGTGCCATGTAATTGACAAAAAATCAAGCCCCCATTTTGCGAGCGCCGCTAACTTGGTTCCATGCTACAAGCATAGGGCAAAACACGTTTGTTTTCAAGCCTAAGTACTCATATTTATCTAAATAACCCATCAATTACGTAAAGCCACGCAGAAAAAAGACCGTAGACTATCGACCTCCATTATTAGACCCAAACTAGTTTGTAAGTCCGATAATATTTTGCTATTGTGATGTTGTATAATGAAGTTGGCAATACATCACTCCGCACGTGATTGGGGTTCCTAATAGACTTCTTGCGATACAAACTAATATGGAATCTTAATTCCCGAAATCTGGCAGAACTGACTTTTCTCTTCTGTCGGAGTGAGACGATATAGATGGGTTTATTATACGAGTATTTTATTATTATGCATGGAAGCGAAGTATGGACTTGGAAAATAAGGACGAAAGTAGGTTGAATGCTGTTGACACGCGATCTCTCTTACGCTTCAGTACCACTCCAAGGTATCACACATGAAATATTAACATAAAAATCTCATGTAAATAAATATTTCACGTTGACCCCCTGCGGGAATCAAACCCGCTACCTCATACACGGTAGCCAAATGCGCCACCACTATGCTACGAGGCGAACTAACATAATACTCGTAATGAAAAGTTGTTTATTTTGTAGTAATTGATAAAGTCCTTGAACGGACGCAGCAACCTCCAACAACTGGAGTCGTGAAGATGCGGCGATGGACCTGGCTTGGGCATGTACTCCGGATGCCTCGGGAGAGCCTGAACCCGAGCTGCCTCGCCTGCAGGATCCCGCCGTCCTTGCAGACCGTCGATGACCATCCTACGGTTGTATTCGGCGGAGCTGATGGAGGAGGCGAGAGAATGCACATGCTCCACATAGGAGTGAACGTGGCAAAAGAAAGAAGAAGAAGAAGATAAAGTCCATTGGTGTGTAATTTTATGATCATTCAGTGATATTTAATTAGGGAATAACTGCTATTAAATTTTGGCAGAACATAATGTGTACACGCTAACTGCTGCCTGTCGTATTTAATACCTACTACCTCCATACATATATTATGTATATCCATAAACCTCAAGACTAAACCCCGAACCCTCAGAAATTAAATTTCCATTCGTCCCCAAAATTACGAGAGTTGAATATTTTCGGCGGGAATTCCCCGGATTCGCCACTCCTTTACGAGGGGCGTAAAACACCCCTAATTAAATTACAGGTAAAACGACTTTACTCTATCCAACCCGACAGACATCATATTACAAGTAAGGTGCCGTAAAATATCGAGTTAGTGAATTTAATTCAGATGTAGAATTTTCATAATGCAGGCTCTACAAGAAACGATAAAACCACAGTTTATCTGTTACCAAGTGCGGAATACTAAAATTTTATATTAATAAAGCCTCTCTTTCTATTCATACGATTAATGATAACTAACTAACTAACCATCACGCCATTTCCCCGTAGGGGTACGTAGAGAGGATAGAACGCCATACCACTCTGTCCTGACAGACTTCCTTTGCTTCCTATACATTCATACATCTTCTCATGCACATACGCCGATTATTCCGACTTTTCACATGACCACTTTCAAGTACTTGATCAAGCCATGTCTTTCTCGGCCTTCCGCGGCTTCTGCATCCAGGCACACTTGCATTTAAACTTCTTTTAGCCGTTCTTTCATCACTCATTCGCTGCACATGACCAAACCATCGTAAAAACCCTTTCTTAATTTTGTCGATAATTCTTATCTCAGTCTTGCACTCTGCTTTAATTTCGACATTTGTACACACCTATCATACATAATCTTACCATACATTCGCCTGAGAGATCGCACGATTAATGATAGAAAATATATAAATGTTGTATCTGAAAAACGTGGTTCGAACCGTGATCCCGAAATATGATCGGAGTTGTGTCAAGTTATTTGTGATGCTGTTAAGAGCGTTTATCAGAAATTTAAAAGGGTTACCTGTCACGTAAGTTAATGAATAAAACAAACATTTTGGCCAAGGATAAAATGATCAGTCATTCGCATATTCTGTTCAGTACTGAATATTTCGATCTTTGTACCTGTCTAAGGCATATTGTAAAATTATCAGAGAATTCAGGTATTATTAATTAGACATAGTTAGCATTATGTACGCCTCAATTATTTTCCGTTAAACGGTACATCGCGGATTAAACAGGCTTATTGAGAATGGGCTGATAATGTACACATACGATACCGTAGTCCTGTTTACCATATCGTATCGGTAGAGGTTAATGAAATTATTTCACGTGGATTACTAACCTTACTGAATTCAGTCGTATTTACCGACTTGATGGCATAATAATGTGCTAAGATATGAATTGACAGTACTAAGCTTTACATTATTTAGCACCTCATAGAGAACGGTAGATTTACTTGCCTATTTTAAACAACCTAAGTACTAGCCATTTTGTGATGCAAAAATATCAAGCCCTAGAGACTTAAGTGTACTTTACACGGAAGAGAAAACCGTACATTTTGCAAGCTGTCCCGTATAACTGTATGGAATATTGAATAGTAGGCGCGACGTTTGGCTGACCTGACACTTAATGTTTTTATTTATGTAAAGTTGCACAGAGGAGCATGGAGAGAATTATGCTTGGAATAACATTAAGAGACCGAAAAAGGAACGATTGGATCCGACGCCAGACAAAAGTCTGCGAAGTGGTGGAGCGAATTGCTTGGTTGAAGTGGAATTGGGCCGGTCACATAGCCAGAATGACGGATGACAGATGGACGAGGCGCGTTCTGGTGTAGAGACCGAGAAACCAGAGGCCTCAAGGACGTCCACCGATGAGATGGGTGGACGACATCAGGAAGTCTGCTGGAAGACAGTGGATGGGGGCGGCGCAGGATCGGGAGGAGTGGAGACGGCAGGGGGAGGCCTATGACCAGCAGTGGACCTCAACGGGCTGAAGTGATGATGATGATGAAACGTTTAAGTAGATATTGATATATTAAATGCTTATAAAAACGTAAAAAATAAATTATATAAATATTCGCATTATTAGCTATATGTGTTAACATGCGATAATAAGTTAAAATCGCGCTTATAAAATAAATATATTTAGCGTGTCTTGATAGACTCTGTATAAGATAGGGTCTGTAGATGCGGGGTAACTTAACAACTTGCCGTGCAGCTGTCAAAATTTCAAAACATTTTTATTCTCTGGTTTGTAGAGTAAAGCGTAAAAGCGGGCTAAGCTTTGATTGGTTGATACGCGATTGGGTTACGCCTTCATTATGTATGGTCAAATTTCGCTTTTAAAAATCTATTTGATTAAATTATTTTACTTAACCTAACCTATCATTAACCTACTGTATAAATTTCAAACAGCCATTTGATTTATATTATTTTATTAAACCCAACCTATCTTAACCTACTGTATAAATTTCTCTCTTCGACTCTTTTTCTACATCTTGTCATATCTATGGATTTAGCAATAGACGAGTCCTCATAAAAAGCACGGCAAGTTGTTAAGTTACTCCGTAGATGCACCAATAGAGTGCCCTATGCACCATTGGGTGCGATAAGGGAAAGTAGTGAAAGTAGTTTTTATAATAATTTTCTTGCGATTTTTTTGGCGTTACGCTAATAAGACAGCCTGAATCACTGATCTACGATGTTACCAGCACATTCTATGTAAAACTTAACTCGATGGTGTAGCTATTTTACACGATATACGATGGTGCAACTGTCTTACCCGATAACTGATTGTGAAACTATCTTACCCGATGTACGATAGCGTAACATTCATTCCGCGAATAATATTCCGATAATTTAAATTCCCCGGGAAGGGCAATTAAAACAACCCAAACTTTGATTTATATAGGATTATATTTCCACGAAATTACCCCCAGGGCCCGTATATTAGCCCCTACACCCTGCGTCAGAGATAAACAAACTTTTTTAGGAATGGGCCGAAACAAAATCTGAAAATGTTACTAAAAAGATACTCACCCCTAAAATTTTAATATACAAGTTTATGACGATATAAATATTAATTTATCATCATCATACCATATCCGCTCCCTATGTGGAGCATATGGATTCCACAAACTGCCTCCAGACCAAGCGATCGGCCGCCAGCTACCGTCCATCCTCCCAAGTCAAGTCCACGTCCCGCAGCTCTGACGCAAACTGCAGACGAATTGTCAACACTGGACGTCCAGGACCGGCGTCCTGATGACTTGTAAAATAGGCAAGCATGGTTAAGGCTATCGGGAGGCAAAAGTAGTATACAGCCTTGCCAGCCGAAACGCCTTCGCCGGATGACAGTAGATACCAATGATTGCTGCGTTCGTAGCCTCACCTCTGTGTTCCTTACAGAGTCAAACCACCGCACGCCTAATATTATTCTAAGACACTTATTCGCAAAGCTCAGAAGGCTGCCATTTTGAGTCCTGGTTAGGTGCCATGATTCGCAGCCATAGAGGAAGACAGGCGTGATGCACGCATAATTAAAGCGGCATTTCGTTTTAACCGAATAAACATCCAGACAGATTTCATATTTTTAACAACAACATTTTGAATGAATACAAATACTTTTAGACAAATTACTGGATTATACCCATGCTGGGCTGAGATCAGATATTATTGATATCTCAACAGAGACAGAGAAACTCTGGAAACGAATGTGGAATGTGAATGGGGAATTTTGTAATACATCTAGTGGCCACTTAACCCAGCCAATGACAGGTCATAAGCCCTGTAAACCCACATTCGTTTCCAGAGTTTCTCTGTCTCTGTTGAGATATCAATAATATCAGATTTCATATTGTTGAATGCGGCGCCCTCTACTCCAAGCCGCACTCCCAGTGTTTTAAGTATTTTAACTTATTTATATTGATCTTATTATTTGATGAACTGCATTGGATTTTAATCGGCCCGCATCTGGTCCGCGTACCGTAGTTAGTCCACCACAGGCTCCAGTGGTAACTAGTAAGGGATGGTAGGTGGTAGGTGGTTGGTAATGGTCCGCCGCGCCGGTATGTAGGGACTGGGGACCTCTGTATTTCACAAATTCTGACTTACAACTGCTAGATCTTATCTCAACCATTCCTAATTAACTCTGGCTATAGATTGTCTCACTGTTCTTTGTGATTTAGAGAGACTTTTGATTCATTTATTTAGTTTTCAATTACTCTCTTATCGCTTAATAAGTTGCTTCATTTTATTAAATTTCACTCGAGTGATTTATAAATAAAAATCTCGGTAGTACTGTTTTGGAAATATCCACATAAATCCAAAGTTCCTCGATTTTCATGACTTCAGGATAAATAATAACGCTTTTCTGAGTTGTAATACCGTTCATTTAAAATTATTAACTTTTTGCACAGGAGTCGTATTCAGCAAGTCTACTGCTTTAAACCCGTAAAGTACTGTGTTTAAAACAATCCAAGGCATCCGATGATGTAACCCATACAAATGTTGATTCATGACTTTTACAATTGTATTTTTTAAATAAATGTTTTTATTATTAGTGTGTAGTATCTTTTCTTCTGTCATAAAAACTCATTTTCTTTTTTCAAAGCTAAAAAACGCATTTAAAAAAATCATAAAGTCCTCTGTTTACTGCAAAATACACGATGTTCGTATGAAATTTCTGAAACATGCAGGTAAAAAAATTTTTAACTACAATTTTTATTCATATCACTTTTTTTCCTCGATGTAAAATAGTTCGATTGAAGATTAGCAAAAATGCCAGTGTTATATTTTGATTATTTACGGAGATATTTAATTGTTTAATGAGATTTTACAACGCGGCGCGGGTTACATTATCGCAAGGCAAGGGTTAACAGGAGAATTCGTACGAAATGAAATGTCATTGATTGTTTTTATTTTTCTTTTAGACAGCAACATTTTTCTAAGGTTCTAATTTCCAACATTGGAGTCTAGTGAACTTTTACGTCCATGCATACATTGATACACACCTAAGTATTATAGTAATAACAACAATATGTATAAAATTCAAACATCTTATTCAACAAAAACAAATACGTAATAAGAATTTCCTATAAAGATTGATCCACCAACCTCCCCGCCCACCCTCACGATCCCAAGTGACATGTGAGAGATACATGGCAGAATAATCGACGAGACCTTTCTGTTGGAGACGAACACAAAGTGTTGTTTTTACATCTAGCACTTCGTGTTCCTGTTAAACGATTCAATCTATTGTCAAGCGTCTCTGGGGAGTCTTACTTCTCCCTTAGTAAAGTTCCCAACTAAATCCTGTCGGGTAGATTGTTTCTTCCTATTTGTACCACTAATTCCTTTAGCTTTCGATACAGGGTTTGCAATTCAATCTTCGCATCATAGACTTACATATTTTAAAAATAATACACCGGTTCTTAAAACACACTACTCTTGAATTAATAAATATTTCAAGTCTTTCAAAAAAAGGAAAACAGATGCCTTTAAAATTTTATTTCTATGGCGATCGCCAGCAAGAATAAATTTTAATAATTTTTTAGAGTGTATTATAATAAATATTAAACAAATTAATGAATTAATAATAAGGTCACAAAATGTTATAAATCATACATGTGTAAGAAAAGTATTATAATTTGCACAGTTAAAAAAAGTAGTACCACGTTTTCAATAGTGAAGAAAGCGCATGACAAAAGAGCTACTAAAAACTTAACTTTGGTAAATGTTGCTGAACCAAAAATCAAACAAAAGAATAACACGTTAAGAAATATCAGAATGCGCACTTGAAAATACAAATGTGAGTTGGTATTATATGATGTTCTTATGAGGAACCAAAGATTTTGTGACATTTGTGAGTCAAAGTATTGTTAATAATACTTGAAGATCTGATGAAGAGATATAGAAAACGAAAAACAGACATGAAAAATCATAAATCAATTTTCAGATCCGGTTTGAAGGACCAACCTTGGCCTAATACTTGTACTAATCGATTTACTATGTACCTCACGTGTTGTACCCCGAGTGGAGGTAACATGTAGTATGTTGGTACCACATAAGTATTTCTGTACACACACCACGAACATTAGTTAACTTGGAACTGAGAGTGTCTGATAACCCAACTAACGAGGGTATAAGAATTAATAACTGGATAGCTGCTTAACGGTTTAATCTAGTTTATTGATGTACATCCTCTGATTTTTCATGGAAAATTTCGTTAATTACTGACATATAAATTATAGTTTTTTAAATTACGCAAGAGTAAAAAACACAGATGTTGAGTATTCTATCAATTGAATCAGTTAGATTTTATTAGTTTTCTTAATAAATGAAGAGCACTTTAAGGCAACCATGATTTAATTACGCCTTTTTATAGGTTTTTTTATTTAAAAATTTCAGACTAATGAACTCGTATTTGTATACTACACAAAAAAAATTGTTTTAGAAATACAAGTACGATTTTTTTTTATTATTTACGATTCTTATTAAAATACAAAATAACTTACGTAGGCCCTTTTTTATTATAATCTTTTGCCTGAAAATCTAACATGATTTCAAACTATAAGTAGCACCAAACGCGATACCGAATCGTCACTGAATCTGCCGTATAACGCGTAACTAATCCATCTTACATAGTCCAAACGGTACAAGACGGTTATAATAAATAACTATGAACACTACAAACTCGGAATAGGAATTAGGCGGAGGATAAACGAACGGGAATGATTAGACGTAGAAATTTCATTGCGCCTTTAGGTTCGCAAAGGGCTTCCCCAGGGAACGGATTTGGGTCCCTTATTAATGTCGGTACTTGGATCCTAATATTATGCCGGAAGTTTCCCAGATTGGGTTAGATAGGCATCAAAACTCGATCGGATACGCCATTTCCAATCTTGATTTGTAATGATTGGCTGAGCCTGTAATTGTTCGGGGGACTTAATGAATTCAACTAAATTTACGTTAGTCTGATTATCTTGCCTCCATAAAACGAATGATCGAGATTCACTGCATTGGTATACCCATGCAGTGTCCTATGCACCATTGGGTGCGGATTAAGGAGAGTAGTAGTAGTATATTAGTAAATACTTGAAAGTGTGTAAAAAAACATGTGAAAAGTCGTAATAATTGATGTAGGAGGCGATACGAGTATGTGATACGAAAGTTAAAAACAAATTTAATCTTTGTGAAAGTTGTTCCTTAATTCTAATCCAGAGTCCACAATTATAACCACAGAACTTATGTAATCATTTTTCCATATAAATTTCACTTTCAACGATTTTTCATACTGAAATTAGACGTAGTTTGAAAGAAATTTTAACACAGTAAAAATTTTGTACGGTGTAAACGATTTATTTTTTATCGTAAATTTACAACCAGCAAAATGAATTTACCTTTATTGCTTCAAGGGAAACGTTTTGAAAAGAAATAATATCAATTTACAGACTGATATGAATGTATGGAGGAAAAATAACAATAGCTGCCAATCTAGGGAACATTGAACATAACCTTGGAGTATTATAACGTGAATATTCGGTACGAGGAATATTGTTATTTGGTTGAATAAACTAGGACAGGAGACACGCAGAGAACAAAATACCTCCAATTCGGGATGTGACGATGATATTATAGTTATTTCCCTGTTATAAATCAAATCCGGTTGCAAAAACATTTCGTCATCTCTTATGTTAAAATCGAAAAACGATTTTTTTGGTTCTACGTGATTTTATTATCAAGTTAGTGAAAATTGTTTCGCCTTGTAAGGGCATTATCAAACTGTCTTAACTGCATTAACAAAATCATGTAGAACCAAAAAAATCGTTTTTTGATTTTAACATAAGATATCATGAAGTTCTACAAAATAAATGCCATATCAATCAATCAACATTTCATCATCTTCAACATCATTCTAAATCCGCTCCCTGTGTGGAGCATATGGACTCCACATAGATAACCAGTTCGGCAGCCAGTTCCCGTCCATCCTCCCGAGTCAGGCCCACGTCCCGCAGCTCTAAGGCAAAACTGCCGACGTATTGCCGGTGGTTTGACTTTGTAAGGAACACAGATGTGAGGCGACGGACGCAGCAACCCTTGGTATCAACTGTCGTCTGGCGAAGGCGTTTCGGCTGGCCGGGCGATATACAAAAACATTTAAAAAAAAGTTTTTTCTAAAATAACAATAATTGTCATCTGAACACAGACAGAGAAACCTTGGAAAAGAATTATCTCGGTATGTACAGGCCTTATCAACGACTAGGTTAATCGGCCAGTTACAATATTCCCCATCCCGCCTATCATATTTATTGTGGATTTCATGAAAAAAATATGACGTAATTATAATCTCTAGTGAACTCATTCGCTATTTCGCATTATCTACATACTACTACTACTACTTTCCCTTATGCGAACCAAATGGTGCATAGGGAACTGCATTGGTTCTCCAAGTGCAGTGTATCTTGATCATTTTTATTACACAAAGCTAGGATAATCAGTCTTACGCTTCAGCACCAGTCCAAGGTATCACACATGAAATATTAATATGAAAATATTAATATTAATTTGAAATATTAAAATACAAAACTCAAAAATCCCTAATGAGCATTTCTCGATCCCAATATAATAATAAACTACCCCATAAAGTCAAAATAAATAAATCAATACATAGTAAACCCCTAAAGATTTGTATTTAAA
Source organism: Micrasema minimum (assembly GCA_022494985.1). Taxonomy (NCBI): domain Eukaryota; kingdom Metazoa; phylum Arthropoda; class Insecta; order Trichoptera; family Brachycentridae; genus Micrasema; species Micrasema minimum. The sequence continues at coordinate 85,562 of JAGVSP010000011.1, read as the reverse complement.
TGTGTTTTTCAATCATAGTTATGATGTTTAGGATTAAGATTGAATGTGTTAATTTTGTATCGTCTTTCTTATTCGTGTTTGATTGTGCAATATGTAATTAAAAATGTAAATAATACCGGTCCCAAATGAGTTTTTATATAACTCCTGGGAATATAATACATGTATGTTTTATATTAATAAAAAAATAAAATTTAAAAAAAATCACATGTAAAAAAATATTTCATGTTAACCCCCACCTGGAATCGAACTCACGACATCGTTCACGGTAGCTCAACGGACTACCTCTACACTACCTAGCTTAATAACCTATTATCCAATATCTAAAGTGATTGACAGAAGAAGTTGTGGAATAACTAGATACAGATTCAGTTATTACGCATAAACAAGGCACGCTCATCCCTAAAGTATAATAAAGAGGATGTTTACTCTATTTAATTTTGGCATTCCGTCTTCCCCTCACCCGCCCCACGGTGTGGGGGTGGGCGGGACGGCAGTATACGCAATATTGGTGACAATAGGTCTTATTTAATAACTCGACAGGCGTCCTCTGATACACGGGGCAGGTAAAATTGCCCTCGAATGACTAAACGCTGTAACCTCAAAAAATGAGATCGGAAAAATCGCGTACAACTTATTTTCATTTGCTTGATTTATCAAGTATAAAAAATCATTATATTTTTTAATGTAATGGCAGTAAAATGTTATAACAAATCATATGACATAACCTCTGGAGTAGGATTGAATAAGCCATATAACGACAAATGACTGTAACCTTTATCGTAGCGTTATGTCATTCGAGGGCAGAGGTGACGCGATGTTATTAGGCGCTCGGAGTCATGCGAACCTTTTGTTTGACTAAATGAAATAAATGGATAGAAAACAAAATTGGAATTTTCTCATTTTATGCAAAAACATACAACATGACGTATTAAACATAATATTAAGCAATACATCTCTAAGGAAGCCAATTATAGTTCTTAACTTGAAATAAAAAAGGATACATTTTATACAAAAGACGTTATAAAATATGGAAAATAAAAAAAGAGATAAAAAGCGGGATGTAACAGTATTATGAAGCAAAAACGTTTGTTAAATAAAAGAATACTTTTAAATAAAGAAATAACATTCCAGATAAACTAGCTGAAAGACGTCTCACACTTCGCTCAGCTTTTAATACCGATCCGCCACAAAATTTGGGGAGCGTGCTTTTGCGGTCGCAGGCCGCAGGGTCGCAGGCTTGGAAAGCTCTCCCTTCAGAATTGCGCAACTGCGAGAGTGAAGTGATGTTTCGAAAGAAACTTAAGACCAATTTGTTCTCTTACTTACAGGGTGAGATTCATACACTTAAAATTTCCCGAGCCGTTTAATTCAATATTTTAAGCGCCCTTGAAGTATATTTATACGAAAACGGCGCTTTATAAATTATCCGTAATAATAATAAAAATAATAACCAAAAAATAATTAGTTAATATAAAGACTTTATTATAATACTGTGCGAATATTTTATATATTATATTCAATTTAATATTCTATCCGCCTTGTGGTTTTATCCTGGACGACTACTGTTGACAATCCGTCGGCAGTTAGCGTCAGAGCTGCAGGATGTGGACCTGACTTAAGGATACGCGGGAACCAGCGGCAAATCGCGTTGCTTGGAGGCAGTTTCCAAAATCCATATGCTCCACATGGGAAGCGGTATTTTTCAAGTATGGATTGTCACTTCTCTGAAATTCTTGTTTGAAGATTTTAACTCACTATTATCCTAGTTCAAGTTAAAGATCATAAGAAGAACTTTTAAATGGAAAACAAAAATAATCCAAAGTTTGATGGCAAAATTTCTTAGTTTATGGAACAAAGCAGATCAGTTACACAGTGTAAAGATAACTACAAACTCAAGTGGAAAGTTTATCTACTGCATTGAATAGCAAACAAGCAGCTGTTTTCAAGGAAATAATATTGTAGGAATCACTATAAGAATAATGAAATAATCCATCAAATTATAATGGAATACGATTGAATTAGGAGAAAAAAAACATCGATATACGAGTTTTTAAACTGCATTAGTTGGTTATTTAGACAGTTTGAAATACTGTCATATCGCACCGCGAATTCTGTACTGCACTAATTCAAAATGTCTACGTTTACAATATGACATAATAAATAAATGACAATAATAACAATTAAATCAATTAAGTATCTTTTGTAAGTGTAAGGGTGTGTGGGTGTGTCTGTCAGTGTGAGTGGACGTGTGAGGGTGTGTGTGTGTCCGTAGAAATGTCAATTACATACATTTTTCTTTTCTGCACAATAATAATAATAAATCAAATTTAACTTACGTTAACTTAAACTTTAATTGTTTTTTTATTTTTTTTATTTAAAATCTCGACTTAGGCAGGAGATAGAACAAAGTTTCTTAGACTGAAATGTGGCGGTTGGTGTAAGCTATAATATAACGTTGTATTCTTATTTCATTTTTGACAAATTAAAAAAAAAAAGACTTAGTGTCAGGTGCGATATATTGAAAACGTTTCAATAACCCTTTGTTTTTTTACTAAACTTAATCGTAAATATTTTATCTTATATAAGTCCAAGTATTTCCCAAGAAAATATGTAAAGAACATTATGTGATATTTTTTAGAAACTATTTGACTGACAAAAAATCCATAACATCGTTTTTAAAACGCCTCAATCCAGAGTGTTTTTCAATATAATTAAACGGCGAAGCTACGATACGTTAAAAGCAATTAATCAGCGCAATTTCCTTTGTAATCAGACGTAAAAAATCTAACATCCGACGTTTTAACATCTCGGATATTAAACGTATCCATCCCTGGTCGAGATTAATAGATGTTGAAGCCTGTTGTTCAAAAATAAAGTGCGAATTAATCAGAGCAGTCGATAGTACTAAACAACGGCCATTACGGAAACTGGAAAACAATGGAGGATGGTTTGTTTTCATAATAAAACCTTATCCTGGCTATAAAGATTAAAAAACAAACAGCCTAATGAAACGGGACGCCATTTCCAGCAGAGCTGAGCGAAGCGGAATTTTAGCGAAATTTACACTTAATTGTTCTTTAACGATGTTTCTCTAATAAGCGAATTTTTAAAACGGACCTCTCTGATATTTAAAAGCGAGGGGCTGAGTTGGTAAGTTCCTACATAATTATCACTTAAGGGCTGAAATAACGTTGCGTTGGTGTTGGCTTGATACTGTTAAAACATGTGTTTTTCATTGTTAAATGATTCATTAATAAATTACTATTGTTACCGTGGTTTTTAAATTTTGTGAATCAATCGTAATATGTACAGTACAGTCTACTAAATAAAATAACGTGTAAGTACTTATATGCAGCCTATATCATGGGATATTTTTCAGGAATTCGGAGGGCTATGAACTTTCAATTATTGGGTTGACTGTTACAAGGCGTGTCAATTTTATTGGAGACTTCCTTTATTTTGTTATTACATTACTTTGATAAGTTGACACGGTTTGTAAATCAATAGAAACAATCAAATAAAGACAGTGAAAGTTTTTCCACTCAACTTACATTGTGCATAATAATATTATATTCCATTTATTTCTCTTGGGAGTAATGATGAAATTGTATTCAAAGTATATTCAAAGTATATTCAAAGTATATTTTATCCGTCATCGAATATTGCGAGATATAAAAATGTCGTAATTTCAGGAGACTAAAGAATGGCGTAACCCACAAACCTGATAATCCGTATACTGTTCTACTTATATAGGTGTGCGAGAGGCACTTGTATGTGTAGAGAGGAACACTGAGGGGTATAGAAGCAAATTCCGCAGTGAAAACGAGAAAAACTGATAAATGGTTAGTACAATACAGGTTAAATGTCCCTTAAAATAGTGATGATAATCGGCTTACTTATATAGCTCCATTTTTGTGAAAAATCGCCTCAAAGGCGAGTTACAAATGGTGCGTAAGTGTGAAGGCAGTCGATTCCAGGCAGAGAGGCTAGCCGCTGCAAAACACGATCGCCAAACTTGGTGTTTAGACTTCGCCGGGGTTCACAAACCCTTCCCCTGGCTGAATCGAGTGCTGATCTTAGAGTTGACTGTCTAGGGTTTCTGTTCTCCGCGATGCATAGTGCATAGTGCAATGCATTCTTTATTGCTTTATGCATCTCCTATACAACAGAGTTTTTATCTTGAGATACAACAGAGTTTTATTGAAACCGCTTTAACTAATATCGCGTTTCAAAAAATACAATATGACGACAGAAGTTTGACAGACTGCACAGTTTTTAACAGAGACGAGAAACTTGGAAGGGAATATGGATATATAGGGCGTTTACAGGGCTTATGACCTGTCTTTGTCTACAAGTATTTGGACACACTCTCAAATGTTCTTTATATAATATATTTAAAATGAGTCTGGCTCTTATCTGGCTATAACATTAAAATAGAGCTGTTTAATATAAACATTTGAATTTTAAATTTCAAGTTTTTCTATATCTCACGTTTGTAAGATAAGACTCTTTTCGTTTATCAAATTACTTAAAATTGCTCTGGTTGCTAGTTGCTATAATATATGGTGACCTTCAAAGCATTAAGCTAGTTATTTTTCACCTAAATCATTAAAAACATTCTTAAATCACCTAAAATTACGTAAACTCTTTACAAAATTTTTGAACCGGGTTGTGGTCTAGTGGTAGATTCGAGGACTCCGGATTGGAATCTCTGGGTTCGAATCCCACTCGAGCACAACTTAATTCCTGCTTTCTGGCGCAGTTCCCGACTATTAAATCCTCAAAATTTAAATATTTGAGGATGTTATAAGAACTGAAATTTTTCTTTTAAAAAATATATATATATTTGAAAATAAATGAAAACTGGAATATTCTAAAATTAAATATACAAAGAAAAATACAAATAAAGAAAATTTATCAGGAAAAACAAAGTTCAAATAGTTTTTGCATGTTATGTTAAAAATTACGATTTACAAAATAACAAATATTAACAATAACAAAATCATTCACTGTATTAACTGTGTCCCAACAGCTCAGCGTAGTTTATACCGTGTCGCAGTCGTCTTTATCCCCCTTCGTGTGAAAGCTTTAAATTTACCGCACAACTCTCCATATAAACTACATCGTTATACAGTCCACAAAAGGTCCAACCGATTTATTTCATTTATTCTTTATTGGTTCCCGACATAATGGCGATCGCGCGGAAATTGGAACACCCTGTGAAAGGGAAGATAAACCAAATTAATTCAGTAAATCGGTTAAAAGAAGTTTTAGTTCACACAGTTTTAAAAATTTTTTATTAATATACAGGGTAGTTACTGATCAAAATTTTTTTCAAAATTTATCTACATAAATGAGTTTTTTTCAATATTATGTTAATAAAATTTGTATAAAACCACTCACCGACTTTTCTGTCTACCGGTTTCGAGACGTAGCCCGTCTCTTCGTCAGGACAACAACACTACACCAATATGCAAATACCACTACACACTTTCACCATAGTAGATTTACAAAAATATAAAATCGACATGAAGATTAGACACATGCTTCACTACGCCACCACTAAGGGTTAATGATTTATAAAGCTAATAATTCAAAAGGATTAACAATTGGAAAGGGAGGAAAAGAGGGGGAGGGGGTAGGGTGACCATTACAAATATCGAATAATGGACTATATTGGAAAGTTACTTGATTATTAATTAATGGGATATTATTTTTCAAAGCCTTCTTTATGTAAAAAATCTCCATGTTATTTTAAATTATTTTCGAGTTTTTTTCAAATTATTTTTTTTCAGGTGTAATACCTTGGGCTGACGCTGAAGAGTAAGGTTTATCTTCTTGCGTTTGTAATAAAATGATTAATATACACTGCACTTGCTGTACCGATGCAGTGCCCTATGCACCATTGGGTGCGGATATGGGAATTTAGTAGAAGTAGTGTTTCAAAATTTAGTTTCACTGATGGAAATTTACAAAAAACGCCCAGAAAGACTTCTTGTTTTATTGATAACCCAAAAAAAAACTAAGGCATCGTGGACTATGGGATTTTTAAGTCAGTTTTTTTTCTTTATTTTTTGCTGCCTTGACACAGGACACCATGTATTTTTAGAAGTTTTCAGATAAAAGGGAGTGTTAGCCGTAGTGGAAAAGGACAAAAACTTTTCCCATTATTGTTTTGAGATCTTCTGAACTTAATCGGTTTTTATTTTTACACTTTCGTGTCACGTATTTTGTATTATTGGATCGTTTATGAGAAAACTATATCTTTCTATAGATTTCGATACGTTAAATTCGACATACATTAGGTCCTTACATATGAAATTGGCGTTTTGTATGGGAGGAACATAAAGTAGATTTTTTTTAAATATGATATATTTATTTAATCACTAAAAACTAATATAATTCAAAGTATGTACCATTGCTATCTATGCACTTTTGCCATCTCATAGGTAGTTCATCGATCCCTTTACTAAAAAAACCATTCGGACGGGAATCAATAAAATCTTTGAAGTAGGTTTGGACTGCCCCATCGAAGTTGAATTTTTTCCCTTGCAAGAAGTTATCCAAATTTCGAAAAAAATAGTAATCTGTTGGAGCAAGGTCCGGAGAGTACGGTGGATGTCTTACACATTCCAATTGAAGCTCTTCTAATTTGTAATATTATATTTAAAAAAAAAACAACTTTTTGTTCCTCCCATACAAAACGCCAATTTCATATGTAAGGACCTAATTCAAGCTTTTTCACCTCCCCAATTTGCTTCAAGTGAATTAAAACAGTTTTATCACTAACACCGCAGCCTGCAGCTAACTCGGACGTGGTTTGCGATGGATCCGCTTCCACAATAGCCTTCAATTCTTCATTATCAACTTTGGTCTCCGGCCGTCCACGGGGCTGTTCTGCAGGTCGAAATTTCCAGAACGAAAACGTTGGAACCAAAAACGCACTGTGTTTTCTTTGCGGCACCGTCGCCATACACATCATTAATTAATCCTTCGAGCCGTTTCTGCAGCACTGGTGCCACGGTGGAACTCGTACTCGTAAATAACGCGATATTTCAAGTTTTCCATTTTGTAAACTGAGTGACGCAAAGAAAAAAAACAATTGAGGAAAAAACAAATGAATTATAATTTTCGAAACACAAATACTTGAGTAAATAGCTGTATAAATTTGAATTTGTAATTCCTAACCAAAGAGAAGATATTTGAGATCAAAGTTGCCAGTACGGCAAAACACCAATTTCATATGTAAGGACCTAATATTTGTTACTTAATCTTTGTATCAAATTTTCATTAATCTATATAACATTTATAAGTAATTATTTTTTACATCTCTACAGAGTTTTTATTTATTTATTTATTAACATATATGCAAGGCTGAGCATTATTGACAAAATTAAAAAAATCTCTTACAATGGTTTGGTCATCTAGAGCAAATGGATGTTGAAAGAACGGCCAAAAGAATCTTTGATTTAAATTTGATAGTAATTTGTTTACAAGTATTTGTACACATTCAAAATGTTTTAAATAAAAAATACTTCAGATGCTATTGATATCCCAACACAGACAGAGAAACACTGGAAACGAATGTGGGTTTTAACAATGTTTACAGGGCTTATGAAATGTTATTGGCTGGGTTAAGTGGCCACTTGATGCACTACAACATTCCCCAAGATCCGCCCATCATCTGATAACAATATATGACAAATTTTGGGAACTACTGTATCACGTGATAATTGTCTAAAGTTGTTCCGCAGTACAAATTTTCTATGCTATGGTGTCATCTGTTGAGAAGATTGTTATATGCATTTATTGGCAATATTTAACAGTGTAAGTAAAGACCTCTACCGAGCTTTATTTGTGATACAAAAAGCGACATTTGAAGAAGTCTTCTTGATATCAGCCATTTAATGGGTTCATTCCATGTAATTTAGTCTACAAGTATTTGAAACTTCAAAAAGTGAATAAATGAAAAATACTTCAGCTTTATCAATTTGACTAAATGTCAAAGAATATACTATTTAATGCGATTTTGGAAGAAACTTGAAAAATCACAAGAAACTGCCAATCTATAAGTCTTATTTCTGAAAACACTTATAAATTATCTAAAAAAGTTATGAATTTCGCATAATCCTCCTTGAGTTAATATGAAATATATTTGAATTACGCTATATAAGTAGCAAAAGATAACAAAAGGAGTTGAATTTCAATATTTAGCAGCTTCCAAGTGCATGCACGGTCAGAATTGAACACACACCTTTGGTTTTAACTACTTTTGTTTTAAAACATGAAGAATGGGCGTCAAAGAAAGTAAATAATAAATAAATGAATGATTAAATAAATAAATAAATAAATAAATAAATAAATAAATAAATAAATAAATAAATAAATAAATAAATAAATAAATAAATAAATAAATAAATAAATTAATAAATAAATAAATAAATAAATAAAAATAAATAAATAAATAAATAAATAAATAAATAAATAAATAAATAAATAAATAAATAAATAAATAAATAAATAAATAAATAAATAAATAAATAAATAAATAAATAAATAAATAAATAAATAAATAAATAAATAAATAAATAAATAAATAAATAAATAAATAAATATAAATAAATAAAAAACATAATTATGGAAAACTACAAAGTGAGTGCTACAAAAATTGAGTTAGAATAGAAATATTTTGTGAATTCAAGCGAATTTTGTGGTAGGTGTACCGTACCTACATATTATTGTATTTCCAGAATGGGCACCTAATCAACCCAATGACAGAATATACGAGTATATTTATATTTCTTATATTTTGTAGAAAAGTATATAATTTTATTAAAATCTAGTTTCTTTGTGATCGGAATTTCATTGTATTTATTATTAAACCTTCGTTTATTCAGCTAAGTGCTTCACAGAGTTGTATACTTTATTATTTCCCTTGAGAATTTTCTATACTGGGTGTAACAAAACTCGTAGTACAACCCGAAAACTGGTGAATCTAAATCGTATTTGGAGACGATTGTGTAAAATATGACTTTTTAATCTGAGCTTGAAAAAAAATATTTTTTTTTCTCACAAAAGTATGGGAGATTAAGTAATATTGCTCAAATTCTTATTAAAACGCGTTTTATAAATTTGTTTTCTTAAAGGATAGTGTAAATTTGACTTAATACATGATATTTGATAACAATTTGCAAATAAAAATCTTCGTACTCAATTTTCTCGAAAACTAAAGAGTAATAAGTATAAGCATTGCCCGCACTCAATTCAATAAACTACCAAACGAAATTCAAAATCAAAAGACGGCGAAATCCCAAAACAAAGCACTAAAAGACTACTTTTTAAATATTTTTATTAATAATGATAATGGCTAATTTTTCTATATTGTTCCTTTTGTGATTATTGTTCTTTTTGTGATAATTGTATTTTTAGATTTAGCATTGGTAACTCTGTAATCTGAAGTATTGTTATATTTAGTCTTTCTTTTTCAAATATCTGTCCCAGAATGAGTTTTGTAACTCAATTGGGAGTGCAAAGTATTTTGTACAAATTAAATTAATAAATAAAATTAATAAATATCAAACAGTTTTATTCTACAAAATCGACTCCAAATATTATGTACATTCACTGGTTTCCCGCTTGTACATCGAGTTTTGTTACACCCTGTATAACAATATTTATTTACGTAGGTTTCAAACAGATTTTGCCAACGATGCATAAAAATGATTCTCTCGGGGCAAAGAACGTAACCAAGTAAAACGAATCGTTGGACCGATAAAAAACAACTGTGGGTCTAACAAGATGATCGGAATAAATCAGGACCTTATGGTTTCAGATAAAAGTAATAGCGATCAATCGCCTCACTTGACAGTGCTTGTTTGTCCAAAAGACTTTTGAAAAAATCTTACAGTTTTAGAACTTGGAATATTTCGATTGTTTTTGTGATTTCGAGTTGAAATAAACTTTGCGATTTGTCACGTGACCCATGTCCGCTTTCCACACAATCGTAGTCCTCAATTTTCTTACTGGAATGTAGCACTAAAGGTCGATCACACATGCCCGTGGAGTGACGGGACGTACCGTACTGCTTTCCGTGTTCCATATAGTCCAGACAAATGAGATTATTTCCAAAACTATATGAGATATGAAGACAATTTAATGGCACTTCGTCACCTAAATCTTTTGTTGGGTTATCTGTACTTTTATAGTAAAAAAATTGGAAAATTGCATTTTTTCTAGTTTTCTGAAAATTCTGACTTAAACCGACATTATTCATCAGGACTTTTGATAAAACGTCTGCATCACACCTGTTCTCCTCTATGGCTACGAATCATGGCACCTAACCAGGGCCCAAAATAACAGAGTTTTGAGTATAGGTGAATAAGAAGAATATTAGGTGTGCGGTGATTTGATTTTGCAAGGTATACAGAAGTGAGGCAACGGACACAGCAACCCTTGGTATCTACTACTGTCATCCGGTGTAAGCGTTTCGGTTATACTATGTATGCCTCCCGAGAGTTTTAACGATACTTGCCTATTTTACAAAGCATCAGGTTCTCGGCGTCCTGGGCATGCCCTGTTAACAATCTGTCCTCGGCAGTTGGCGTCAGAGCAGCTGAACGTGGACCTGACTTGGGAGGATGCCCGAGAACTGGCGGCCAATCACTTGGCTTGGAGGCAATTGTAGATTCCACATGCTCCACATAGGAAGCGGATATGGAATGATGATGATGAAGCGCATTGAATAAATAATTTTACAATAATAATTTGAAATTCCCTTAGAACATCTCAAGAACCGAAAGCGATAATCGTTTCCCTTTAGAGAGGTATTATTTCCAAGTCGGCGGTCAGAGGGCTTCCCAGGGCGGCCTTATTGCTCCGGGTTTGTGGGATGCGCTGCCCTTTAAAGACTAATCGCTGCTACCAAGGTTACAGCGTTTAGTCGTAATGTGACTAAATTAATCGTGCTCGTGCAGATAACGTCTTTACATGGAGTTACCAAACTCATAGTACAACCGGACAACTAGTGAATCTACATCATAATATGTGGAGTCGAATGTGAGTGATTTTTTAATCTGAGCATGAAAATTTAAAAAAATAAAATAAATAACAAGCACGCATTTCGTTCATATCTAAAATGTAAAAAAAATCATTGCTCTAATGTTAAATTCCAGGAAGAAAATCGATAATCGTTCTTAAAGAACAAAAACAGGTAATTGGGTATAAAATATAACACAAAAAAGATAACATGAGATAAATAACTAACATATTTAAAAAAAAAACTATTATACTTTAATCAATAATTAAATACGGATTTAAACAAACTAATTTTTTGAGGTTACAGCGTTTAGTAATTTCGAGGGTAGTGGTGTTATAGCTCCGGGTCTCCTGGCTGCGGTCAGCCGGGGTGTGACGTAATAGCGGGCGGAGGAGGGTAGGGGAGGGGGGGGGGGGGGAGGGGGAGGGGGAGGTCACGGGATCAGGGGAGAGACAGAACAATCTCAAACGGATCGTAGTTTGTCCGTATCTGAGGGATGAAATAATATGAGAATTATATCTTTTAATATCATACCCATATTCGCTCCCTATTATTCTGACAATTTGTAAAGCGCTGTTTTTGCGAAAAATCCCCTCAAAAGCGCTGTACAAAAAGAGGCTAGATCTCAACTCGTCCTGCAGCTACCAAGCGCATAGACAGTTCGAAAATTTTAGCCCCTGATTAGAATTATATGTAAACAGATTTAAATGATTTATGTTAGAAAATTATATAAAATTATGCAGATTTCCTCCTCCATCAGGTATAAGCCTCCTTTATCCTGCGAATTTACATTGTATGGTATTATGGCAACCCCATATCTCGATAACCGGAAACTAAGAACTTAACGTTGGCGCCGGTAGGCGCCTAGCTAGAGACTTCACTTTCCCTTGGGCTCCCGTTGCCGCCACCCGCTTCCAACACACTCCAGAACACCTCGTGATCAATTTCTCAATCAATGCTCCAAATATAACGTGTACATAGTTTAAGTTACCTTTGTTAATAAAACAACCTGCATACGTAAGTAACATCTTTAATTTAATGCAATACTTAAACTCATTCAATAAAGTTCACGAGATGGTATTTTACCATCCGAATACCATCTCGCCACAGTGGTGACCCCGAAAGTAAATTCAATCTAAAACACGCTAACGTAAACTCATTTTTTCTCTCGTAAAATCCCGAAAGTCAATGGACAGAAGCTCTACCACTAATACTACTTGGTCTGAGAAATGCAATTAGAGATGAAACAACCAACTCACCTGCTGAACTCACAAATGGCACCACGCTACGCATGCCATACGATTTTTTATCAAATCTACACCAGACGAGCCTGAAAACTACCTGAGAAAACTGCAGAATTTCTTCAACACAATAAAACCCACCAGTACTCCCCACAAAAGTATGCAAAAAACATTTATTCACAAAGACCTCAAAACATGCACGCACGTTTTTGTGAGAATGGACGGGTACAAGAGACCGCTGCAACCACCCTACGATGGCCCATTCAAAGTCTAATCCAGAGACAACAAAACATTTATAATCAAAATGAAAGGAGCCAACAAAAAAGTCACAATAGACAGGTTAAAACCTGCATTCAGCGCAGCAGAGGACAGCACCAACCAACCTGATGGACCACCAACTACCCAAACAGATAGAAACACAAGTGCAGTGAATCTTGATCATTTGTTACATGAACGCAAGATGATCAGTCTTACGCTTTAGCGCCATTCCTAGGCACTACATACAATATATTTTTATTGTAAAACACATTCAAATAAATATTTCATATTGACCCTCATCGGGAATCGAGTCCGCGACCTCAGTCATGGGAGCACAACGCGCACCGCTACATCACGAGGCGGACATAAATATGAATACTTGGCTGCAAAGTTAGACATCTCCGTTTTCATTAAGGCTCATACTCGCGTAAAACTGATTAGCATTGTCTTCTGCCACGTATATTTCCGTACCATGCGTTCCTATGCAAAGTAGTTTAAGACGATTATGAGCCTTAGTGAAAATGGAGACTTATAACTTTGCTACTAATAATCTAACTTATTAAAATAAATTATTTAGGTTATATGCTTCGTTGAAAATTTATAAAAAAAGATGCCGTGTATTAAGATGCTTAATGAAGATAAGCTCGTTACTAAGCGCTCACTAAAGCTGTTTATTTATTTCTACCTTTTAATTTCTAGGGCATTAATTCTCATAAAAAAGTATCCGGAGAGCCTTTAGTGCCCTCATAAAACACAACAATGAAGCATTTGAAATAATTATTTTAGAAAATCTGCTCTGGGGTAGTCATGCAAAAAGATATCTGTTATTTTTAAGAATTGTTTTATTCGATTCTAAGATTAAAATAAAATATTAAATTTAAGTTTTTTTTTACACAACAAATTTATTTGGCCATAAAAAATGCACCAAGCTCTGAAAAAAAATGTCGTAGGTAAAACTAAAAATAAACTGCAGATTTTACAATTTTATCAAAATTTGTTTTCTGCTTAGTGGCATATCGATACGAATATGCAAATTGTGTAATCCAATTTTTTCACAAAATGACTTTATGATAACATTTTGTTGTCTGTATTCCAATACACGTGGAGAGCATGGAGAGAATTATGCTTGGAATAACATTATGAGACCGAAAAAGAAACGATTGGATCCGACGCCAGACAAAGGTCTGCGACGTGGTGGAGCGAATTGCTTGGTTGAAGTGGAAATGGGCCGGTCACATAGCCAGAATGACGGACGACAGGTGGACGAAACGCGTTCTGGTGTGGAGACCGAGAAACCAGAGGCCTCAAGGACGTCCACCGATGAGATGGGTCGACGACATCAGGAAGTCTGCTGGAAGACAGTGGATGGGGGCGGCGCAGGATCGGGAGAAGTGGAGACGGCAAGGGAGGCCTACGTCCAGCAGTGGACCTCAACGGGCTGAATTGATGCTGATGATAATGACAAAAAAACTCTTGGTTGTCTGTAAAGTCGGTTTACGGACGATAATTTTACGTGATAACGTCATAAGAAAACATTGATGAAAAATAGCATACTTTTATGAATTGAATTGAATTATTATTACTGAATTATCATTATTTTGTATAATACAAAGCAGTAGTTAATAGAAAATTTTTTTTTTTTTCTTCTTGTGTGTTGCTGCTGTCTCCCTTCTTCTCGGACGCATCGGCCGATGCGATGGAGTGGAAGAGAGATAGAACCAAACGCTTAGGCCGATCGTGCCGCTCTATCGCTTGTTCCGCGCTTTCACTTGCACACTCGGCTCAGGCGGAACGTGACAATGAGTCATGCTTTTTCGTGTGTGCAGCCGACGTTCATCGATTTATTAGACGTTATCACGTCAAAATAAATCGAGATACATTTACTGCACTTGGTATAGAAATACAGTGCCCCACTGGCTGCGAATGTAGTTGTAGTTTTTTTTAAATCACATGTTCCGGTTATACCCGTTCTTTTTAACTTCCGTTAAAATACCAGTTCTTTTCAACGAGTATCGCATCCGTTCCCTAATTCTTTCAACTTTATAAAGATTTATGGCGTTATTCCAGGTAAGATTTATTTGCTAATTCGGATCTTGAGAAGTTCGTTACGAAAACGAGAAACAGTTCCGAGAGATAACTTCATTAACTGTACTCGTATATTCAGTTAAGTAAACAGGAATTTTACTAATGACACTGAAATATGCGAATGTAAGCATTTCTTACTTCTGCTGGTATTAAAATACGCTCCGGTGGCTCTTTGTTGGATCAATTTCAAAGTTTTATATTTAACCCTAAAAAGCGAAGCTGGCGAATAAATGCTATGTTTTTTGTGGTGAAAAAACTTTTTCTAAAATTGCATGGCCTTTTACAATATACACTGTAACAAAACTCAATGTACAAGTCGGTGTCGATTTTGTATTTTTTTTAATTTTTTTTTTTATTTTGACCCATAGTTTTCGAGAAAATTGCTTTTACCAATTGTTATCAAATATAATTTTTTTAATCAAATTAATACTATCCATAATGAAAACAATAGCAAAAACCGAAATTCAATTAGTATTTGTACCGTTTTATTTAATCTGCGGTACTTATGAAAGCTTTTACAAGATAAAAAGTTGGCCCATAATGGACACACACAAAATGTTGTTTATAGAAACAACATATTATAATATTATATTGTCTGCTTTGAGTGTAATGCCTCAGTGGTGTAATGGCTAAGAAGTAAGGCTCACAACAATAATTTTTCATCTTAGCTCACAACACGGAGTTTCGGGGTTCAATTTCCGGTGACTTCACAAAAATCAAGAAAGGTTTTTCCTCAAGCCTGGGTGTTTTGAATGATGTTCTTCTGTATTGTTGTGCCTCTTGACTCGATGAGCTTAAAATATCTAAATAAAATATTGTTTTAAAATACTTGAAAGTGTTATCACAGGACCAAACGCATCACAGTATTTTTTTTTCATACAATAATATTATCGTCCGTCAAGCATTAATAAAATACTCAAAGTTCTTCACACACAAAAGCGATCTTTAAGATTCGAGTTGACAAAATCGATAAATCTGTCGATAGCCATTCAGGATTGAGAGACAGGTATAGATTAAACAGATTTCCATTCCGTTTTTTCTCTCTTGAAAAGCGTTTCGTAATATAATTCCACTAGAGGGTGATTTCTTCCCCTATCAGGATCCCCCCCCGTCACACCCCCGTCAGCCAGAGCCCCCCGCTCACGTACCGAGCGGAAATTGGTCCAGAACGAAGTTACCCGCGATACTTATTGGCGGAACAGACAAAAACTCCACTGACACTGATATTAAAGACATTTATTTATGTTTATTCTGCCAAACAAAATGAAGCCTGCTATCGGAAAACTCAGTTTTTAAATGAATTAATAGGTATAAAAAATACATATTATAATAATACAGTGGCGGTCTGTGGTTTATTAATTAATTAGTTTATTTATTTATTTTGTCCGCCTCGCAGCATAGTGGTAGCGCATTTGGCTACCGTGCCTGAGGTCACGGGTTCGATTCCCGTAGGGGGTCAACGTGAAATATTTATTTACATGAGATTTTCATATTAATATTTCATGTGTGATACCTTGGACTGGTACAGAAGTGTAAGACTAATCATCTTGCCTTCATGTAATAAAATGATCAAGATACACTGCACTTGGTGTACCAATGCAGTACCCTATGCACCATTGGGTACGGATAAGGGAAAGTAGTAGTAGTAGTAGTATTGATTTATTTACGAAACCAACACAGTTGTTACAGAGTACAATGATATAAGATCTGGAACATTAGTTTGCATGACCAATAACGGGTTTTGAATAAAAACAGTTGAAATTATACATACTAGCAGATAACAGTCTGACTGTTAAATGCTAGCCCTGCGGGGCTTTTCGGCGCTTCCGCGCCTCGATTTTTGGTTGTTCCACCTTTAGTTGATTGGCTAAGGCCCTTTCTTATCACCTCCGTTTAGAACCTGATTATCGTAAATGTCCTACTAAATCGCAGTTAAGTTTGAGAATGCATTTCATCACCTCTGATTATCACCAAAATATTGTAAATCCCATTTAAAACGCCGCCGCCGCTAAACTTAGTCAGAGGTTTGTTCCCTTTTTTGTTTGTAACAGTTATGACATCTCGACTCAAAATTTTAATGCATTGAAAACAGTCAAAATGGAGATAATATGATGATAATCCAATATTTTATGTTGTTTTGGATTAGTATCACATTATAAAAACATAATAAAACTCGATTATAAGTAAAATAACGAAATGTCTTAAAACATTTTTGCCGGGTTGGATTTTTACAGTATTTGATAAGTAGTCCGGTAAAATTAGTTTTCTCTATCCCACCCTCCTTGTAACACGTATTTAAAAATGGCGTCGTATTTGATCGTTTGACAACTCAACTCAAATTTTTATTTGGGTTGAAAATAGCTTAAAATGGAAATGTTACAATGTTAATCCAATTTTTTATATTGTATTGGATTGGTATCATATTAAAAAAACATAATAAAACTCGATTCTAGCTTGCAAAAGGAAACATATTGAAAGCATTGACAACACCGCTGCACTGTTGCCGGACGAAAGTGCTGACCAGCTAATCGGAGGATAGATTTGTCATTATTTCTGGGGTTAATTGGGTTCGTTGTAAATATCGTTTAAATCTGGTAGCAAATTACAACCGACATTTAGTTATCCGGGTTTTAAACGGAGGTGATGAAACACCTCCTAAAACTCCCAACCATTGATTAATTAATACATGTATTATTAATTAATCAAATATGGCATGATTGTAAGTAGGTACCTACTCTTAAGAACCGATGGATAGATTTTTTCCGCAGACAACACCGAGATTTATTTTTTCGGCAGGTATCACTGATGTACACTACTATCATTTTTACGCTATTAATATTATAGATACACTTATACACACATACACAGTGTCTAAAATAATAAAGAATGATAAATTATAACACCAATCAAATCAAACTAGGGACGTGCCCTTTTGCCCTCTTGGAGCCACTTCTGTTGTAATAAATAAACACATCAATATTTCATACTGACCCCGTCGTGAAGCGAACCCATGATTTCAAGCATGGGAGCCCAACACGCTATCCACTATACAACGAAGCGGACAAAAGGTTTCAGAAAATACAACTTTGAAAATGAGAAAATCTTTCCACTACCTTTGTCATTTCCCCGAAAATGAAGCGAAAAAGTTTCCCGAAGAAATAGGATTGTTAATATTTATTCGAGATGTTTTCTCCTAGTATCGCGCTCATACAAAATAAATTATTTCTCCGCTGAATCCAATATAATAGTTCTGTTGCCCGATCATGAAAAAATAGATAAACGTAAAAATAACTGCGCTACCTTCCGCTGTTGATATACACAATAAAATAGCCTTCTTTCCTTATAAAAAAAGATTAAAGTATTATTTATGTGAAAAAGTAAACGGCAGACACTATTTCATACGTCTCATACGATGCAGTGCCCTATGCACCGTTGGGTGCGGTTAAAGGAAAGTAGTAGTAGCATGGGGCCTTGATGAAAATCAGTTAGATGCCATGACTTGCAGCCATAGACAATAACAGCTGTGAAGCAGGCATTAAAAAAGTCAGACAGTCTTCATACTGTTGAATGCCTGCTAATCTAAGGTGTTCTATCTGAAACCTGTCGTTTTCTGTCTTGTCAGCAGTTGACGTCAAAACTACGGAACGTAGACTTAAGTTCAAAGGATGCGCGCGAACTGGCGGCCGATCGCTTGGCTTAGAGGTAGTTTGTGGAATTCATATGTATGGAATTGTGGTGGTTATTTTTCTAGCCACCTGCATCTGCATGATTCGCTTTATTTCAGATAGCAGATTCTCATTCTAGGTAGACGGTTTGTTTTTATCGACCGCGTCGGTAGCACTGTAGATACGCGTTTATGATACCGGTCCTAGATAGATAAAGTATCGGAATATTCGATACTGAAGCCGGATGTTTTGTAATTCTCCGCCATGAGAAGTTACCCGAATCTGCACCCTAATGAAACTTCGAGTTTGGAGGACTTTCGCTCTAGCGCGCTCCCGGTCGAATTTTCAGGCCATTCAGGATTCTGTACATTTCAGTCAATACATCCCTATTCAGGTCCACGTCTACTCTATTACAACTGAAAGATATTAAATAAATGTACTATTACTACTACTACAACTTTCCCTTATTATTAAAATAGGCCCAACGGTGCTGTATAACATTGAAACACTACATTGCTGTCAACAAAATGTTCTACCTACTAAATATATTATTGATACAACATTATTTCCCGCTTGTTATACCCATGTTAATATTATTATAATCTTTAAATTGCCAGTAGTTACATATTATTATAATCTTTAAATGCTAGTAGGCCGAACAACAGAAAGGAATAACATCACAAACACCCAGGCTTGAGAAAAATCCCTTCATTATTCACACCAGTAATCGAACCTGGACCTCCGTATTATTATGATTACCGATTGGGTCAATAATTTCATTTAAATGTGTGTTTTCACATAAAAATACATCAAATGTGAGACTGATCATTAGATCATGTAACAAATTCACAAGATTCAATGGACTTGCTGTACCGATGAAGTGCCCTATGCATCATTGGGTGCAGACAAGGGAAAGTAGCAAGATCTTATAAAAAACGCCATTAATTGCTTGCCTTTTTTACAAGGCAGCAGGTTCTCGGCGTCCTGGTCGTCCACTGTTGACAATTCGTCGGCACTTTGCGTCAGAGCTGCGGGACGTGAACTTGACTTGGGAGGATGCACGGGAGCTGGCGGCCGTTCGCTTGGCCTGGAGGCAGTTTTTGGATTCCATATGCTCCAAATATTGATGATTAATTGTGTATTCCTTTTTGTGTCACTCGACGTTGGCATCGGGTGCTTTGCTGTTCATAAAATAAAAAAGAGGTCTCCGTAGCGAAATGGCTAAGACGCAGACGCTGGACTCACAATACGGAGGGTGTTTGTGAAAAAGAATAATGGAGTATAATTTTGTATATTTTATTCATAACTTCTCGAGTTTCCACGCGTTTCCTTCCTTTAAGTCTGTTCAGAACGCCGCGCCGGATATACCTACCCATAGTAAAGGAAGTAATGTAAGTACCGCGGTATGTAATTGAGAATGTTAAATATAGTAAGTAAGGACCCTCCCGAGTGAGGAGTGAAGCTAATGGAAACCAAGAAAGCCTGTAAACTTTACGGCCGCCCTGAAACTTTTTCACACACAACAAGACTTTTACATCTTAATAATGAGGCTTCTAGAGTATTAGATTCATTAACTACCTACTTACTTACATACAAACAAAATACGAGTATTATACGACTTCAAACTAAATCAAAACAACAACTCTCCCTATCCGCACTCAATGGTGCATAGGGCTCTGCATTGGTACATCAAGTACAATGAATCTTGATCACTCGTTTCATAAAGGCAAGATGATCATTATTACGCTTCAGCGCCAGACCAAGGCATCACATATAGAGACTCAGTTCAGAAAGGATGTAAATAGATTTTCTAACAGTAAATGTAATTAATTTGATTGTTTACCTTATTCATATCTCATTTGTTTTTTAATAAATAAATTATATAGTTTATTCCAGTAACCTTTTTTAGCTATCGCTAGCATCGTCATTTGTTTTTAATTAAAGATTTGGTTCTGTACTTGTACCTATATTTTTAACATTTTAATTGAGTTTTTTGAAAATAATGTTTCACATTAAATTGTGTTTGGTTTATGTATGTAAGTATAAATTTTTTGATAATAATTGTTATATTATGTGTGTATTCATGTATAAATTGTAATGTACATATGGGATTTGTTGATTAAATAAATACGAAATACTTTTATGTGAAGATCACATTCAAATAAATATTACATGTGGACCCATGTAGTTATTTTCCTTCAGTAATCCCATCTTCAGTAACTCTGTACTCGCAGTTAAGGATATTATCCACTTTTCCCGACATGTCACGTATTGTCATGTTGTTCTAGCATCTATATTATTATAAGCGTAAAAAATGAAAGTAGTCATAAAAGTGTCCGTCAGTGATATCTGCCGAAAAAATAATCTCCCTAGACTCTTCCCGAAAATTACAATCACTTTAAAAATGTGAACATATTTAATCCTCAATGTCCCGTGCGTCGGCTTCGGTACTTATTAGTACCAGTAGCTCAATCACAGATACTTAAAAACGTGCTAACCACGTGCTAACGCTAACGATTTGACCGATCACAATAAACATTCGTTCATATCACGTTCGCCGAGCCGATCATTGCCGAAGCAACGCTCGGGAATGCTCGGCACGCGATATCGCGGCCAGACGTCAAACGTCAGACAACGCGCATGTCGGATTGTTTATTATGTCGACTGCTTTTCTCAATATTTGGCTTGCTGAACGCCGGCTAAATGCAATACGGCACTCGAGAAAGATTGAATGAAGATATGTGCGAAGAATATATATCTCGGGAAAGGGCTCGCGACTTGATGCGCTCGTGTAATAATCCCGATCGATAACTTTTAACGCGTGTTCCATTGTGATCGCGAAAACGTTAAACATCATGGGGTAAGAAATCGTTATCACGTCGCGCTTATTACCGAGTCGATAGTGATCTGTGATCGAGCAACAGAAGTTTAAAATTTTATTGAAATTGTGTGAAATCATGTTTCGGTTGTTTTTTCCCATCGGTTCTTTGGAGTAGGTACCTACACAATCATACCATTTTTTTGCACATTGGTAACTCTGAATTTATAACCTCAATTCATTAAGTTCGAAAAGTTTTTTGATAATTGTACTGTTATTACATGTAAGAGTGGATAATTTGTTGACAAAATATGATGGTGGGCTGTTTTCTGCTAACCCCTACCATTCCCAGTGACGTGTCATGTGACGTCACGCACCCCACGTGACCGAGGCCACGTTATGGATAATCTGTGTCGTTAAAAAACACATAAGAAAGGCAGAAGTAATAGGACCTAAGCTCTCATTTTTAATAACAAAAATAGGTACCTGCCTACCTAATACCACAAGGAAAAATTAATAAAGAATTTATACATTTATTAAAACATCAGTCAGTTTACAGGAACCAGGAATTTTATATTACAACATTTTTGCTATTTTAAATCAGGAAAATTCGCTAATGGAAATTCTTCAAGATCCCAAAATTGCGTTATTTTAATACAAGCATAATGTTTTTTGTATCTACTGCGAAATTGGCTTAAACACAAAGACGTGGTATTTCGCAAAGAATTAGTTTGTTTCGGGAGAAGACAAGGGTCGGGGTCGGAGCGGGGAGTAGAATGTAGAGACGTGTGTGAATATTTAGGGTCAGGGAGAGATGAGCGAGACGTGATGGGAGATGGGAGACATGTCAAGTACGAGAAGGAAAATAAATGTCACCGCCTGCGCCGGATAAGGGGAGAGTCGCTAAATCACATGTCTTGGCGTTCTAACCATTCAATCTACTTCTAATATAAAAAGTATTCAATGGTAGAAAGTAAGGAAAAAACAGTCTGGAGATCGGATATTGACTCGGTTAAAAAAAAATTCCACCTTTATAGCGCCTGCTCTGCGAATCAGGGCCCAAAACAGCAGACTTCTGAGTATTGAGAATAGGTGTCTCAAAAATTAGGTGTGCGGTGGTTTGGCTTTCTATAGAACACAGAAGTGAGGCAACGGACCCACGGTATCTACTGTCATCCGGCGAAGGCGTTTCGGCTGGCTAGGCCATATACTACGTATGCCTCCCGAGAGCCGCCACCATGCTTGCCGATTTTACAAGGCATCAGGTTCTCGGCGTCCTGGACGTCCACTGTTGACAATTCGCCGGCAGTTTGCGTCAGAGCTGCGGGACGTGGACTTGACTTGGGAGAATGCACGATGTATAAGTATAGGAAGGACCCTACCCTTGAAGACAAATATATACTGGATTTTAAAGGGAAAGATTATTTTTCCTGTTTAACTTTTTTTTTATTACTATATCTCTGTTGAGATAATCCATTTCAATTTTACTGATTTATTTACCACTAATTTCGTTGCATTTTACTATGTAATTTTTTTTATTAAAATCTACGTTCTTACACGTAGGAAAACAGTGGTTTTTTATCAATCAAGCATCAATAATATCTAATATCTAGTACTTTATTTCACAATATTATTTACTTACTTACTCCAGATTTATAGAAACACGAGAATGAGTTTCAAACAGTGTATCACGTAGGCAGTAAAAAATGTTACTTGTAATCCGCTTACCTGTAACAAGGAAAATCATTATTTTTTATAAAAAATACAATTATAATTTGATACTTTTTTACTCCCACTCTTTGTTTACTACTTTGGTGAAACTATGTAATTATTGGCTTATATAATTATGATAACATAGCCATGTATTTTTAAAATCCCAATCGGCTGTTTTATTTCAACCCCCCCCCCCCCCCCCTGCTTACTTGGGGATTTCTTAGACTTAACCCCCTTTGACTGGGAGACCCAAATTAATAAAGGAAGGTTTAATTTTCGGGACAAAACTGGATTTTGGAATTAATTTTCCTGGAAACCCTAAATATATAAATGCTATCTCCAGTTGAATTTATTATATTTTGATTTAAATATTTTATAACTTTCATTATTAATTTTTAAATTTATAAGTTAATTGAATTTAATTTATCCTTGAAAAGTTTATCAAGGTATTCCAAATCAATTAAAAATAATTTTTTTTTAAACTTAATCGCATGTTGACGGTCTTTACAAAAGATTCTAAATTATATCCATGTATATTCCCCTAATTAACCACAATAAAAACTAGGATTTCAAGGTTTCATGGTAAGTAAAATTTTTCCAAATCGAAAAGAAAAAGTATTAAAAAAATTTAAAATTATTAATTTTGATACATTTTCTCATTTGGTTAACATAATTGGGTTTAACAGAATTTTGTCTTATATTAATTTTGAAAATCATTATTTTAATTAAATTTGGGGAAATTTTACTCATAAAAAAATAAAAAATTAAAAAAAATTTTTTTTGGATGAAAACGCTTATGGGTCTTTCATGTAACCCAAGTTAATCCTTTCAATAAATTGTAATTTCCCAAATTTTTTTTTATTAGGGAAAAAAAATTTACTAAAAATTTTTCAATTTCATCCCAATATTTTGTAAATTAGAAATATTTATAATTTTTAAAATGATTAAAATAATTAATTGAAAGAGGTACTTTTGTTTTTTTGCTCGCAAATTTCCTCGTATTTTCAATATTATAGTTTTCAAAAAAAGGGTTCCAGACTTTGGAAACTGGCATTCCCCATTAAAGTTGGTAACAAGGGGTGTGAGAATTCGGGCCCATTTATGCTTCGTGCTGGAAAGTACTTAATTTTTGTGTAATTATAATCACGTTCAATGCCTGCCAGCAAACATGGTTAACCCCAAAGAATCAAATTTTTCTTTGTTTTTACAATATCCCTTTTGGATTGAAATAGGCAAATCGATTTTAAACCTATGGGATTAATAACTACTAAAAAAAATGAATGGTGGCCCGAAACTTTGGAGGCTTATTTTCCAACGTCCAAATAGACGGAAAGGGTTTGATAACAAAAAATTTAACTTCTACAAAGTTATATTTTCCCCTTATTATTTGATTTATTTGATTAAACAACTAAATTTTTTTAAAAATTTTTTTAAAAAAATTTCAAATTAAATTGTACTTTCAAGTTCAATTTATATCAATTGGGGTTTTGGTGTGAAATGAAATGAACTTGAATTGGAAATTTGAACAAAGTTCCAAACCCAAAAAAGGAAAACCTCATCACTGGGTACCCCCTTTTTAAAAGGGTTAAATTTAAAAGCCCCCTTGAATACCTTGACTACTAGTTTAACTCAGTTGAAACTAATTAACAAAGAAACAAAAAGGTTTCCTATGAGGAAAATTTTTTTTAAAAAAAGGAAACATAAAAAACTATATGATTATTAAAAGATTTGAATTGGGTTTTAATTTTAAGTTCCCATATTCGTTTCCAGATAAAGATGTTTTAAAATTTCAACCCAGAGTCTTCACATAAAAAGTTGATTTAAAATCTTTAAAAAAATTTTTGGGAAAAAAAAAAAATCAAAAAGGGTTTAAATAAAATGTTTTTGACCTACCTAAAAACAAGCGGGTTTTTAACAAAAATTTGAATTTAATTTTGATTTTCCAAATTTTGTATTAATTTTTTCCCAAATTCGAACCCAAGTTAATAAAAAAACCTTTTTTTTAATTTTTGGCTCAGCGTTAGCGGTTGGGTTGGTGGGGTAAACTCCCCAAAATTTTTATCAATTTCAAAATAAAAAAACCCCCCCTTTGTTTTTCCCCAAAATTTTGGTGAAAAAAAATTAAAAAAAAGGGTTTTTATCCCCCATAAAATTTTTTTAAATTTTTCTTTTTCTTTATTTTTTAACAAATTTAAATAAAAAAAAAATTTTTTTTATTTTTATAAAAAAAAATTTTTTAAATTAAAAAACTTTTGGAACCCCTTGTGTTTTTACTTTAACATTTTCTTTTTTAAAAGGGCAATTGTCAACGGAAAATTTTAAAATATTTTGTATTTAATTTTCCGTGAGAACAAAAAAATAAAAAATAAAATTTAAATTGTACTATCCATATTTCATTTTAATAATAAAAATTTTTGTTGGATATTAAATATTTACCAGAGTTTTTAATTCAAAAAATTCTGTTTAATAAAATTGGTCTATTTACAATATTGAACATTTTAAAAGTAAAATAATGTATACTTAAATTGTTTTTTTTATGTATGTAAATAAATTTTTAATTTTGTTATTATGTTGATTTGTATAATTGGTAATAAATATTTTTAAACATCATATTTTTAAATATTCACTTCCCTAATTTTAATTGGACATTTGTTTTTTCCCTTTAGAAATCCACCAGTCCCGACGGAAGGGATATACCATTAAAAATCATATTGTAAAGTGGAGACTTATA
The DNA here is from genome assembly GCA_022494985.1 of Micrasema minimum. Classification (NCBI taxonomy): domain Eukaryota; kingdom Metazoa; phylum Arthropoda; class Insecta; order Trichoptera; family Brachycentridae; genus Micrasema; species Micrasema minimum. Next base: position 60,016 of record JAGVSP010000011.1, on the reverse strand, counting down.
AAAGCTAAAAAATGAAGAGTCATAAAAGGTTTTGTCAGGTCCTCCCAAAAAATTCTCCTGATTTCCCGAAATTCAACATTTAAAATGGAACATATTTATCTAAACCCTTTGGTTGGAATTATTATAGTAGTAAAAAAATAAAAACGTCTCCAGTCTACGAAACAAATTTGCTCAAATTAAATCGAAAGTCGGAGGATTGGAAGGTGGGAATGTGGAGGATGCGGCCGAGGTCAACGTGAAGCGATGTCGATTGTTTATTATTGATCTTTTCAAAATTTGGCCCTAACGGGCTAATATCCCACTCAGAAAGTTGATAGTATGGGAAGGGGGGGGAAGGGCGGCTTGATGAACCGCCTGTAAAAACCCCGACGTAATTTTAAACCGTGTTCCATTGGATCGCGAAAACGTTAAACCAGGGGTAAAAAATCGTTACACGTCGTTATTACCGAGTCAAAAGTGATCTTGTCGAAAACAGAATTTTTAAATTTTTTAAAAATTTGGAAATAAAAGAATTTTGAATTAAAAATAACAACCTTGCCATCAAAAATCATAAAAAAGAAAATAAAAAAGATTATTGTACCTACCAAGATATGTAACGGATTATACGAATTCTAAATAAAACCATGGAATTTCCACCAATTAAGTTCAATACAAAAATATATAATTAAAAAATGCCACGTCCAACCGTTTAAAGTAGACCTTGACTATAACCATACGATTTTTTCATTATTTAGTAACTAACAATTGGAAGACTGTAAAATGTACGTATATATTTACTACTACTACTACTTAATCAATATTCCCGCCTTACACCCAATGGTAGACATAGGGCTTCATTATTTCGTGTACATAAAATTGGAAATTTCTTTAAATAAACTTTAAAATCTTCTGCTGCCCACAACTGGTCTCGATACTAAAATTTTAATATTTTGATGGGGCCTTAATTTAATATAATGTCCCATTAGCCTAATGCCCAACAACGGTCTTCATATATCAGCATTCCCGTTTCACTAGTTTAGAAGTGATGGCTTTGAATATTCGATGGTATATGTGAATATTGGAACTAAGAAAAATATACATTTCGATTTTTTCCATGGCGAAATGGAAATAATCCTATGACATCACATTTGAAGTTTTTATCCCAGAAGAAAACGCAAGATATTTTATGAAGGTATTTAGATTAGCCTTTTTGGATATAAAGTGAAATACGACCTTAGCTCACATTGACTACTATCAGTCAATGATTCTTATTCCCTGGGCTGGTTACAAGAAATAGTGTATCCACCCCGTGGGCGTGTTCAAAATACTTGTAACACAAATAGTTTAATTTTATGCAAATAACTTAATTTTCGCTGTAACGCTATTGATATTTTTTATGTCCATATGTAATTAAACATAGGTAAACAATGAATTACTTAACTTTCAAGTAAAAAAAACGTCGAAAGAAGGTTTTTTAAAATCGGTCCGTCCCATGTAGAGCAACTGGGACGTATGGACACACGGCCTAAAATAAACATGATAATTTACCCTGGATGTGTAAAATCGAAGAAGGCCAAGAAAGAATTGGCATGAATTGGTAGAAAAGTGCTTAAATGTGGGACCAATAATTAAATCTCGGAAATAAGATACAGCAAACTGCTGGTAAACGCTCTAATCATCCGGGCGATTTTGGATTTGAAAAGCAAATACTACGTGTCATCACAGACAGAGATTAAATGAAATAGTGCGTATTTTCTAACTCTCATCGGTACTTATATAAATATGGGATCCAATGTCGTGACATTTAGTTTGTTTAAGTACATAATTATTTTAAGTAATTGTACGAGGCATATTCACTTTGTGGATACGAATTTGTATGCCAATCTGCTTGTCCTACAGGTAGAAACTATGGACCTGATAATGCTCGTGGTAAGGGAGTTTATTCCTTTTGGAATAATTAAGATTAAAAACTAACAGCAAATAATGAAATTGCTTACATATGTACAAACACTTTAAATTTTAAGTAACTACGTATGGGAGGATGGTGCAAACCGTTTACAGGCGTCCCCAATACTTGTATGGTAAGGAAATTCTGTTGTAATCGACTCCATAGGTGCCATTACGCTATATAGGATTACAATTGTGATTAATGCTTTACATTGATTTAGACGATAATACATGGTACAGGGAAGGGTGAAATCTAGGTTTCATACAGTATAGTTTAAGACTGTTCTTGTAAATGCTGGGATTTAAGTGCTCGCTTGCAATATCCATTACGAAAGATACAATCCCCATATCACTACTAGAAGCATTGATATAAAATGCAAAATTGGCCAAAGTTATTAAAATGGCGCGGTGCAAGCAAGTTGTGAACTCTCCGAGAGGGTTGACTAAACCTCCTCAAGCATTGTTTAGCAGAAACCTGCTGGCAAAACACCCGGGTATATTATTACAGACACAATTATATCACCTACGCGCAAACGTTCCCCCTACATGAATTTGAATATTTATGCATTAACTTTTACATTTAAAATTATTTATAAAATGCAGCAAAACGATTTTTTTAACACCGTACATATTTTTAAGTCAAATATGGATTTCACAATATAGCGACGTTTGTGTAAATACAATTACGTCTAATACCTAACAATACTATTTCATAAACCACATTTTGAGTATGTCCAAACACTTGTAGACAAAAACTGGATTTCACCCTTTACGGGCTAATAATTACAATTTGACATCTCAACAGAGATGAGAAATTTGGAAGGGAATATGGATATCTAGGCGTTTACAGGGCTTATGACCTGTCATTGGCTGGATTAAATGACCACTTGATGTATTACAATATTCCCCATTTCACCTAGTATTTGATATCCATATCTGCCAATATACAGTAAAATGGCGCGATGCTTCACATGTGAACTCTCTGTCATCCATTGAGAAAATTGCTAAGCATTTTAGCAGAAACCTGAGATTCTTACCGAATTATATCACCTACTAGGAAACGCCTGAAGATGAATCTTCAATTTGTTTTGCTTATAACTTTTACCAGCTAATTTAACAACATTTTGAGTATGTCCAAACACTTGTAGTCAAAAACTGGATTTCACCCAGCCAATGACAGGTCATGAGCCCTGTAAACGCCTAGATATCCATATTCCCTTATCTCTGTTGAGATGTCAAATTAAAAATAATACTATATTCCTTTAAATATTACCTTAATACATTTGTATCACCCAAATAAATTTGTATACGGATTTCAAGATCCTTGGTATCACCATTAAGTGAATAGAGAAATGTATTGATACCAATGCAGTGCCCTATGCACCATTGGGTGCGGGTAAGGAAGAAAAAAAGTAGTAGTAACTAAGAATTAATATACTTCAGAATAACTTTACGAATGAATCAATTTATAAAATACACATATTTAAGCCCCACTAAAATCTTACAAGACTTAAGCCCTCTATATATGGTACAGTTTACTACACAGTTTTCTGTGCAGTCTGAAAACGGTCCCGTATAAAGCTAAAACTGCATGAAAAACTGTGTGCTAGTGTCAGATTTAAGCTGACATGACAGTCAATGTTTTTTATGTAAACGTTAAAGTACACATTGGTTTATTGTATGCTTTTAAATACGTAAAAAACCAATAACATATTTACATTATTAGCTAAATATACAATTTCCTGAGAGCAAACATACGATAATAACTTACAATCGCGTTTCAAAAATACACATATTTAGCGTGTCTTTTGACAGAAGTTTGACAGACTGCACAGTTTTCTGAACAAGAAACTGTGTAGTTTTCTGAACAAGAAACTGTCCCATATAAAGCGGGCATTACAGAAACAGAAAAGGTACGTACTTAAATTAATTACGAAATAAAATTTCAGGTTCACGGTACGGCAAAGTTGTTTTAAGAAGTTTTTTAGTTTCTTGAGAAACTTAGGAAAGAAACAAAAGTACAATGGGTAGTTAGCTTCAACTTTAGTTGGGATTATGTCGTGAAGACGTAACATTAAAGGGACGTAAAAAGTTTTATTATAAATAAACATTATTATGGCCGAAATACGCCGCGGAAATCGTAAAATATCGTATGTTTTTCAGTCGGTCCATCTTATGTTTTAACCCTTTCACCGTGTGTTACGACTGCGGCTGGTCAACTTCTGGATGCGACAGTAGTGTTCAATACCTTAAGCCCACTATATACGGGACAGTTTACTACACAGTTTCTTGTGCAGTCTGAAAACTGTCCCGTAAAAAAGCTAAAACTGGATGAAAAACTGTCAGATTCTCACTGTGCGCTAATTTCACACATTTTTTCACACAGTTTCGGGCGCGCGCATCACCCGCGGCGATTACGACAGTATAATACGTATAATGTTCAATAGTATATATTACAAATAATAAACTTTGATAAACATTTATGAAGGCGAATATTTATGAATATAATGTAATAAATAATATGAACTGAAATCCTAGATCGAAATTCAAAATGTCGAAAAACGACTATCTGACAGATGAGTAATGTTGCCAAATTGTAAAATCGGTAGAAGTTCCTAAAGTTATTCATAATATGTGGAATTTATCTGCGCTTATAATTGCATAAAATAAATGCTTTGAAATTAAAATGACTCCAAAATCGGTAAATCGGTTGCACATTTTTAGTAGATTCGATAAATCTCCACAAAATCGATAGATCTGCGAAAAATCGATAAGATAGGCGACGATAGAGATTATTAGTATGGCAACATTTATGGCAGTCCGACTGTGTATTGTATGGTCCGACTGTCGCGTTCTGCGCATGCCTACAGACAGTAAACTGTGCCGTGTTAAGGTAAAAATTCACACCGCGCAGTTTTTATTGGTCAGAAAACGGTACAAGAAACTGTGTAGTTTTCTGAACAAGAAACTGCACAGTAAACTGTCCCGTATAAAGTGGGCTTTACAGTGAAAGCCCCTTCTCCTAGACTGTTTTGAGGACGCGACCAAATGCTTTCACTGCCCCTATCACTGTCTCGGCCCTAAGATTGTCATTAACACATTCACCCCAACCTGCTCAAGGAGCTGGCCCAAATTTACAGTGATAGGAATCCTTAGAGTAATGACGCGCGCTTTCCTTTTATCAACATATTTACATTATTTACCAGTTTTTCTTAATTTAGGTGATCAATTTGTAAATTAAAGTATGTTTACTGTTGATAGTGACAGTTGATTACTGTCGATATGCCAAGGCCGCATTAGGCATTTGTAAAACATTGGCATTTGTTTTGCTGCAAACTATAGCCAACTTCGTGTTTGACAATCATAGAATGGTTTTTGACCGTTAGGGCCCCTCTATAGCCTGCGCGTCATTACTTTAGTCTTAGTAGGAAATCCATAAAATAATACAAAAAACATCCTAATAACCAAAACATATAATAATTTTAATATGTAAATATTTTTAAATTTCAATTCACTTCTAAAATAACACAGGGCTAGATTCAAGCCTTCACATTATTATTTGTATTATTATGGTTTCTTGTCACGCCATACTTTACACCTCTGCATGTTTCTCATAAAATTTAAGCCAAATCAAAAGCATGTTCAGTTTTTCATTCAAAACGTTCATTTAAATTTGATCAATCGCGCATTTGAACTTAATCTACGCTGTATGTAGTTTAACGTTTATAAATCCTGCTTTATATTAGGTTTATTTTTAATTTGTTAGTGATCAATGTTTATATAAGAGCTCGGACTATAGGCTGCTCGGCAGGGTGTGATGTATGAGAGTGGAGTGTATGTATAAGAGAGATGATTTCAAATAACACAGTTTACACATGATCCATGTGTAAAATTAACGTAAAAAATTTTTTTGAAATTAAGTATTAAAATCTGTTTGTTTAAACTGTAGAAGGCAAAAAAAAATATCTCACTGTGTCCATGCGCGCTGGTAGCTGCAAGACGTGTTGTGATCTAGCTTTTTTTTTTTGTACAGCGCTCTTGAGGCGACTTCTCGCAAAAATAGCGCTCTATAAATCATCCAGAATTAAATAAATACGACGATAAGTGGTGGAAGGAGACGTAGTTCCACTAACTTGTTAGTTGAGGGCGTGTTGTTAAAAATAATTTATTTGTTAAGGGAGATAAATGAATGATTAAAAAAATAAGACGACACAAACACGCATCTGGTCGATATCTTAAAGGTGTTAAAAATCATTGCTCTAATGTGGAATTCCAGGGAGAAAATCGAGGAATACGTTTGTATGGGAGGCGGCCGCGAGTCACGTGGTGGAGTATGCTCTTAAATAAATATTTAAAGTCGACCCCGTGCGGCGAATTACTCGTATTGAATTATTTCAAATGTTATTGCTTATAAATTGTTGAATTCCCAAATAAATGTATAAATATGCATAAGGCCAAATAACTTTTTTTTAAATATATCCGTAACAAAATTTAAATAAGCGCATTTTCTTTTTTACTTTCATCTCGAAAATTGAATTTCTAAACCATATCAACTCAGGGGAAAGTGATATAATTTAAAAGTTTTTAATATTATTCATTTTCATTATGAAGTTCGGGGAGCCATGAAGGCGTTCTTTGCCACGAGTTTCAGGAAAAATAGCTGCAAAGAATTCTACCAAATGAAATTCAGAAACATACGAGTGTAGTCTAGAAAACCCAATTCACCCGCCATAATAATTCTTGCTACATGGTGATAGAAAATAAAATAAAAAGAAAACCAAATTAAAAATAAGATTATTTAAATTATAACTTTTCCTTTGATTTAACTGAGTTAACATCACGGCATTTTCCCGTAAAGGTTGGTAGAGAGGATAGAACGCCATATCACTCTGTCCTGGCACACTATTTTTACTTCTTCTACATTAATTATGATTTATTCTTCTCATTCTCGCACGTCGTCGATTATTCCAACTTTTTACAAGTCCTGTAAAAAGTTGTGATTAACTTCTTCTGGTGTTTCGTTTATTTTAAAAATAATAAACGTTTCACTATTATAACTATTATAATAATTATGTAAATATTATTCTTTATTTATTTGTTCTTAAAATAGTACATACCAATTTTTTTTACGTATGTCCTAATATTAAAACTTATTAGTTTGTACAAATAGCAAAACCTTTAACATAATTATTTAATATTTATAAACCTTAAACGTAATTATTTAATTCATAATATTATTTTCTTAATCTAAACTTAAATAAAGACACTTTTTGTTCTTTTTTTATCTCTTCTGGAATTTCTTCATACATTAACATATTTACCTAACACAATATATCAAAATAGTTTATATTTTACTAATCATCCTAATATCAGTTAAGAACACAATTAAAATTTGTTTAGTAGAATTGAGTCTCAAAAAATTCTTAATAGTTTGGTCACCAAAATCTTATTTTTACACATTTATAATAATATTTTAAAGAATTAACTGTGCAAGTACTGTAAGGTATACAAAAAATTGCTTTAAAACAATATGAGTTAAAAACAGTAAATTATTATCAATTAAAAACTTACAATAATAGAGACATTCAAATATTGCCTAAAATTCCATTATTAACAAAAGTTAAAAGACTTTGCATGCAAATGTAAAAACGTTTAAAAATCGGGTTACCAAAAAAAAAACGTGATAGTTAGATATATAAAAACTGATGGAATCGAGTTGTGGTATAGTGGTAGATTCGAAGACTCCGGATTATAATATCTATGTTCGAATCTCACTCCAGCACAACTTGTTGCCTGCTTTCTGACACAGTTATTTCAGATTATTTGAAAGCAGCATTTAAACTGAAATAAATAAAGTAGGTACATCATTAGAACTGAAATGTTAAATTTTTTAATAATGAGAAAAAAAAAAGTGTGTTTAGGAGAATAGGTAATACTTAAGATTTAAAATATTAAACCCTTAAAGTACCCTGTTTGAAACGATCAATAGCATCCGTAATGTAACCTCGGGTTACCCATACAAAATGTTGATTCGAACTTTTACAATTGTATTTTTCACATAAATGATTTTTTTTATCAATGTGTGGTTAGTATCTGTGTCTGTCATAATAACTCATTTTCATTTTTTTAAAGGAAAACGCATAAAAAAATCATACGATCCTCTGTTTACTGCAAAATACACGATGTTCGTATTTTTTTGAAAAACATGCAGGCAAAAAAAAATATTTTATAAGTAAAAGTGTTTGATTGACCTGGGAAGATTAAGGAAAATGGCGGCCGATGGTAGGCAGTTTTGGATTCCATATACGGGGAGCGGATATGGTATTTATGATGATGAAAAGTGTTTAGGAAAATGGTGCAACTTAATATTTAACCGAAAAACGCATTTTTTAAAATGTAATCATCCGAATAATCCTACTCAATTGTTAGTTTACATTCTTCCTGTACATATGATGTTAGTCACAAGTCCAATGTACACAGAAGTGGAAAGCTTTCAAAATAAAGTACCATCCGTAGCAGTGAGCAACATTGGTCGGGAATTCGACGTTTTCAAATATCGCTTTGCCTTTTGTAACGGCCAAATTCGGCCATCGAGCAGAACGGACATTTCTTTTGTCCTCACTCTTGCAATATTCATTAAGCCCCGTCCAACTGCTCTCGGGTACAGGCTGGCTCCAAACTGCCTTGGGGTGGTGACATTTTGGACTCAGCTTTTTCTAACCACCCTACAGTTGGACCCTTAAACAATACGCACCAACTCATTTTAGAGGATTCCGGTTTATAATAATGGCTACTTAAGAGTTAGGTAATATATAATAAAGTTGAGAGCCAAAAAAGAACCCAAAAAGATACTAGAAGATAATAATATTTAGATTCCTAAGATTGAGGGTAATTTTGTTGACAAAAACACTAAATTTTATACGCGAAGGATTACATTGTAGATTCTGTAAAAAGATCTCAACAGATAATATCAAAATGTTTTTAAGAGGCAGAAAAATAAAACAAAAACGTATTCTTCAAAATAGTAATTAAAATATTCTTCTTCTTCTTTCGCCACGTTCGCTCCTATGTAGAGCATGTGGACATCACTAGATCCCTACAGGAGACCCTGTCACCAGCCAGCTCTTTCGCCTCCTCCCACGTCAGGCCCGCATCCATCAGGATGGTCATCGACGGTCTGCCAGGACGGCGGGATCCTACAGGCGTAAAGAAGAGGCAGCTCGGGTTCAGGATATCCCGAGGCATCCGGAGTACATGCCCAAGCCAGGTCCATCGCCGCATCTTCACGACTCCAGTTATTGGAGGTTGCTGCGGTAGGTTATGAAGTCAAACCACCTAATGCCTAGAATCCTTCTCAGACACTTATTCTCAAAGCTCAACAAGCGAGCATTCTGAGCTTATGTTAGGTGTCAGGATTCGCATCCATAAAGGAGCACCGGCACAATACAGGAATTAAGGAGTCGGCATTTTGTTTTGACCGAGTATAAACTGGAATTCCAGACAACACGCACAATTAAAACATGATACGTTCTTAATATTGTTAGGGCACCATAATTTTTAACTTTTATGAATACATTGTGTTATTTCATAATACGTTGTGGGATTAATCGGCGTGCGTACATGAGAAGATGTATGAATGTGGAGGACGCGAGAGAAATGTGCCAGGACAGAAAAGTGTGGCGTTCTATCGATTATATCTGTGTATTTGTGCTATATCGTAAATTCATCCGTATTTTTATCAAACTAACAATCTTAAAATCGCGGTTTAGCTTGTTGAAAAAATCGGTAGAGTTGGCTGGACTGAAAAAAGACTCGATAGTCTTTAAAGCAGTCTAGGGAAAGGGTGGGGCTTTCATTGTGTATTTGTGCTATATCGGCACCAAATATTATAATTAACTGTGCTAGAAATCTTGAAACAAGTAATAGTAACGCGAAGTGCAAGGCTTACGAGAAATCTGTCTTCCTTTTTATTATTTCCCCACAAAGTTGAGATTTATTCGCTAGAAAATGTTCCTAGCTTGTTGGTACACAAAGGAGCGGTTATGTTGCATACAATGGCGAACATCTGAGACCTCTGCCGCACAGCGACAGTGGTTCGAAAATGAAGCCACAAACGTAGAATTTAAAAATAATAATGTAAACAATGATTAATATTCACTGCATTTGTTTCAATGCAGTATCCTATGCAGCATTGGGTGAAAATAATGAAGACTAGTAACCGTTCCTAGTTGTATTTTTCCAATTTGTAAAAGAAGCATAAATACATGGATTAACAAAACTTGATGTACAACCGGAAAACTGGTGAATCTACATCATAATTGGAGTCGAATGTGTAACGTGACTTTTGAATCTCAGCTTGAAAAAAAATATTTTTCGTCTCGTAAAAGCTTTCGTTAGTACCGCAAATTAAAAAAAATTGCACAAATTCGTGTCAAAATGCTGTTTTTAATTTTTTTTTTTTTTTTGACAGTATTAATTTGACTAAATACGTGATATTTGATCAATACTTCGTACTCACTTTTCTCGAAAGCTATGGGTCAAATAAAAAAAATAAAATCTACAAAATCTTAACCAAATAATATGTAGATTCACTGGTTTTCCGCTTGTACTCTGAGTTGTGTTACACCGTGTATATAAATTTCGGTGCAAAGAAGTACTTGTATGGGAAAATAATTTGTTTTTTTTTTTTTTTTATTTATTCATTATAAACGCCTATACAGGCTTTTCATAAAAAGAGAATACAAAAATATCAGCAAATACATAAAAATGAAAAATATATATAATACATAATATGCCTTAAATACACAACAATACAATACTAGAGTTTATTACAAAATAACTTGACTGATCCAATGCTGGAGTTGAAGAGATCAACACCCTCGCACACCAAGTTGCCATTCCTTTGAATCCTATTTATGGCGTTATTATAAGCGTTATTTCTATTTCCGGTGTTTGGATCAAACAAACGGCAACTTCTTGTGGTGCGACCCGGTATGTGAAATCTGACCTCATTCAACAACATTGGACAGTCAAGTTTATTAATTGCTATATTTTATTTTTGAATGGTCGAACTGATGAGCCGTTACTGTCATGGTATTAAGATCGACTCGTTATAAAATTAATCCTAAGAAGCGTATATTTTTAGATAATTTGTATGGAAACGCCGCTTTTAGTGAATTCTTGTTTGAAGGATAATATTATAACCTCATGCGCTGATTTTAATCGGAATTATTTTTTGACGTGATAACGTCTAATAAATCGATGAACGCCAGCTGCACACACGAAAAACCATGACTCATTGTCACGTTCCGCCTGAGCTGAGTGTGCAAGCGAGAGCGCGGAACAAGCGATAAAGAGGCACGATCGGCATAATAATTCAGTAATAATAATTCAATTAATTTCATAAAAGTATGCTGTTTTTCATCAATGTTTTATTATGACGTTATCACGTAAAATTATCGTCCGTAAACCGAATTTACAGACAACCAAAAGTTTTTTTTGATCTTATGTTTTCTCATCAATGTTTTTTTATGACGTTATCACGTAAAATTATCGTCCGTAAACCGACTTTACAGACAACCAAAAGTTTTTTTTAATCTTACGTATACTTACATATGAAGCTCGAGTTTGGGACCGCTGCCGCTGCCGCTGTGCGCCGCTGGTATTATGTGAGAGATGAAATGCAATATTTCCCGGCTGCATATTTGTACCGAGAATGCAAATTTAGTGCAGTGAACGTGCCACAGCTATGTGCTGGGAAGAGAGTGGCTAGAATCTAGATTCTCAAGTGGAGGCAGCATATAAATATTCACGTTGCTGACAGACTAAAATCTGTACTCAATCATGAAAATATTTTTGCTGCCCATAGTTGAGGTTATGAATATAACTTTTGATGAAACTCTCAACCTAATTTTGTATATGAAAAATTGAATCGTTTTTACCAGACGCAAGCGTTTGAAATTGGAATGTTTTCAAAATGATACTCCGGGCTAATTCACAGCTACAAAACATTGAAAAAAATTATCGCATATTGGGGAAAGGAAATACTATCATCCGGTTAAAAGTATTTTGGCGTATATAACATAGTCCTTTCACCAAAGACCGTTAAGAGATTACTCCACCACGTGACTCGCGGCCGCTTTCCCAAACAAACGTAATCCTCGATTTTCTCCCTGGAATTTCACATAAGAGCAAAGATTCTTTCACACATTTTAGATATCGACCAGATACGTGTTTGTATCGTCTTCATTTTTAAATCATTTATATATCTTCTTCTTCTTAAGATAGACCTGAGGGTCTGTATGATTCTCGTTCGATGCTGCCTTTTAGGATGTCGACTCCCAGCTGTCCCTTCATCTGTACGAAAAAACTTTCTAAAGGACAGAAAGAATTAGAAAACAAAGCGTAATGTAAATTTATTTAATTTTACAATAGTTTGGATTTAATACACCGCGTCCTACGATGAGACCGCGAAACTCCGGAGGATGATTGTTCATGGTATTCTGAGAAAAAAAATCCTAGTAATTTTTTTTGATCTGGGCATTTTTAATAATTAATTTAAAAAAAGTATTAATAAAAAGCGACTAGTGTAATACTGGCTTCTGTTTGAAATGCTAGCGGTGGCGGGGTGGCGGTGGGCGGGGAGGAGTGGGGATCCGCTCTGGTCACCGTACGCCTTGCCTTGTACGGAAATAGCGATGTTACTAGGCAAGTAGGTACCAAGTACGTGTATTGATACGAAATCACTACGCGATCTCATTGGTTCGCGGTCCAATAGGGACGCGCTTCGCTTCGCGCTTATTGGTGGAGGTCACGTGGTGTGAGTCAGTTCAAAAATGGACGGTATTACACGCGTGAATTTTTATTCATATTTTAATCATTTTTTTAAGAAATTAGAATTGAGTTTTTTGAAAAACTTTATTAAGATTTTTTTCTCAGAATATCATGAAAAATCACCCTCTGGAGTTTCGCGGTCTCGTCGTGGGACACGGTGTATATCTTTTGAACAGTTTAGCTTTTTAGGGTTAAGAACAATGACCACATTATGTATGTGTAAATATGTGTCTATACTGACTCCAAGACGTGCTTATGTCGCTAGATGCGATAAGTTGTGGAAATGCGAAATATCCTCTAAGATTATTGGTCCGTTGCCAAGTTTGTACCGAGTGCACAGTAAATGCTTTACTCTCTTGTGTCTTGAACGACCTGCCCCGTACAAAACTTTTAACTCTACAAAACTTCGTGCTTCAAATGGAAAGGAAATAAAGAGTTTTTCAAGTATTTTCCAAGTTATTTTCCGATGTTGATGGACTGTTTTCATTTCAACTTTGCTCAAGATTAACTAATTTAAATGGTAATAGAATAACGGAAGGAGAAGAAGAGATAATCGGATTTCGTAATCATATACAGGGTGTCACAAAACTCGATGTACAAGCGGGAAACCAGTGAATCTACATCTTGGAGTCGAATGTGTAATATGATTTTTTTTGTAATAAAATTGTTTTTTCTTCTCACAAAAGTTTTCATAAGTATAGCAGATTAAGTAAAATTGCACAAATTCTTATTAAAAAACGCGTTTTTTTAATTTTGCTTTCTTTATGGATAGTATTGATTTGAGTAAATACATGATATTTGATAACAATTTGCAAAAAAAATTGAAAAAAATTCTCGTACTCAATTTTCTCGAAAACTAAGGGTCAAATAAAATAAAAAAATTCTACGAAATCGACTCCAAATATAATGCAGATTCACTCGTTTCCCACTTGTACATCGAGTTTTGTTACATCCTGTATACATTAATTTAATATTATTTTATTATTTTTTTAGTATTTTTATTTTACCACCTCAACAGCAACGGCACAAACACCCAGGCTTGAGAAAAATCACTTTTAATCTTTTGTGTTCTCAACGGGAATCGAATATAATTAAATCATAATAACTTGTTTGTACTTCTTTTCCATTTTCGTTTTGTTGTTTTTCCAGTTTCTGTATTACTATCGATGGTTTTTGTAAAGTTTTAAATCATTTTAAACGACGCACATTTCCAGTTATTTTTACTCACTCACTGATTAAATCTTGAAAAGCATTTCGTTTATCATGGATGAAAAGCCATGAAAAGTCTACTTTTCTAAATTATCAAATGAAAATTTTTTCTAGGATTATATTTTTTTAAATATATTTATTACGAAACCATAAAAATACATTTTAATAAAACGATAAATTTGAAAAATTCGTATTAATAAGCGAAAATAATTTTGGTAATGTAAAAATATGCAAATATAAAAAACAATCAAAATTATTTGAAAGCAGCTGAAAAAACAAAATGTTTGTGTAAGTAAGTATATCATAAGAAATTAAATGTTTATTTAAAAAAAAAACATAACCAAATTAATAGAATGTTTCAGCTGGTCTTAATCCGATTATTTATTAATACATTGTGAACTGACTATGGCTAACTAAGTATTGCACTAACTGCTTAGTTATGCTGGAATAAACACTATTATTATTATTATTATTGTACAAGTCTTTTCAAATTTTTCTTCACAAAAACTATACAAGTTAGAAAAACGTTTAACGGTGATCTTTTTTTTAAGTGTCTCAAAATGGTTTTCTAAACGACCCTTAAAGAAACTAATTTATATGTAGATATTTTTTGTTTTACAGTGATGAAGGTTCGGACCTCTCTTGACACGTGAAACCATTTATCTTGAGAAGGTTTTGTTTTTTAACAATGTTTGATTATTTTTTGAGAATAAAAAGATGTGACGGAAAAATAAATTTAAGAAATAAATACAGGCATGAAAGCTGATTAAAGACATCTTCACTGAATAGATTATAACGTATTTAGTGTAACAATCAGTCATTTTTTTAACGTATATGCTTCATTCAAGGAAAAATTCAGATTAGAATTTATAATATGTTTCATTGCTAAATCTGTGAAGCCTCAAATTAAGAGTAATTGTTTTTCAAGAGACACATTTCAATCACGTTCAGCCGCAGTTAGCTGTATTTAAGGAGAAATAAGTAAGAACCATTATATTACCATTATAACAGTGTCAAAAAATATGTACAATAGTAATAATGAAATGTGTTTTATTGAGATTTAAATTTTATTAATGTATTTACAAAACCAACACACAGTCGTTACAGAATAGAATAATATAAGATCTGGAACATTAGTTAGCATGACCAATAACGGGTTTTGAGTAGTAACAGTTGAAGTATACACACATACACAGTGCCTAAAATTATAAGAAATGGTGGAAAAAGTGAGATGATGAAGAATATAAGGATCTTTGAAAAGGAATATTGGGGATTTACAAAAAGGTTAGAAAGAAAGTCCATAAAACATGAAAAATACAAGAAAAATATATAAAATTATAAAAATAAATTCTGTGAAATCAGAAAACAAATTAATTTAATAAATTACTCCTACTGCAGTGCCAACATTAATTTATTTTTAAACAATTGTTTAGATTCGACCAATAAAATTTATATCTGCAAACAAATATTTTCATGTGTTAAACCTTGGACTGGTACTGAAACGTAATACTGATCATCTTACCTAGATGCAATAAAATTGATCAAGAATCACTGCACTTGGTGTACCGATGTCGCACCCTATGCACCATTGGGTGCGGATAAGAGGAAGAAGTAAATAAGTATAAAATTCAAATAAAAAAAAAAAATATTTTTTCGCTATTTCTTTAAGTAAACTAAATTCAAGTAGAATAGTTGGAAAAAAGACTATTTCTCAATGAACAAAAATTATAAAAAAACATTTTTTCTCCCAGCCAGCGCTGTATAAAAATTCGTACAAAACCAAAACTGAGCACCGGATAACCCGCATATTTAAAAAGAAATGAATAAAGGTTGAATTATTCAAAAAGTAACCCTTAACCGCAAGAGGAAGTATAGGCTTAAATAACCCCTATTTGTAAATTTACCAGCAGTGACAAACTGCTAATTTACCCAATTTTTTTATCCAAAAATAAAGAGCCAAAAGAACTTATCCTATTTTACCTCCTTCAATTTTTTAGACAAATAACTGGGACCTCCATAAATTTATCGTAAATACTATCTAGAGAATCTGGTATTTAATAGCGAACGGGTTTTGACTATCAAATTTATACAGTGTTTATTATATTCTGTATTATTATTTAGGGCTTGAGTAGACCCATGTAGAGGGTATAGATTTTACTTTATGTAAAATTATGTCATATTCATGTATTTATTTTTCTTCTGAAAAGGTTTGATTACATATAGGAGCCTGAAAGGTTATTTATACATAGTAATTTAATAATATATAAGAGTAACAAGGCAAAGAAGATAGAATCTTACATCAGTCTGTCCTGGCACACTTACCTTGCTTCCTACACATTCATATATCTTTTCATAAACGCATGTTGATGCACATGACCGCTTTCAAATAGTTTTGTTTTACTTGATCATGCCATGTAATTCTTAGCCTTTCATAGTTTCTTTTAGTCGTTCTTTCATCATTCACACACTCTACGTTACCGAATGCACCTGTAGTACATAGTTTTACCACACATCCACCTGAAAGATCACATTACAACAGCTTCCATCGACATCCATTCGTTTTTCCAGTTCTATGCTATGCTTTCATACATAAGGGTTGGTTGATAAATATTGCTTAAAAGCAATAAGCCCACCCTTGTACACTTGCTACGTAATTGTACATAAAGTTTTAAATAAATAAATAATAAGCGTTGGTACCAGAACTCCATTGTGAATTCTTAATAAAGCTTTTTTCGGTAGGCACTTTTTTGCTGCGATAAACTTTAAGACACCATCAACATTGTTATCGGCACTAACTTTCTTTTTAATATCCTAATATTACTTTTACTATGAAATGTCACCAAATCATATTAACATAAATATTGCAAGCGCATTACGATATGCAATTGTAATAATGTACATTTGCATTGTGCGGTATTATAAATAGATAGGTACAACATATTTCACATTCTGTATCTCTGGGCCACAGTAGTTGAAGCCAAACAAACCTCGCTGTACATACACAATATTGTAAATATATTACGTGTACTTTAACTGTTCTATCCAAATCCTTTGTTCGGGTTTGCTTTTATGGAATTTTTGTACTTAAACGGACTAACCCTTTTCCCGCAAGTAAAAATATACATGCTCAAAAATTGGTTTTTAGTGATATATTATTATTTTCCTCTTCGTCAGCCATTATTCATCCACTGCTGGACATAGGCCTCCCACATGTTGGTCCACTGCTTTCTGTCTTGGGCCTCAAGCTACCATCTGGATCCTGCAATACTTCTTATATCGTCTGTCCATCGTCTTGGTGGTCTACCTACAGGTCTCCTTACAGTTAAGCAGGCTTTTCGTCCATCGGTCCTCACTCTGGCGAGCCAAATGTCCAGCCCATGTCCACTTCACCTGGGACATAGCTTTAATGACGTCTATAACTCTAGTCCGTCTTCTTATCTCGTCGTTAGTGACATGGTCTCTTATACTGATGCCGAGTATGCTTCGCTCCATTGCCCTTTGCGCGATACGGAATTTATTGGCCGATCGGAAAGTTAGTGCCAATGTCTCAGCCCCATAAGTCAGAACTGAAAGTATGCACATGTAATTGGCTGACAAAGAAGAAGATTGTTTTTCCTATGTTTGGTTCGAATATGTGATTCGAAAGATATGCGTTCATGGATGTACCTACTTTTACTATTGTTATTAAATTCAGAGCATCATTTTAGCGGGTGATGTACAATATTTAAGAAAGCTAGAGTTCAAGTTACGTAACTTCACGTTTGGCGTAACTTCTAGCCATGCCGAAGTATGAAAGCACATGAGTGTGTGACAGTCGCGATTGAGGCGCCTACAAACTCAATATTGATCAAAAATTCACAACCTAAAATGTTAAATTCATCAAGTATTCAAGTTCTAGAGTGTTAAACTGGGTATGCGTGGTACAAAATACCGTTAGAGCGGAATTTTCGGGAAACTTTCAATTCGAAAGCAGAATTATTCAGTACAATGATAAATTTTAATCGAGTTCGTGTGTTTAATTATTTTTTGATTAAATGATCACTATTTAATATCCCATGTACTGAACACTAAAGCATTATTTATGTAACAGCATGTTATTTGATTAATTTATCAGTAAATTTAAATTTTATATACGACCGATGTGTTTCAAAAGTTAAAAATAGATTAATAGATAAATAAATATTTTGTTGATTGATTCGGCATTCACTTTGTAACACTTCATGATGAATTATGATTAAATAAAACACTGTTATGTGTTACTATTGGTTTATTCTATAAAAATAGAATTTACCTACACTACCTGGTTCGGGAGTAACGTTCTCCCATCGACTGGTGAAAAGACACTAAATTAGAATACAGATGTTATACAGAAAAATACAGAAAAATTAAATTGCAATACTTAAGAATCTAAACACAGGGGTAACATAAATATTGATACATAGAAGTGATAGAAAAAATCGAAAAAACACATCTTGGGACAGTGGTGATGGTAGAATACTAAGAAGTTGTACAAAAAAATTTTTGATAATTAATTGCTTGCTAAGTGGTGGCAGTTGATGTACTGGGTCTTGAGGGGAGGTATGGGTAGGGGGGTCTTGAGAGGGGTAGGGGTCTAGGGAAGTAATTTGAGAATTGCGTTTTAAAGGGAACATAGTTAGAAGTGGAGATGATATATGAAATGTTTGATTATTAATTAAATTATTATTAGAATTCAGATTTTTGTGTATTTCCATGACTTCAAGGTAATTCATATTTGCTCCTTTATGGTTTACTTGGTGTAGAAGTTTAAGTTTGTGATTACTAAAAGAGCAGTTATTTTCCATAATATGATTGGCAAATTCTGAGAAATTAGAGTCCCCCTACCCCTCTCAAGACCCCCCTACCCATACCTCCCCTCAAGACCCCAGTACATCAACTGCCACCACTTAGCATTGTATAACTTTATTTTTTGTACAACTTCTTAGTATTCTACCATCACCCACTGTCCCAAGATGTGTTTTTTTTTCGATTTTTTCTATCACTTCTATGTATCAATATTTATGTTACCCCTGTGTTTGATTCTTAAGTATTGCAATTTAATTTTTCTGTATTTTTCTGTATAACATCTGTATTCTAATTTAGTGTCTTTTCACCAGTCGATGGGAGAACGTTACTCCCGAAACCAGGTAGTGTAGGTAAATTCTATTTTTATAGAATAAACCAATAGTAACACATAACAGTGTTTTATTTAATCATAATTCATCATGAAGTGTTACAAAGTGAATGCCGAATCAATCAACAAAATAATGTTAGCCAGTACGGCCAAACAGGCAATTATGTATAAAGACCTAATGTGTAGATACAGAACAGTGTGTTTAGATTTATATTTTAATCAGGAGTGCCTTAAAAATAGCTTAACCCCAAAATACGTTAATATTAGATTTAAGACCACCAGTGCGTCATCTAAAAAAGCGTTAAAAATGTGCCCAAAAAAACATGGATTAAAGAAGAAATCAAGAAATTCTTTTTCGTTCGTGACAACATAAAAACACACTTGAAATGCCTACATAGTGAACTAGTGCATGCTCTTCACCCGATAGAGTGGGATCTTTTAGATGACAAAGTGCGTTATCTTGCATCTATTCACGCCTTTAAAAAGAAGTTAACAATAGATAAAAAAATTACACAATCTGAAATTTAAACAATATATTGCACCCACACCAACTTTTACACCCGAAACCCCTCTGCATAAATTTAGTGACAGGGTGGTAAAATTTATCCAAACATGTCTTTAAGAAAGAAGAGCTAGATTTATTGAATAAAGGATCAAAATACAATATTCGATACTGTAACAATAATCACTTAATGCACCTAGCCGCCGACACTGAAAGTGCTCTTTACAAAAAAGACCCAACGTTAAAACATGCTTGCGCCAACATCATTAAAAACAAAAACAGAGCACCCCATCCTCCCCACTACGGTCAACAATACTGAATATAAAATTATCCATAATATTAGAACCACTCTCGAAACCAACAGTCTTACTATGACCAGAGCAGACAAAGGAAACACCATAGTAATTATGGACTCAACAGACTACCATACTAAAGTTAGGACTTTCCTGATGATCCAAACTTCAACATTCTACCGACGGATCCTACCAGCAAATACCAAGAAAAAATCAAACAAGTGGTTAAACAATGTGACATCACATGTGGAAAATTTCCCTACAAAACTAACTATTACCTAATGAATCCTCAAGCTCCAAAACTATATGGCCTACCTAAATTACATAAAGTGAATATCCCTATTCGCCCTGTAGTGTCTTACGTGTGTGCCCCCAAGTTACAAATTGTGCAAAAGACTAAATGACTTGATAATAGCTTACAAACTCTTTAAACCGTCGTTTACAATAAAAAATAGTGTAGAACTAACTGATAAACTGAACAATATTACCATCCCGAACAATGCTAAGTTAGTGTCATTTGACGTGGTTAATCTATTTACTAATGTACCGAATAAAGACAGCAAGACTATTTTTAATGATTTATTAGATAATTCATTATTAAGCGATGAATTAAAAAAAAGAATTAACATCAATTTTCAACGTATGCTTAGAACAAAACTATTTTGAATACAACGGTGGATTTTATGCAAGTAAAGACGGCCTACCCATGGGGTCTCACTTTCACCTATCTTAGCGGATATGTTTCTAGACAAACTTGAAACTGATTTGCTTTCTTCGGATCACCCATTAATTAAAAATGTTTTGCACTGGTTCAGGTATGTTGATGACATATGTTGCATATACTTGGGTTCCCAACGACAACTTGACTCCTTTCTAAAACACATAAATACTCTTAACCATAAAATTAAATTTACACTAGAATCAAATGATAATAATACTCTAAATTTCCTTGACTTAACACTAAAAATCATTAACAATAAAATTACATTTAATATCTATAGAAAACCCACCCACACTGACACCGTAATTCCTGCTTCTTCTTCACACCCACTAGCTCACAAATTAGCGAGTTTCCACTCTATGCTAAACCGACTATTAAACATCCCCTTGAATCCCTTGGATTTCTTAACAGAATTAAATAATATTAAATTGATCGCGCAAAATAATCAATATGAAACTACCATGATAGACAATATGCTTAAACGAAAACAACGTAGTAAATTAAATGGATCCTTTTTGTACTCCACAAACGACATCCTACCTTCGACCCCACCCGCATGGCGTAGAATCCTATACACTGGTCCTCTTTCCGCAAAAATTGCCAACCAACTCCCTTCTGATGTAAAACCAGCTTTCTATACAACCAATAATATAGGTAAAATTTTATTCAATTCTAAATCCAAAGTCGGCATAATGAACAAGAGTGGGATTTATTCAATTGAATGCGAATGCAATCAAACCTATATTGGACAAACAGCCCGCAATCTAAAAATAAGAATTAACGAACGAACACCGTCGCTGTCTTACTAACTCTAATTTCTCAGAATTTGCCAATCATATTATGGAAAATAACTGCTCTTTTAGTAATCACAAACTTAAACTCCTACACCAAGTAAACCATAAAGGAGCAAATATGAATTACCTTGAAGTCATGGAAATACACAAAAATCTGAATTCTAATAATAATTTAATTAATAATCAAACATTTCATATATCATCTCCACTTCTAACTATGTTCCCTTTAAAACGCAATTCTCAAATTACTTCTCTAGACCCCTACCCCTCTCAAGACCCCCCTACCCATACCTCCCCTCAAGACCCCAGTACATCAACTGCCACCACTTAGCAAGCAATTAATTATCAATTTTTTTGTACAACTTCTTAGTATTCTACCATCACCACTGTCCCAAGATGTGTTTTTTCGGTTTTTTCTATCACTTCTATGTATCAATATTTATGTTACCCCTGTGTTTAGATTCTTAAGTATTGCAATTTAATTTTTCTGTATTTTTCTGTATAACATCTGTATTCTAATTTAGTGTCTTTTCACCAGTCGATGGGAGAACGTTACTCCCGAAACCAGGTAGTGTAGGTAAATTCTATTTTTATAGAATAAACCAATAGTAACACATAACAGTGTTTTATTTAATCATAATTAAATAGATCCTTTTTGTACTCCACAAACGACATCCTACCTTCGACCCCACCCGCATGGCGTAGAATCCTATACACTGGTCCTTTCCGCAAAAATTGCCAACCAACTCCCTTCTGATGTAAAACCAGCTTTCTATACAACCAATAATATAGGTAAAATTTTATTTAATTCTAAATCCAAAGTCGGCATAATGAACAAGAGTGGGATTTATTCAATTGAATGCGAATGCAATCAAACCTATATTGGACAAACAGCCCGTAATCTAAAAATAAGAATTAACGAACACCACCGTCGCTGTCTTACTAACTCTAATTTCTCAGAATTTGCCAATCATATTATGGAAAATAACTGCTCTTTTTAGTAATCACAAACTTAAACTTCTACACCAAGTAAACCATAAAGAAGCAAATATGAATTACCTTGAAGTCATGGAAAATACACAAAAATCTGAATTCTAATAATAATTTAATTAATAATCAAACATTTCATATATCATCTCCACTTCTAACTATGTTCCCTTTAAAACGCAATTCTCAAATTACTTCCCTAGACCCCTACCCCTCTCAAGACCCCCCCTACCCATACCTCCCCTCAAGACCCCAGTACATCAACTGCCACCACTTAGCAAGCAATTAATTATCAAAAAATTTTTTGTACAACTTCTTAGTATTCTACCATCACCACTGTCCCAAGATGTGTTTTTTCGATTTTTTCTATCACTTCTATGTATCAATATTTATGTTACCCTGTGTGTTTAGATTCTTAAGTATTGCAATTTAATTTTTCTGTATTTTTCTGTATAAAATCTGTATTCTAATTTAGTGTCTTTTCACCAGTCGATGGGAGAAACGTTACTCCCGAAACCAGGTAGTGTAGGTAAATTCTATTTTTATAGAATAAAACCAATAGTAACACATAACAGTGTTTTATTTAATCATAATTGATAAATAAATAATTCAGAGGTCAGGCAACGGACGCAGTAACTCTGTCATTCGGCGAACGCGTTTCGGCTGACTTTTCCACGTACTACGTATGCTTCCCGAAAGTCTTTACCACGCTTGCCTATTTTACAAAGCATTAAGTTCTCGGTTAGAGAGCTACGGGACGTGGACCTGACTTGGGAAGATGCACGGGAACTGGCGGCCGACGGCCGATCGCCTGGCTTGGAGGCAGTTTGTGGTATACGTATGTTCCACATAGAGAGCGGATATTCCCTTTTTTCTTATTTTTTTTAATTTTTTTAATTATTTTTTTATTTCAATATAGGTATACATAAAAGAAAACAATACATGTCCTACTGAGTTGCCTACTGCAACTCGTCAGTAGGTGCATAAATACAAATTCAACTAAAAATAAAAGTACACAATACATACCCTAGCGCACAAAAAAATTAAAATACAAATGAATAAAAATACAATTCTAAAACTCAATATAATAATTCGCGCTCTAGCAATATTTTATTGATCTCTATTCTTCTTCTTTTTCCTCGTTCGCTCCTATTTAGAGCATGCGGACATCGCAAGATCCTTCCATGCGCCTCTTTCCACGTTAAGCCCGCATCCATCAGCTCAGCTTAGCACATTGGAAAGATCACCAACGATCTACCTCAAAACATTTGTATCTTAACTAATTTCACAAGTATAATAATTTACAGTACGTTTGTAAGACACGTTGTTGTTATATCGTTCGCTCCTTCGAAAAATGATTTGTCGAGGTTTGCCCTATTTAAGTATCAGTTTTCCGATTTTCTCGTTACATCCAGCTGAGTAGAAAACACATTAATTAAGTTTACAATAAGCTGTCATTAGTGTCACTTAGCGTTCAGTGTTCAGACATTCAGGATTCAGGGGTTGTTGAACCGTTTAGCATGCCCCCCACCCCCCACCCCTGTTATTATTAGAGTGTTTCCTAACCAAGTTTGTTACTATGTACATAATATGATAAATTAAATAATATAACACCATATCCGCACCTAATTGGTACACCAAGTGCAGTGTATCTTGCTCACTTAATTTCATGAAGGCAAGATGATCAGTTTAACGCTTCAGAACCAGTCCAAGGTATCTATCGCATATGATATTATGAAAATCATACGTAAATAAATATTTCATGTTGACTCCCTACGGGAATCGAACCCGCGACCTCAAGCACGGTAGCCAAATGCGCTACCACTATGCTACGAGGCGGAGGAGACTCTTTATAATAGGATTGAATAATACATTTAAATAATTTTAAGGTTTTAAAAAAAGCTGACAGTATTAATTTAGTATGGTGCTGGCTGACCTTAAATGGCCAAATTGCATTCTGCAGAAAGACAGATTAAACTCAACATAAGTTTTTTTATGGTGTGACTGTTTTCTGCAGATTTCAAAGTAAAAGCTGCCAGGTCATTTAAAACAGTATGTGAAATCATATACTTTACTAAAAGTTCATTATCATCATACCATATCCGCTCCCTATGTGGAGCATATGGAATCCACAAACTGCCTCCAGGCCAAGCGATCGGCCACCAGCTCCCGTGCATCCTCCCAAGTCAACTCCACGTCCTCTGACGCAAACTGCCGACGAATTGTCGACAGTGGACGACCAGGACGCCGAGAACCTGATGCATTATAAAATAGGCAAGCATGGTTACTTACTAAAAGTTAGAAATGTACCCGTAATTAATGTTTGTGATCAATAATTGAAAATAAACAAGGTGATTTGAAATGATCCAGCCGCCGCCGCCGGATGAATATTCATTCCGCTATGCAAATCCGCTGCGCACTTCAACAAGATCATATCAATCCGATACATATTTCCGTATGGAATTTTACAAATTAAACTGAATTATTCCGAGCGCGATTGTAAATTGAAAATCGTGACCCAAATATCGATATTTCCCTATCGTTGTCAGCTACCTGCTGTCTGCCGTCAACGTTAATAATTTATGCAGTTTATGGAGCAGATTCGAATATGTGGAAACATAAGTTAGCAGTCAAGATTATATCATTTATTGCGAATCGAGTTTTATGTGAGTTAAGCCACATAAAAGACTAGAAAATATGCAAAAGAGGTTTGTCAGGTACATGTGTTATCACTTAAAACTCGAATATAATACTGACCGATATCCTCAAATATGCAAAAAACATCACCTGCTAACCTGCTATCTTTAATAAAGCGTCGTGAAATAGCCGATATAGTTTTCCTATCAAAAATAGCCTCTGGAGCAATAGACTCTCCGGAACTACTATCTAAACTTTCCATAAATATTTCCCGTAAAACCCTTCGTAACAACCCTCTTCTTTATACCCCTCTGGTTTATACTAACTATGGAAAAAAATCGTATGTATGGCGAGCCTCCAATAACTTTAATAAAATATCTAAAACATTAAATATAGATTTATTTGAGAATAACCATGGTGATGTGCGGCGTTTGCTTTCCGAGTGAAATCACACTTTGTTGATCACATTTTTGTTGAGTTTGCATTTTTTTTTTCTTTCTTTTCTAACTTTTAACTCACTTTTATATACAAATAATTTATTTGTAGTAATCTTAAGATGATAATATTTTTCAGAAAATGAAGAATGTTTGTTTTTTTTCATTTGATTGACTATAGGTACTTTTGTACTTCACTTTTTTAGAAATAAAAAACGTTTTTAAAAAAATTGAGTAAATGGCCCTCAATGGAAATTATAAATAAATTATTAAAACAATGTAACAACTGTCAATACATTTAAAAATAATATTAAGGCTTTTTGTTTTATTTTACATATCATTTGCTTTAAAAATATCGAATATAGAAGATAATATTAATGATTTAATGCAAACTTTTTTCAAGATAAATATGACATGTATAGCAATAATTTGTATAAGTTTAGGTTTATTACGATAATAGTATCCATCCATTCAAAATCTTAACTTTTTATTTACGAAACACAAGATTTATAAAATATTATATCAATTTCGTCCCACAATTCTTCCAGCCGAGTGGTAGGACTATCAATTTATATTAAAAGTCGATGATAGCTTATTTTTGTTAATCCATCACAACGCATCTTGTCACAGTGTGTGAGCGAACTCCCCTCTCATCACTAGAGACCCCTGTTATCAGACACATCCTGTATACCACGCAACACTATACAGGGGTTGCAGATCTCTAGAGGGTTAGAAGGAGGGTGAAATAAACACCCTATACATGGTGTAACAAAACTGTATGTACAAGCGGGAAACCAGTGAATCTACGTCATATTTGGAGTCGATTTTGTCCTATTTTTTTTTATTTGACCCGTAATTTTTATGAAAATTGAGTACGAAGTTAATTTTTTTTCTATAAATTATGGCCAAATGTTAACAATCTTCTAATGAATACTATCCATAAATAAAATTAAAAAAACAGCATTTTAATATGAATTTGTGAATTTTTTTAGGTAAAGGTGCTTTAGTATCATTATTTATAACCTATTATTTATAATCTTTTTATAACCTCTGATCGAACATGCAAACTACTTAAAGCTTTTTAAACCTGTAAATTGTGTACGAGTATAATAATGCTGTGTAATTCTGTAATTGATGTGCAATAAAACCGTGTTAATTATTTTGATAAAATGTAAAATGATAGATATTGTCACATTGTAGAGTTACCTGTAATTAAATAAATAAATAAATTTAATTTATTTGTGGTACCTAATCTTACGATGAGAATATTTTTCTTTCTTTTTTACCTATTTTGGTTACTACCTGTAAAATACTCTAATTATTCTACTCTTATTTCTTTTTATGTTTATTATAATGATTATTTGACTGTTGGTTTTCCTATAAATAAACAAACATTCCATTACTATCCAATTTTTTTAAAATTATACCCTTCAGGTACATTTCGTATGAAATAACGGCTTCTATTCATATTTCCTACGTTAAGGTTGTTTACCCGAGAGGCGAGTATTTTAATATAAAGTAAACACTCTTAACTCTGCACGAGCGAGAGAAGGCACTGAAAGGCCCCTGAAATCTGCTGAAATCCTGAAAGAATTCTGAAAACGGAAATACGTACAATTCCCTATCCCAGAGATATTTTTCAAAGACAGATTTTGTGATTATTACTTCGCTGAATACACAAAGAATCATTTTAAATATTTAGAAATGTTAAGGGCTTTCTTCAAGAGAATAAGAAATTGAAATTTTGTTGAAGTGATGTGGAATTTATGAGCAAATTTTAATTATTAGGTAAAAAGCTAAAGATCTGAAGCTTTATTTTTCAGATCAGTAGCTGTCACGTTTGGATTCCAGATGGTATCAATTTATGAGATATTTATTCACTTATTGTTGATATTCATTTTAAATCTGAGCATTGAAGCATGGGAGTGATCATCGTGTCATAATAGGTATAATAAAAGTTATCAAGATGCACAGCATTTTGTGTGACAATGCACTATTTTATGCACCATTTGGTATGAGATATGAGAAAATGACGCGCAAAAGTCAGTTTTTGATTTAAAATTCATCCATTTGATCTATTCTAATACAGATAATAAATACAACAAAATAATTAAAGTCAATTACGGTAAATTCAGCTCTCTAGTCTTATTTTAGTGGTGGTCATTTGAGTGAGTTTTTGATATTGTTGTTTAAATTGAATCGCAAACAAAAAATTAAAACAGTGATTTTAAAACAAATAAACTAAAAAATTTCTTAAAACCGCGATTTTAGATGTTAGGTTAGACAAAAATTCTTAATCAGTGTTTTCATATATTTTTAAAATTATTTTTATCATTCACTCGACAAGTTGATGAAACGCTCAATAAAAATTTCTCTAAGGCTTTCAATACATCAAATATTGGCTAATGGACCTTTCAGGGAACGCGTTTCATTTAGTGGGTGCGCTTAAAAGGATTTAAATCAAGAGGGATTGGTAATAATTAATGAAAGCAAAAGTGTATACGTTATCCTGAATAAAATATTACGCAAAACTCGGGGAAGTCATCGGATTGAAGAGATAAAAGCATTTTATTACTTACTTATTCGTTTGTTTTTTTCCTTCAAATATTAAAAGGTTTTCATTGGGCTATACTAGGTCTGTTTCAAAATGTATTAATTTCAGCGAGTTCCGAAATCACTACGACGAAATAATTAAAAACGTAACGAAATCATTTATTTATTACTGTGTTTTTTTATGGAAAACGTAAGACGAATTTATAGTGTTTTTCTTATTATTACAAACCACGGGCTTACACTTCACTGAGGGATCGACCCCACCTCCACCCGCGACTGTTATAGTCCTGATAGAGTCTGTTAGAGTCCTTGGGGACTCTCTGTCAGCCCCGCTATTTTATGCAGGATTTGCTGTTGCAAATGCATAAGCAAATTGCTGTGCCAAAGTTTCCACGTGAAGTTTAGTCAATAGGGCGACAGCATCTATCAAGTCTTTTTTCGAAATTCGAATTCTAATTCGAAATTCTTTTTTTATAAATATAATAAAGTCAACAAAATGTGCAAAAGAAAAAAAGTGTGTAAATAGATCTAATAATTGAAACAAGTCACCCAAGCAGCTTACACTATGTACAGCGTTAGTAAAGTAATCGATCACCATTTTGTTGGAACTTTGTTTTATTGGCCTTTTGATTTGTATTCTTACTAAATGTATCGCTGCGCTGTTGAGCTATATAGAACTAATTTTATAATAATTAAAATAAAAATAAAAATGTTGATTATTTTCAAATACTTTCACAGATTATCTAAAATTTTACAAAACCAAGATGCCCAGATCCCCCTGGCTTTGTCGAGACGAGTCATCGAAAGGGTCGAGAGCTTCAAATACCTGGGAGCGTACATGACAGAAAAACGGCAGAGTTCAGAAAGAACTGGGAGTGCGGCTTGGAGTAGCGGGCGCCGCATTCAACAGTATGAAAGCTGTCTGGAGATCGGATGTTTAATCGGTTAAAACAAAATGCCGCCTTAATAACTCCTGCATCACACCTGTTCTCCTCTATGGCTGCGAATCGTGGCACTTAACCAGGGCCCAAGATAGCAGACTTCTGAGTGCAGAGAATAGGTGTCTTAGAAGAATTTTAGGTGAGCGGTGGTTTGACTTTATGAGGAACACAGAGGTGAGGCAACGGACACAGCAAACCTTGTTATCTACTGTCTTCCGGCGAAGGCGTTTCGGCTGGCTAGGCCATATACTACGTATGCCTCCCGAGAGCCTTAACCATGCTTGCCTATTTTACAAGGCGTCAGGTTCTCGGCGTCCCTGGTCGTCCACTGTTGACAATTCGTCGGCAATTTGCGTCAGAGCTGCGGGACGTGGACTTGACTTGGGAGGATGCACGGGAGCTGGCGGCCGATCACTTGGCCTGGAGGCAGTTTGTGGATTCCATATGTTCCACATAGGGAGCGGATATGGTATGATGATGATGATGAGGGTGAAGTAAAATGTCTATAGCTTTAGTGCCAGTTCAAAGTATTACAATATCACATTTAAAATATTTACATAGTAATGAAAATAACTTACATATTATTATTATTATTATTTAATATTAGGCGAGCAGCTTAAAGCTGATATGCCTAAATCGGACAGTTAGTTAGGTTTAAAACTTGTCCAGTCCATTCTTATAACGTTCACACTATTCGCAATGACCAGCTCCTGCGGTAGCCCGTTCCAGCTATCTACCACCCTGTTGCTCAGGAAATGCTTTCTTGGGTTCTGATTAAACCGGGTCTTCTCCAGCCTAAGGTTGTGGCCTCGAAGTCGTGCGTTGTTTTTCAGTTTGAACATTTGATACAATTTATTACACTTATAGTGACGGTTCATTATTTTGTATGTTTCAATTAAATCACCCCTTTCCCGTCTTTTCTTCAGTGTTGTGAGATGACATAGTAATGAAAATAAAAATAAAAACATCAATACTCTGTAAGATTACAGCCTTATTTAGATTTATAAAACTGATTGGTCGGGAAATCAATGCAATGTAATATTATATGGGTTAGTCGGTTAGTGTGTTAATGAGCGACTTAAAGGATTTGGTAACGTTTATTTCCCGACTTGCGATATTCCATTTGCCCCAGTTCCCGTCGTTCACGATTACCTACCCCACGAACCACGATCTTCTATTCTCTCGATCAGAACACAATTCCTTCAGCGCAAATCTCCACTGTCTAGCGACTTAACACTATCTAGGCCAGTGTCTTTCCTTAATACTTTACTAGGGTATTTAGTATTTTGTGAATTTATTAATAAAAAAAACCAAACTAGGTTCTTTTATCAAATGAGCAACTATGCACAGGATGGGTACATTGCAACAATAATTAGTACATACTGTATATATTTAAAATAAGTGTATGTCTGTTGGCTGTTCGGAAACAAAATTTAAAAAAATGGACTGAAGTGCATACTACTCCCCCTTATCCGCACCCAATGGGGCATAGGGCACTGCAGCGGTACACCAAATGCAGTACAAGATGATCAGTCATACGCTTCAATACCAGTCCAAGGTATCACACATTCAATACCAATACCAGTCCAATAATATGAAATCAATATGTAAATCACATGTAAATAAATATTTCATGTTGACCCCTACAGGAATCGAACCCGCGACCTCATGCACGGTAGCCGAATGCACTACCACTGTGCTACGAGGCAGACAAAGTGCATACCAAGATAATAATTATGTAGCTGTTGTATTTTTTGTAGTAAACAGTTTAACATTTTAATACAAAATACATCAAACGTTTGAAAGTTTTCATTTTAAAAAAAGTATTTATAAAAGCCTCCTCCGCCTCGTGGCATGTCGGTAGCGCGTTTGGCTGCCATGCATGAGGTCGCGGGTTCGATCCCCGATGAAAGTCGATATGAAATATTTGCTTGAATGTGATTTTCACGTAGAAATGTTTCATAAGTGATACCTTGGACTGGCGCTGATGCGTAAGACTGATCATCTTGCCTTCGTGTAACAAATGATCAAGATGCACTGCACTTGGTGTATTGATGCAGTGCCCTATGAACCATTGAGTGCGGATAAGGGACAGTTTTATAAAGGCTACTCCACCACATTAAGATATGTCATGCTTTCATAAAAAAATATTGATGTTCGGTTTACGTTTTCAGCTGGAATTAAAAATTGAGAATGTTCAACTTCGTGTATCTCGCTTATTTATTAACAATCCATAAAATAATACCATTTATCGTTTTGTGAACGCTTATATTTTCTTTTTTTATCAGTTTTGAAATCTTTTGATAACGGTATCTTACAGAAATTTACATTTAGAAATATCTCCGTATAAAATAAGTCATCGATACGATGATTCGTCAAACTGAACTCCAGCAGAGAAAGGGTTAACTATTCCAGGTTTTGAATTGGATTTTTAGGGGGGTAAAAGACTGTAGATATTCCTGTAGAAAATACAGAAATGGATGGGGTAAGAACGAAGGCAGTAATCTGTAAAGCCTCCAGCTATTTCAGGACTCGGCTGAAAGGAACAACGATTACAATTTTCTATTTTATTCTGTGATAAAGTATCGGGTAATTGAATCACCTCGCTGCGTTTATTTAACCTAATCCGGGAACATTTTGCAGACGCCATTTTAAAAAGGCGTGGTTTTTTTAAGAAATGCGTTTGAGCGATATTAGGAATGAGAATTATCATTTTGTTATCAAACGACAGTGTTTTAGTGGAGTGGATCCTTGTTTAAGATTGCGTCAAAGACACTACTTCAGTAAATTGTTTTTTTATTTAAAGTGTAGCTATTGTTTTACTAAGCATTACCGTGATACATTTTTATGGGAGTTGGATCTCGAAAAGTACCGAAATATGTGTTTTAGCCATAGATTGAGCATACATAGATAGAGCATATATTTAAGTCCACAAGTGCGAGAGAAATAACAAGCAATTTCATTAGTTTCAAATACTCCCAAGTAAGAAAGAGATACCAAGTTTATCTCGGGTCATTCAGCATTTTTAACTGCGTCGTATGAAAATTCAATTTTAGCTATCAATAAAAATAACGCTTTACAAATCATCCATCGGAAATACATGAAGGATCAATCTAACGCTTCAGTAACACACCAAGGTATCTCATATGAGATATTTATATCACATTTAAGTTAGATATTTCATATTAATCCCATCAGGAATCGAATCCGCAACATCTTGCATGGTAGATCAATGTGCTAAACAGTACTTGTAGAATATTCTGACAAACTTGTGAATATTAAAAGATATTATAAATTATTATAATATGACACTAAAAATGAATTAATCCGAAATCTTTAGTACTTTTTATTCATTCTTATTTTTTAACCATAAAAATAATTAATTCTCTACAAACGCATTAAGGCTATGTTAGCCACAGCGCAGCGGTGGTAGGTAGGTACAATGTCACCCCCCATAACTTATCTCTTAGAATATTATAGAACATCCACGGGCGTATATGGAGGGCGGTGATTTGTGGCCAAAGTTACACCACTCTACGCTGTGTTATGTTTAATTGTGAAATTATTATTTCTCACCCTCGCTGGATCGATATTACTACCCTTATCGAGCCACAAACGGCAGAAACAACCCAAAGCCGAGATTTTTGGCGGATTTCTGTTTTTAGATGAAAAAATGGTCCTTATTGCCCCCTGCACAAGTTCTTAAAACATTGTAATATGTATCCGTATAGAATTCGCCTGCCACATTTTAGGATATGTGTAGCTTTTAACGTTAAAACTAGATAACTTATTAAGTTAAGTCAGACATCGGAACTGACACAATTTTCTAGCAGCAAAACAACATAACAGACGCAATAAGGGAAACCATTAATAAACACATCAATAACTATCCTCTCTGCCGGAAATAGCATGATTTTTTGTTAAGACCGCTATATATGGGACAGTTTACTACAACAGTTTTCTGTGCAGTCTGAAAACGGTCCCGTATAAAGCTAAAACTGCATGAAAAACTGTGTGCTAGTGTCAGATTTAAGCTGACATGACAGTCAATGTGTTTTTATGTAAACGTTTAAGTAGACATTGGTTTATTGTATGCTTTTAAATACGTAAAAAAACAATAACATATTTACATTATTAGCTAAATATATACAATTTCCCTGAGAGCAAACATACGATAATAACTTACAATCGCGTTTCAAAAAATACACATATTTAGCGTGTCTTTTGACAGAAGTTTGACAGACTGCACAGTTTTCTGAACAAGAAACTGTGTAGTTTTTCTGAACAAGAAACTGTGTCATATAAAGCGGGCATATATTGTACAAAATCAAATAATAAAACCACAAGTTCCCTGATTTTTTAAACGACTTGATTTTACCCCTGGTCACCTAACCTTCGTCGATTTGACGAATACTGAATAACGAAATACGCTGTATCTTTTTTGCCCTGCACGCCGACGATCGTATTAGCTTGCTTGTCAACTCAGTACTCGCCCACGGTCTCTCGAGAAGCAGGACCATCCGATATGTAAGTACACAATTCTTCAAGATATTGCGAATTTACTCGTCGTTTCGACTAATGGTTAAGTACAAATTAATAAAACTGTCATTTTTGAGTTTCCAAAACTAATGCTTCACTAAAAATTGTTTAAATGAATAAATATTTTTGTGGGAACCATTCGTCCAAAGTGCAAATAAAAATTCAGCTGCGTTAGGTATTACTACACGAGTAGGTAATTCCTAGAAAATCATCAGCTGACGACGCTGCAATTCACACGGGCAGTATGGCTTTGCACACGAATTGTTTATCCCCACCAATACAACTCTAATAACAAAGGACTACTGGCCTATAAATACCCGTACCGAGGGTCAGAACAGCAGTGCTGCACAACCATCTTATACAATCTACCAGTTTACTCTCTTCAGATCGGAGAATCGCCCTGTCCACGTCAGCAGCCAAGACGCAGTGTCTTGCCTGACGTAGACGACGCCGTCATGGAATCCTCGGACCAACGCCCTGGATTCACACTCTTGGTAACCAGCAACGGAAGCCCGACCGCATCGTCTTCTCTCCACGTTGCTTTGCCACCAACGTTGTTCCAGCCGCCGACTTCGTGCTCCATCGCTACGGAACTGCCACGCACTCATCCATCCGACACGAAATAGACATCCTTGTTCACTGAATAAACGATTACAACATCACCGGCGTTTCCACTAAACTTCCACTGGTAAAAGGGGACTCCTCTATCTCCAAACCCCTTTATTTTTAATAAAATTTTATCGAGTTCTTTCATTTATCAATATAACCTTTTTTTTTTTTTTTTTTTTTTTTTTTGTAAAAAAAAAGAAACATTTGAGTTCTTATGATATAATCAAATATTTCAGTTTTGGGACTGCTTTCAAATAGTCGGGAAATAACTGTGTCAGAAAGCAGGAAACAAGTTGTGCTGGAGTGGGATTCGAACCTAGAGATTCTTGATGCCCAGAGTCCTCGAATCTACCACTAGACCTACAACCCCGGTTTCCGTGTTCGTATATTTGCTCAATGAAATATAGCAAAAACATGTGTTTTGTTTAAATATATCCTCCTCGAAAAACAGTTCGTCGAATCGACTGATTGGTTAGATGTCCGAGGGCAGTAATTAAACAGAACAGATTTTAAATAATATTACATGGTAAAAATAGTCCTATATAATCTTGAATCTTCAATAAATCAACTAAATTATAATATGTAATGTCCCTAAACGTAAGAAATAAAACATGTCTCTGAAAGTATCAATTTCCAATTTATTATGCTATTCGTATATCAGGATTTTGACATTAACAATAGAATAACGGAAATATGTATCGTGATATAACAATGCGCTAGTAATATTAAGTTATATCGCGATACAGCACTAAATTATCCTTCATTGTCCGATACATCCTTCGCTGGGACATTTATCCATATAATTCTCACATTTACTTAGTGAAATCCTTTCTCGCATTTTCAGAATCGCTTACCGAGGCTTTCCTTTTAAAAACAAAATGAAAACGATGATAAAAAACTGTAACCCGAAATTGCACGCGTTCAGTTGAGTATGCGGAAGAGTTTTATTACGGGCATATACTCATGCCTATATAGTATATCCGTTATATGGAAATGCGACGAAGGGAATCGGATGACTAACATCAACAAATGTACAATATAATATACTCAATTCGATTTTAAACAAAATTGGTTATTGGAATACAAAAAATTGGAACAGAATTGGGTAAACCCAAAGAATATACACGTTGTAACAAAACACGATGTGCAATTGGGTTCTTTCAGATTTTCTATTTTTTAATTCAAAAAATTGATTGAAAAATTACAATATCCAAGGGAATTTTTTTTAAATTTTACGATGTCATATTGAATTTTCTAGCGCGGTTTGAAATAGCGCTTTTTCAAATCGCTCGCAAAAATCCTCCATTTGGCGCGCATGCGGTGTGACGTCACATCAATATGGGCGCTGACTTCGTAATGAATTTCCCGCCTTTTATAATGGACGGGTATGACGTCATTAGCCAATAACGGGCGTTAAAAGTCACTCGTAAATTTCGTGTTTTTAAAACATAAATTTATAAATGAAAACAACATTTTATGATCATTGTGTTTTGATATCGTTGGAATTGTAAAAATATACTTTAAATATTTATAACGTTTTCAAGATATTCATGCTATCGGGAACAACCCAATTGGAAAACTAGTGAATCTACGTCATAATTGGAGTCGAACGTGTAATATGACTTTTGAATCTGACAAAAATCTTTTTTCTTCTCATAAAAGCATACATAAGTATGGCAGA
This sequence comes from Micrasema minimum, assembly GCA_022494985.1. NCBI lineage: Eukaryota > Metazoa > Arthropoda > Insecta > Trichoptera > Brachycentridae > Micrasema > Micrasema minimum. The sequence continues at coordinate 24,205 of JAGVSP010000011.1, read as the reverse complement.
TTAAGTAAATAGCGAAGTCTTAATTAAACTGCGTTTTTTTTGTTTCCTTCGTGTAAAGTTTTAATTTGACTAAATACAAGATACTTGATAACAATTTGCAAAAATGTATGGAAAAATATAACAAATTTTTTCGCATTTTCCTCGAAATCTATTTAAACATATAAAACATTTGCATGGGTAACCCAAGGTTAATTCATATCGACCGATGCCGTGGATGTGTTTCAAACACAGTACTACAGGGTTTAAAAAAACAAACGATTTCATCACAAAACTCTTTTTACAAATTGCTCGACAAAAGGTATGAAGATACCATTGATTCTTGTGTTCATTAATTACTTTTTTTTCTTTTTTTTCCATCTTTTTTTTAACTATATTGGGTTACATTATCAGTTATTTTTCCATTTCGCTTTTTTTAAAACTATCTTGTTTAACATTAATCTTGTTATTTTTTCATTTCTTTTTTTAACTATCTTGTTTTACATTATCTGGTTATTTTTTCCATTTCTTTTTTTAACTATCTTGTTTACATTATCTGTATTTTTTCTTTTCTTTTTTTAACTTTCTTTGTTTCACATTATCTGTTCATTTACATTTCGTCAGACTTTATCTTTCTCTTTTGCACGTGCACACTGTAATGACTTTCACAGTATACCCACAAACAGGCTATGCCTTGTGGGATTTTTGTTTTATATAAAAAAAAACTTATTGTACATATATGTGTTTTTAATGTATATATTATGTAAACAAAAAAAAATCTTTTGAAATAAGAAACATAAAATGTGTTACATTTCAGAATGATTTTATATAAACGTAAGTTATTCAGAAAAACAACTTATTTCAAATGGAAAGGAAAATATACGTAGATGAAACACTAACTTATTCTAATGCGGTTATAGTACATAATAAGACAATAAATTAAAAATAAGTAAAAATCAAATAATAGTGGTCATTTTGTAAATAAATATCAATACATCAATTTTTTATATCTCCACAGAGATGAAGAAGCTTTTATTATAACTCTGGAATATGGTTTACAGTGGAATATGGTGGAATTATAATAATGGATATAAGCTAACTTATGCAGCACCATTTTTGTGAAAAATCACCTCAAGGGCGCTTACAATTAAATATATTGTTTAACCGAAGCTCCTAGCGGTACACTATAAAAATAAAATTATCTAAAATTGATATTGATCAACGATGATAACTTTTTTTGTATATTTCACACACTCAATCCCCCTTTCTCTCAACCTTACAATCGCACTAACACACACACTTACACACCCTCTCACACATACACCCTCACTACACGTCCTTTCCTTTTTAGAAGCATTAACCATATTTTGCAATTTTTATTAGACTTTAGATTATAGAATGTTACTTACACATTTTTTCCCACATATTTTGTTGGAACTCTGTCATTGGCCTATGATATGATTATTTGACCTTGTATCCTGTAAATGTATCGCTGTTGAGTTCCCTAATAAATAAAAAAATAAATAAATTACCTGTAACTTGAGCAGACTAGAGCAATACAGCGTTCTCTAATTGTATGTGAGATTTAAAAAAGATGCGTTTTTAATTGAGACCGAAATTGACTAGGGCTCTGAATGGAACGTAATTGTGAAGGCAGTCGATTCCAGGCTGAGGGTCCAGCCACTGCAAAATCACGATCGCCAAACTTGGTGTTTGGACTTCGCCGGGGTTCACAAAGTCATCCTCTGGCTTATGACACTTGGCGTATTAAAACATTCCCCATTCCGCTTATTAGCGAATATCCACAACAGCTACTATTTTGGTTTATCATTAAATGCTACGCATTCCAAATTCATCAGTAACTTCGCTGTCAATACATAGATGGCGTATTATTCAACTCAAAGGTGGAACCAGCATTTTGAACTGTTGAATGTAGTTTATTAAAGTTTTTGACAAACGGAATATACTGATGATTTCGCGTCCAGTTTATTTTACTGCAGATATTTTTTTACGAGTAAGTATTAAAAATTCCAATTGCGTTACAAACGAACGAAGCTTTACATTTCAAAGGTATTTTGTATTTGGTGATTATATTTTATTTTATTTGTGTAGAGCTGGTTACAAAGGCACTTTTTTGTACAGAAGGGGAATTTAAATTTGAATTCGGACCTCGCTGCATTTTTTTAATAATACGATTTAAATTTGAATTTCCGCCGTGGGATAAGGGTAGGCATCTGTTAACGTTTTACTTGAGAACAACGCAATATTTAAAAAAATGCGTAAGGTAATATTCATTTACAATTTAATTTAATTGATACAATAATTGTGTTCAATGTGTTTTATTTTATTAAATGAAATAATTATTATAGTTTATATTACTATATTTTATATTTCTTTTGTATTATGAGTAAATTACTTTTGACCTGTAATGATTTTGGTTACTTTTTCATTGTTTTGTTTTAATGTCCATATTTATAACTATTATTTTTCTGAATAAATCAAACGGAGATACTGAGAGGGGTAATCTTAGAGGGGTGGGGGGATGATATATCCTCCTCCCACTCACTAAACTGCATAGAGTAGATGAAATAGTAGAATATTTTTCTTTTATGCGCAGCTGAAAGAGAGTCCCCCAGGACTCTATAACAGCCGCGGGTGGATGGTGGGTTCTTTATCCCCCCTCAGTTTATATGACTACTTTCCCTTATCCGCACCACCCAATGGTGCATGGGGCACTGCATCATTACACCAAGTGCAGTGTCTATTTTACTAGATGAAGGTTAGATGATCAGTCATACGCTTCAGTACCAGTTCAAGGTATCACACGTGAAATATTATTGTGAAAACCACATATAAATAAATATTTGATGTTGACCCGAACGACAGGAATCGAACTACCAACCAACTTGGTTGAATATCTCTAGTAGATTTTAAACAATAAGCATTTTGCTGACTGTGCGACAAGAAGTACTATGGTATAAAATACTTGTTTCATCTCTCTTGCTGTCCTCAGAAATTTACTTCGCACATTGTGTTGCGCACTCAATAAGTGCTATGTCATGTATATTGTCTTCAAATATTACTAATTATTTTATGCAAAACATTAAAATATATTTAAAAAATCTATTTTAGTGAGAAAATGTTCACTGGGATCAAATATAATAAAGTAGTTGGACCGGAAGAGAATACATTAGTTTGGATGGCTTTGGATAAGTTTTAGGAAGTCTGATGTAGAGGAAATGTAGAGAGATAAGAAGAGGATAAAGACAGGAAAACAAAAGGACGATAGCAGCAGACCTATCATGAATGATTTCTGAGGGGTTTTAAATATGAAAATTTTATAACTCTGTTACCTTTATGACGCCTTCAGAACAGAGCGAGAAGCGTTTTAAAGTAAGATCTCCCACGTTAATACACTGACACTGTCCTGGCATACTTCTCTTGCTTCCTCCACATTCATACATCTTCTCATGCACGCACGTCGATTATTCCGACTTCTTACATGCCCACTTTCAAGCACTAGTTTTACTTGATCATGCCATGTCTTTCTCGGCCTTCCTCGACTTCTACATCCAGGCACAGTTGCATCATATATTTTTTTAAGCCGTTTTTTCATCATCCATTCGCTCTTCATGACCGAAAATACGTAAAAGACCTTTCTTAATTTTGTCGATAATGCTTATCTCAGCCTTGCATTCTGCTCTAATTTCAACATTAGTGCACCTATCATACATAGTTTTACCACACATTCGCCTGAGAGAGATCGCATTTCAACTGCATTCAATCTACTTTCATCCTTATTTTTCCAACTTCATGCTTCGCTTCCATACATAAGGGTTGGTACCAGAACTCCATTATGCACTGCCAATTTAGCCTCTTTTGATAAGCACTTATTAGATACTACTTAGTATTTGAAAGAATTTTATTTTACTTTAAATTTTATTGCCCCTTGACCTAGACTACTAAACTCTTTTTTAACTGACAACAAAATGGTATTATCAAGTTTCCCTAATTTTCCATCATTCAAAAAACATCCTCAAAGTTCGATAAATACTATAAATATACATTCATTTTAAGGTTAAACATAACCATTCATAAATCACATCATCATCATCATCATACCATATCCGCTCCCTATGTGGAGCATATGGAATCCACAAACTGCCTCCAGGCCAAGCGATCGGCCGCCAGCTCCCGTGCATTCTCCCAAGTCAAGTCCACGTCCCGCAGAACTGACGCAAACTGCCGACGAATTGTCAACAGTGGACGACCAGGACGAGGAGAACCTGATGCCTTGTAAAATAGGCAAGCATGGTTAAGGCTCACTAATCACTATAATCTTATATTTTTATATTAATTTATCTTTTTCTTTCTTTTTCTTATAGAGAAGTATTTTTAAATTTTCCAATTGTATTTTTTTTTGTTTGTACCATATTTTATACTAAATTTTTTTCTTCTTTTTTTTTTTTCTACTTATATCAATAATTAAAACATACTTATATGAATGTTGAAGAAATTAACATAACAGTCATTTATGTATACCTTCGAACAGGTTACAAACACATACTCAATTTCACTTATTGTAAATCAATAAATATTGATAATTATTGGATACTACATTTTATCTTTGATAAAACCATTCTGTGTATTACGAATTTATTACTTGGTGGCGGCATTGCATTTGTAAGGTAGCTTCAACGTAAAAATGTTTTTATGGTAGCCTACACAATTGTAATGTTTCGACCATTAATGCGATAAGATTCCGTTCACAATCTGCTTCAACTTGGCTTGAGTGCCTAACGGCTCTACACATCGTGCGCCATAACATTAAGTTAGGGCTGACTAAGTGCACCAGTCATACTCCACGCCTTTCTACAGGATCGTACACATAAATATATACTGATGGATAATTAACTAGATAGATCACATTTATTTGTCTGCAAGAGTTGACTTAATACAATACATGCAATTCAGATTGTCAAAATTTCAAACATTTTTTCCAAATTTTATTTTCAAAAGCTTGTGCAACACAGATGGGAATTGGACATGTGCAGCATTGGAGTGTCTAGTCGTTGTGTGTCCAAACACCAGTGAATGACATTTTTTTTTCTAATCTTAAAATTCTTATTTTTAGTTTTATTATTTTTTAGTAATCATGATTAGTTAAGTTATGATGATATATATGGTATCGTATTCTACCTTGCAATGGTAACTAATGTATTTGCACTAATTGCTTAGTTATGTTATTATTATGTATTATGTAGACGTTTCGAATATTATATTGAGTTGTAAAGAAATTGCTTAAAAAAATTATTTAACTATTCCTTTTCTACATACATTGATGTGTGAAATAGCGTTACCATTTATGAGGAATTTTAAAACCATGTTGGTTTAAGATAGGCATCATCTATTGAAATATTCGTGCGGCAAATAACCGCTTAGGCTTTTATTAAAAATTGTATTTAAAAATTGTAAAATAAATACGTGCAAATATTAGAGGATTGCATAGATGTATTTTTTATTACAAAAAAATGTATATGGTTATAAATAGAAATAAAAGTTCAATCATAAAATACTTTTCACTATCGGTTTTACAGGCTAACTGATGTTTTTTTTTGAAGTAAAACTTCTTTAGAATCGTACAGATGATTTGAAACTCTATAACACGAAAAATGACCGAAACAAACATATAGATCTGTGGGAGTTAGCTTGCGCAGAACATGAGATAGAACCTCAGTTGTACTAAAGGATTCTATATATCTTCGTCTTCTAGTTGTGCGGTGCTTGAGAGCCTCCACAGTTTGTATAGCAATTTTATTGTCATCGTCTAACTTTTTGGTGTAAGGGTCGTAGTTGTGGTTACCAAGCGTGCGGCATAAGATTATATTGATAAAATCGAAACAAAAACTTTTGTTTATTCATACTTTAGTTATCATAAGCCGCTCGTATCACTTGTAGAAATTTGAAGACATGGATCATGAATATATAATAATGAAAAAAATTCATCAACTGGGTACCAATATTTAACTAAATAAATCCTTAATTCGTCCCACTCCTGATACTGCATTTATCTCATTCTCTCTCAGCTTAGTTTTATTCAGGTTTCACTTCTACCTGGTGTGAACTACACACATGTTTTTTTTTTGCATTTATACTGACAACGCGTTAGTTTAATCATCGAGGTGCTAGAAACGCGGTACAAATCTTTTGATTGACTTTAATTTATTGAATGTTCTCATTCCACCTACAAAAAGGAGAACGCTTTGTCTCCATCAAGGATGAAAAACCGCAATATTGAGAATTAGTAATGAACCGATATCGCAAGTTGAAGGATGCGATAGAGACGGGGAAGATTTAAAGGGTCGTGAGCTGGGCACATGACCAAAGATTAATGGGACCGGAACTAATAAGTTGATGAATGTAAGTAGGTACTAAATCGACGTTATAAAAATTCGGGGGGTGTTAGAGTAGCAAAAAGAATCAGGGTTAAACGCTTTCTGAAAAAATATTCCAATCTTTGTACGAACCTTTACTAACCCAAGTATTTTATTTATTTATAAAAAATAACATTGCATAGAAAAAAAATAAAGAATTTTCTTTCTATTTAATCCAATGCTCCCTAGGAGTTTTTATGATAAACTCATTTAGGGACAAATAAAAAACAAATATTCATTTTATTCTAATACCGCACTGACAACATCGCTTAGATCACAAAAATAAACACAATATATACAAAAAACAGAACCAATCCATTGAAAACCATAAATACCTAAAGAAACAATAATTGAAGATTAATATTTTATTTTGACCCCGTCGGCAATCGATTCCGCGACCACATGCATGGTAGCTCAACGCACTTACCACTACACAACGAAGCGGTTGTTCTTGGTTTTGTTAAAATTGTTAATTGGGAAAAGAAAGGTACGTAGTAGTTAAAAAAAAAAAAAAATAAAAAAATGAAAAAAAAATAAAAAAAAAAAAAAAACCTAAAAATTCGAAAAAAAAAGAGAAAAAAGAAAAAAAAAAAAAAATTATAATAAAAAAAAAGCCATTTCTTAAGAGCATACCTCAGGCCACGAGACCACGCGGCCGCTTTCCCATACACACGTATCTCCTCGATTTTCTCCCTGGAATTTAACATTAGAGCAATAATTTGACAATCACACATTTGAGATATCGACCAGACGCGTGGTTATATTGTATTATTTTTTTAATAATTAAAACATTAAAAAAATAACACGCATCTAGTCGATATCTAAAGTGTGATAAAATTATTGCTCTAATGTAGAATAATTTTGTATATAAAATGGCCGCGAGTCTAATGGTGGAATCTCCTGCTTGCACTCAACATTTTTGCCATACAAACAATAATTTATTTACTCCATTAATCAAAAAAATATAAATAAAAACTCTGTTTTAATTTCAAGGGAAACGGTTTTATGGTGGACAGTGATGAAAAATGTTTGAAACACGCCTAGCGTAAATTATTTTCAATATACATAAAACAGGTTCACGATGTGCCCCGTAAATGGGAGGAACTATAAAAAGAATTATAATTCTTACAGAAAGAGAAATGAATATCTCCGAATGTAATAAACAAGGAGAAATATCTCCTAATGTAATAAACAAGCCCCGAGAAATAATGGTATCCGTTGATCTTCCTGCTTTTCGGATAACTCAACAATACGTTCTTTTCTCTTAATATTGTATTGTTCTGAATTTCGTAACAAACTAACTAACTAACCATCACGCCACTCCCCCGAATGGGGTAGGCAGAGAGCATAGAACGCCACACCACTCTGTCCTGGCACACTTCTCTTGCTTCCTCCACCATTCTTACATCTTCTCATGCAACGCACGTCGATTATTCCGATCTTCTTACATGCCCACTATGTTTTACTTGATCATGCCATGTCTCGAGATTTCTAATCCAGCACAGTCGCATCATATATTTTTAGCCGTCTTCTTTCATCATTCCTTCGCTCTACGTGACCGAACCATCGTAAAAGAACCTTTCTTAATTTTGTCGATAATGCTTATCTCAGCCTTGCAATCTGCTCTAATTTTCAATATTAGTACACCTATCATACATAGTCCTTTACCACACATTCGCCTGAGAGATCGCATTTCAACTGCATTCAATTACTATCTTTCATCCGTCTTGTTTCCAACACCAACAGCTTCACTACCATACATAAGGGTTGGTACCAGAACTCCATTATGAACTGCCAATTTACCCTCTTTTGATAACCAGAATTTCATCTTACTCACAAAGAATGACACTACATTAAAAATGATCATTTGTAAACGATTTTTTTGTGATTACACAAAATAAAACAAAAAATTACAAGGTTATCTGTGCAATCCGTTTATCAATCGAACGCAGTAAGCCCGATAGATGTATAAGGAAAATCATTTTTTAAAGTTTGTTTTTTTTTTAAAGTTTTGGTGACGTCACGGATCGTAACACGTAATACAAAACGTTGCGCCATTTCACTGTATACATATTATATCTAAGTTCTAATAATTGGCGCATATGGATATGGAGCGCGCTTTTGAGGTTGCGGGCCCTAACAGGCTTTGGAAAAGAAACTTAAAAACCCATTTGTTCTCTAAATCTTTGAATAATTTTCATTTTCTCACAGAGTTAGTTTCATTCACTTGAAATTTCTCGAGCCGTTAAATTCAATATTTAAAGCGACCTTGAGGTATATTTATACGAAAACGACGCTATATAAATTATCTATGATAGTAATACCGATAATTAAATACCTCTTAGGCGGAATTCTTTCCGATTTTTAATTTTTTATTTAAAAAAATGATTGAAAAATTACAATATCAAGGAATTTTTTAAAATTTTTTACGATGTCATATGAATTTTTTAGCGCGGTTTGAAATAGCGCTTTTTCAAATCGCTCGCAAAATCCTCCATTTAGCGCGCGCATGCGGTGTGACGTCACAGCAATATAGGCGCTCACTACGGAATGAATTTCACGCCTTCCACGGTAGACGGGTATGACGTCATTAGCCAATAACGGCGTTAAAAGTCACTCGTAATTTCGTGTTTTTTAAAACATAAATTTATAAATGAAAACAAAATTTTTGATCATTGTGTTTATATCGTTGGAATTGTAAAAATATACTTTAAATATTTATAGCGTTTTCAAGGATATTCATGCTATCGGGAAGAACCCTATTGTTGATAATAATAATATCATGAATCAAAAAAAGACTTAAGATTGAATGTGTTAATTTTTGAATCGTCTTTCTTATTCGTCTTTTTGATTGTGCAATGTAATTAAAAATGTGAATAATACCGGTCCCAAAATGAGTTGTTTATAACTCCTGGGAATATAATAACATGTATGTTTTATAAGATTTTTTATAGAAATAAAAAAAAAAAAAAAGATGTTTGGTCATGTGGAGCGATATGAATGAGTGAAAGAACGGCTAAAAGAAGTTATAATACAAGTGTTTCAATGGATGTGAAGCCGAGAAAGGCCGAAAAGACATGTCGTGCATCAAGTACTTGAAAGTGGAAATGTGAAAGCTGAATAAAGGACGTCATATTGTGTGCATGAGGGATGTATGACTATAGAGGAAGCGAAGAAAGTTTGTCTTGACAAGAGTGGAATTGCGTTCTATCCTCTCTGTGCCTACCCCTACAGAAGAATATTGGTTAGTTACTTAGTTAGTTAAATCAATAAGAACTTAATTACAATTGAACATTCAACAGATAAATTTTTGAAGAGAATATGGATATCTAGGCGTTTACAGGGCTTATGAAACTGTCATTTGCTGGGTTTTAAAGCACCTACTTAATTAAATATTTAGAAATCATTGTTAGATTTTAGAGATATGTCATCTCAACGGGGACGGTAAGTTAAGAAGTCATTGTAATTTATAAGTTTGTCCACGGTTATTAGTGTTTTCCAGTTTTTGTCTACAAGTATTTGGACTCACACAAAGATGTTGATGCTTATCGTTAATATTTAATAAAATATATGTGATAAAATCTTTTATTATGTGAGAACAAATTATGGTTTGGATTTCACAAATTAATCACCAAAAATGATTTATTTATTATTATTCTTATCAATAAGTACCTATTATTGTCCTGCAAAGTACTGTATTAATGAAACTCACTTACCTGAAACAGAAAAAATACAGAACATTAATACAAATTGTAAATAAAAGTAGGTTTTAAAAGGTCTTCTAGAGATTAGGAGTTGAAAATTTAAAAAAAGTACTTTGATTCATATCTATTATCATTAAAAATCAAATTAACAAATCGACATCCTTAAAAAGGGTTTTTTTATTTCGTAAAATAATACACAATTAAATTGGTTACAAACGTCTCATGATTTATTTAAGTTATCATTGTGCATTCTGGAGATCATAATAATTTCAAAGTAATTTGTTATTAGCCTGGGTGTTTTTGATGGTGTAACTCCCTGCTTATCGAGCCTTCTTTGAATAAGTACTACACCATACACACTACTTCTCTCCCTTATCCGCACCCAAATGGTGCATATCGCACTGCGATAAAGACAAAGTGCATGTTTATTGATTATTTCTATTACATGATTTGGTAAACACTTGATGTATCGTTAATATAAAAATAATGAAATATTTGATTAATTATTATTCTCAATTTCATCAAAAAATAGAGGAGCTTGAATTTATCTTTTATCCTTATATAATAAATGTACCCCATAAAGTAAAAATAAATAAATCAATATAAGCTAAGCCCTCCAAGATTTGTATTTTATAATGTTTTTCAATGATAGTTTATGATGTATAGGAATTAAGATGTGATTGTGTTTTAATTTTGTTCATTTTTATTATGTCGAAGTGTGATCTGATGCAATATTTAATTAGAAAATGTATTGTTTTACCTCCAGCGGCATAAAATGAATTTTTGTATAACTCCATGTGAAAATTATATTATGGTGTTGATATTTAAAAAAAATTAAAATAAAATAATAAATTAAAAAATTACATGTAAGTACTATACTTCATCCTTCATCGCACCTGCGACCATCGTTGATATACTCGGTGCTTAATGCGCTACCACTTGCTACGAGGCGGACCGTGTATCTGTCTTACGTCCTTAATAGCCACTGTCAGTAAAATATTATTTTCTTCCTTAGTTCAGCTTGTACCGCTTTGATAATTTGGCCTCGCAATGGAAAAAAATATACAGATTTTAAAAGTGGCTAGTCCACGCAAATTAGTAAGAAAAAAATTAGGGTATTAGATAAAAATTATTGTCATTAGTACACAGTTTTAAGGTAATGGCGCCCTAAATACAGCCATCTTGAACTACACCGGCCATAAATTCTTAAGTTGTTACGATCTCGGATGTACGTTACTCCATTCTACGTTCTACGTTCTACGTTTTCCTAGCGAACCAGTGGCGTGCTCCAACTACCAAACGATCAACATTGTGAAGGTATATTCTGAGTAATTGTATATTGTAACGCCTTCAACATGGATTTATAAAATGTCGTAACGATTTGTGGGCGTAATGTTTACCTTTCATCACATTACCCCGCAAAAAAAATTATACGTATTAATTTTGGCCCATGGATTGCCCAAATAAGCTTAAAGGCTGGTATATAGGCAGGACTGTTTGTTACATATTTGTACAACATACAAAATACGCAAAGTTCATTATGTTATTTCAGCTCAATGGCGTGAAATAATATAAAATGTTTTATAAAAAATGAAAGAAGCATTTAGCATTATTTTTTTATTATTATTTATTTAATTAGGTGTACACATTAAGTTTACATATTTATGGTCCTGGGACTGCCAAATAAGCTAAGCAGAGCTGGGTATTGGCAGTCCTAAATTGTTATAAATTATTAAAACATTTACATACCACTACGGTATTGGAATTATTATGAATATTAAAACACTACATACTAATAAACTACTGGAATTTATTATAAATTATTAAAACATAACAAACTGAATATGAATATGAATATGAAAAATTAATATTAAAACACTACATACTAATAATGTTAATGAAAATATTGAAAATTATTATAATTATTAAAACATTACAAACTAAGAAAAATATAAAAACTGTTATAGCATTAATACATTAAATACAGAAAATATTGAAATTGTTATAAATATTAAAACATTACATACTATGTATGAAAATATTTAAATTATTATAAATATTAGAACTTTACATACCATGCAAGAGAATATTGAAATTTTAATACGAGTATAATATGCAAAAGCATTGATAAAGAAAATAAAAAATGTGGCAAAATTAATTTTTCCTTAATAAAAAATTAATAAAAAAAAAATGAGTTATACTAAGGTATGGAAATGTCAAAATGAAATTTAGCAATATCATAAGTACAATATTTATGATTTCTGTGACAGATATTTCATACTAAGAATATATTGAAATTGTTATGAATATTAAGACAATTATAAAATATACAATAAATTGAGAAAAGATTGATGGTTAAGAACGGAAAATAAAAGATTTAGCAAATGTTTTGATGTGGGGAAAATAAATTATAAAATGGTATTTTTTTAAATGCAAAAAAAAATCAATATAAGTATTGTTAATTCAGTCAAACGTTAGAAAAATAAAAATAATGAAATAATTTATTAATCCAAATCAATATTGGTTGGGCTTTTATTAATACTCTTTGGTGATAGATAGTTTGTATTCCTTTCAAATTTTATTCCCTACCCTTTCATTCATTCCGATTGATTTGTCACCTGTTTTTTGACACCAAATCATTGTGTATATTTATTTGGTGGCCTAGTGGTAACGTCGTCGGGTCGTGGTCTTTGAGTCTGGAGATCTTTACGTTTCTAATCTACTATTCTGCAATACTTCATCAGCGCCAAGTCGCTTTTTATAATTGAAATATGTGCAAACATCGACATGATATCTAAAATGGATGTAAAAAAATTATTGCCTAGTGCTATATTTCAGGGACATAATAAAACGACTACGGTTTGTAAGGAGAAACGCCCCCTAATCACGTTGGTAGTGCATCCTGAGATTAATTCTGTACCTAAGAACCAAGAAGTCACAATATCATTTGTTTTTCAGAAAATGCATTTTAGTGACTTTTAGAAGCAGAAAGCCCAATTTTCCAACATGATTTAATTTGACACTATCAAATAAAATAATGAAGAGAATTTTTTCTCATCTTAACCTAGCCAGTAATTTCCATACAAGTTAATTCCGATTAATATTGAGTTAATTCTTAGAAATAGACCGTACGCCCCTTTTTCAGTTGGAGGGTGAATGATATTTCCTTGTTATTTTATTAGGAAACTGAATTTTTCTCCGCATTTCTGAGAAGATAAATAATATTTCTTATGTTTCTGGCTTGTGTTATTCTGAAAAAGGTACGAATCATTACTCAAATAGATTCACTCCGACTTAATAACAAGTATATTATTAATATATCGAAAAAACTCGGTTTTAGTTCAAAATTTAACCCCTCGATAGCCACACGGATAAACATCTAGGATTGCGCATCTGACATTAAATTTACATTTTGTTCCTGCTAAAATACAATTATACTTTAAAAGAATCAGAGCCAAATACTTTGTCAGGCAATTCAAATAAATTATATGAAATGATAAAAGTTTGTCAAGCAGATTGTCTTTGTTAAAACAATCCACAGAATTAAATAGAACCCCCGGAGGACCTCAACGTAACCTGGCCTTATAATATTTAAAAGCCTACGGAGTTTCCTAAAGCCTTAGAGATTTATAAAACCTTAGATATTTAGCAAAGGGAACATTATAAATGTTTCGCAAAAGATCTGAGAGATTGGAAACTTCTATGTAATAGATTTAACATATTTCCAAACTTTTTGAATATTAAATAAGGGCAACTTTTCAGCTGATCCAGGCGGGAGAAGGGTGGAATTAGTTTCATCCCTTAACAAAACAATAGAAACATAATCACAGAGCGTTGATAAGACAAAAATCATACTGCGAGGCGAATTGACCTTCCTTAGGGAAGGTCCGATGCCTTGCAGGAAACCCGCTTGCACGGCACGGGTGTAAACTGTGCGCCTCTCGATTTAAGTTTAAACTATGATGTTCGCTGCGTAATCTATACGCGATGTTTGTGTGAAAGCACTTAAACAATAACAAAATGAAAACGTAATACTGTTATTTTTAAAATTAAATTAAATTGTCGATGACTTTATTTAGATTGTTCGCTTCGTAATGTAGTGAGTAGCGTGTTGGGCTACCACGTATGATATCGCGGGTTCGATTCCTGACGGATTATTCTCCAAAACTCCATTGCCGACAAAAAACGCGTTTGGAAAAACAATTATCCCTTAACTTAGAGATCAGGTCCATCCTTCAGGGCGCCATTAGGACCAAATTAATGGGCCCTTGCCAATTTTATGGTCGTGGATTGAACAACAACACGCGGGAGAGAGAATTAAGTTTAGACAGAAAAACACCGAGAGAGAAAAAGGCTTCGTACAAGAAATTTTTTAAACTTATTATACATGGAGTAACAAAACTCGCAGTACAACCCAAAAAATGGTGAATCTACATCATATTTAGAGTCGAATATGTAATAATATTCCCCTTTTCATAATGTTTTCTCCAGAAATGAAAATCTCATTCCCAAAACCGTTACTACATGTTGTATTCCGAATAAATGAGCTAAAGTCTTAAGAAGGCAGATACTTTCTAAGCTGGTTGAAAATTTAAAAAAAAACTAATGTAGTCAAATCCTAATGGATGCGGGCCTGGCGCGGGAGAAGGCGAGAGAGTTGGCTGACAATAGGGTCTCCTTTGGGGACATAGTGAAGGCCAGATGCTCCACATAGGAGAAAACGTAGCGAAGGAAAAAAGAAGAAGAAATATTAATGAAATTTTCTTTTTAGAAGCTACTTCTACAAATACTTTCCCCGATCCGCACCCGATGGTGCATAGGGCCCTGCATTGGTACACCAAGTACAGCATATCTTGATAATTTTATTACATGAAGGTAGGATGATCATTCTTACGCTTCAGTACCTGTCCAAGGTATCACACATGACAATCACATGTAAATAAATATTTTAGAAACATCAGATACATATTTATTTAATTTATTTTGTTGGAGTGGCTCTGAGGCGTATGACTGATCATCTTACCTTCATTTTTTACTAAATGATCAAGATACGAGCACACTGAACTTGGTCTACCAATAACATATATTAAGGGTTGGTTGAAAGATATTGCTTAATAAGTAATAAGCAATACTTCCAGCCTTGTACACTTGCTATGTTATTGTATATGAAGTTTTAAATAAATATTTAAATTAATGAATTAATGCATAAAAAGTAGCTATTACTTGTATTATTCTTCCTTATCCGCACCGCCGCACCCAATGGTGCATAGGGCACTGCATTTGTACACTAAGTGTGGTGAATTTTGAGACTTTGTTGCATAAATTTTACGTATAGCAAATTTTTGCTTTCTTGATTCTTAATATCAAACACAATTTTTATCAAATTCCTCCTAATATTATGGCATTATTCTACTCCCCCAAACAATCAGAATTTAATGGAAATCTAAAAAAGAAAAAATAAGTAGCTTTACAATACGGAAACGTGCCCAAATACGCCGGCGGAAATCCCAAAAAACAAATTCAATTTACAACTTACAATTCCTTTCAAATTACCGGAAAAGTTTTCGGGACATTTCTCCTATAAACCGCGGCTCAACTAACAGCTAACAGCGAGTATTCCAAATAATTCCAAACAGGAGGGTCACAGTTATTGACAATTTGGCCCGCGACATCCAAAAAAATAGCGTAGAGGAAATTTATTCCATTTATGTAGGTTTTTTTTTATTATTATTATATTCCTGATGGCAATAGAGCCTTTCGTTGTTGTATGGAAAACGTTTTCACCCTGTCAGTTTTATACCTACATTCGTTTTGTTAGCTAATTTAGTATAATATAAACTTTTTTTGGTTTTCTTTAGTCAGTCGCATATACGATTATTAATTATATTTTTAAGTACCAGACCAAAGTTAGTTACGTGAAAGCCCATTATAAGATATTTTATGCATCTATTTCAACATCATCATCATAAATTATTATTACCCTTCCATAAATTATCTTCACTTATTTAGCGTACGAATATATCTGATTTATATTTTTTGTATAAAGTTATAAACAATATAAATGAGAGCCCCTATCTTCTAGGGCAGATACCTCTTCATTGTTCAAAAATCTTATAGACTGTAAAGGGTAATTCTATTCCCAGTCCTCTCGTTTCTTTTTTCCTATCCCTATCATCCTATCCGTCCCTCATATCTCTTGTGTTATATTTAATTCTTATATTTATTTTTCTATTTTACTTTGCCATTGTATAAATGTGAAAAACTATAATGAGGGAATCCACTGTTTTCTAAAGTATTTTTTTTTTATAAAAACTACTATTTAACTAAACAAAAAAATATATATATTTAATATTTTTTTATAAGTTATTGATGAAGATACGATTTTTTATAATTGCACATTTCAAATACCGCGCTAAATACCACTATGTACTAACTGCGTCATTTTTGCAGGAGTGACGTCATAAAACGGGTTGTTTAAGGCCATGGTATTTCTCCAGCCAGTAACAAAACTGTCAAAAATCTATGCAAACTGACGCGGGAAGCACAGATAAAATATATCCGTCGACTCAACTGTCATATACTGTTAACAGCTGTTCTAGGGAGACTGAATGGCAGCCATCTTTTTTGCAATAGAAGCTTGTATGTGGATTGTATTCCATATTAAAATGCCATGGAACGCGGCTACGGGGGTTTAAAAACGGAAACCGGAAACACTACACATAGATACAAGGAGTGACGTCATTGTTTAAGATTTTGAAATGAATGCTATTTTCAACATTTTTTATTAATTTTTGCGTGCGTTTTTGGGATATTTCATCCCACTTCAAAAATTTTAAATACTCGCGTCTACACGAAAGCATTTTTAAAATTCAATTCCGGGTAGCAGTGGATTTCTTCATTGGTTATCATGCTTTTTTGTATTCTACTTTTTCATGTATCTAAACTGTTGTTTTTCCTGTAAATAAAATAAAAAAATACCATATCCGCTCCTTATGTGGAGCATATGGAATTCACAAACTGCCTTCAGGCCAAGCGATCGGCTGCCAGCTCCCGCGCATCCTCAAGTCAAGTCCACGTCCCACAGCTTTGACGGATCTATCTACTGACAGGAAATTTTCTCCTGTTTGCTAAAATGCTACATACGAAATTACACGAAAATAACTTCTTTACCTCAAATGTATTATTTTTCGAGTCATGCATTTTTGTATTTTTTAAAGAAGAAGAAGCTAGTTTTTAAGAGAATTTATCCTTTTTATTGACAATACCTATCGACATCACCTTTATAAATGAATATATCACATTACTTAATACACATTCATTCAATTAATACTTAAAATATTTTCATTATTATTTCTAAGTAGAATAACTTACGAACAACATTTTGAATGAATACAAATACTTGTAGACAAATTACTGGATTATACCCATGCTGGGCTGATATCAATAATATCAGAATAACTTATATTTCAAAACATGTTATTGATGAAATCAAATGGTTTAGGATGTTTATTTTGAAATAACCAAATTCTTATGTACTTCCACACCTAAATACCCAACATCCAACCTATGTTTCAATGTAATTATTTGTGGCCGTAACCAATATAACCCTTTGACCAATCAAACGTTGATTTGGCACTGTAAATAAGTACACAATGCTATCGTCCACTATTCCGCCTGTTAGGACCTAGAACCAAGGAGCCATTATTTAGTTCCTCAGAGCTATTACTGCCGGGAGCGAGAGAGGAGTTTGGCATCCGATATGAGATATCTTCATTAGTGATTGTTGGAATTTCAACTGGTACAATTAGTCTTAGATTTAAACACGAATGTGTCAAACAATTACTTATATATTTATGAAATTAAACAACTTTTGTTTTAAAATTCTATTTAATTTTTTTGACACGCCAACCGGTTTCGGAGACACTACTCCTTCATCAGGGCTTTGTATAATAATAATTTAATAAACAACATTTTGAGTGTGTCCAAATACTTGTAGACAAAAACTAGATTTCGCCCATTACGGGCTAATAATTACAATTTGACATCTCAACATAGACGAGAAGTTTGAAAACTGTATATTGGCAGATATGGATATCAAATAGTAGGTAAAATGGGGAATGTTGTAATACATCAAGTGGCCACTTAACCCAGCCAATAACAGGTCATAAGCCCTGTAAACGCCTAGATAACCCACATTCGTTTCCAGAGTTTCTCTGTCTCTGTTGGGATATCAATAATATGTTAATTATTTATTTATCTTCAAAAAAATAAATATTCCCAATATCATTATTTCATATGAAACAACCTTTCATTTAGTTATAGTAAGAATAATATTTCAATAGACCCTTTAGGTTACAAAGAGCGAGCTAAGTTACAAAGGTTAGGTGCTCAAATAATTATTAGGGCTTTAATGAGACCCTTAATTGGTCCAACATCCGTAGAGGGACCTTTACAAAGGCAGAACAATGATTGAAAGGACCTCACCTCAAGAAAAATGTACCCCTATATTATCGGTTCAATACTTGAGTGCCAATTTCTAATTCAAATCGATGAGATTTGTGAGATTGTAGATTTGTTCAGTATAACGTTCTCTGGTTTACCCTTTTCAGTCGATATAGGTTCCAATTTTCAGTTTGTTATTTTTTAAAATGATCAAGTAAAATGCCAAGGTGTTTCATTAATATATATTCATAATTACTTTATTAAAATAACGGACCATTGAAAATTACAAAATAAAAAAACATAAACGCCGAATACATGGTGTAATAAAATTCGTAGTACAACCCGAAAACTGGTGAATTTACATCATATTTTGAGTCAAATGTGTAATATGACTTTTGAATCTGACCTTGAAAAAATTTTTTTTTTTCTGCACATAAAAGCTTTCGTAAGTACCGTAGATTAATGAAAATTGCACGATTTTTTATTTAAATACGGGTTTTGATTTTGTTTTCTTTACGGATAGTATTAATTTGACTAAATAAATTATATTTTATAACAAATTGTAAAAAGTTATCGAAAAAAAAACATTTTTTTTTCAATGTCTCGAAAACTCAAATTTAAAAAAAATATACAAAATTGACTATATGATGTATATTCATTGGTTTCCCGCTTGTACATCTAGTTTTGTTTCATGGTTTAAATAAATTAATGAAAAATTGCTGTTCTTGGTTAATTGTTATTTTTACTAATTACTTAAGTTGTACACTTTTCCAACAGGAAGGGGGTCATTAAATGTTTTTTAAAAAGAAATTTAAGCTGAGCAAAATATTTTATTGGTATAAGTATTATTATTTTAAGGGATTTAACGTGGGGAATATACGTTCTGTATATATAAAGTAACCTGTTACGAGTTTCAGGAAATTAGCAGAGGGGGAAGATAATTACAGGAGCATTACATTACCAGAACTTTGTATAATTAAACTACAACCTTCAGCTGCTAGCTGTGTACTACAGCCTGAATAATTATTACCATTGGTGTCTCAGAAAACAACAAACTGAATCTTCATTAATTTGCTTTTTCTTACTTCACATATACGAGGATGATCATACATCGTACAAGAAAATAATTAAAAAGAACCACAAGAGAAACTAATAAATTTACTTAACAAAACAGTGTTTGTAATTAACAAAACTTACTAACTAACCATCACGGCATTTTTAAGAAGGGGTAAGTAGAGGCCTTGGAATACTTGGAGGCGTGCTTCTTCCACATTCATACTTCTTCCCGTGAACGCACGTCGATTCTTCCGACTTTTCACATGTCCACTTTCAAGTACTGCTGCTCGATCACAGATCACTATCGACTCGGTAATAAGCGACGTGATAACGATTTCTTACCTATGGATGTTTAACGTTTTCGCGATCATAATGGAACACGCGTTAAAAGTTATCGATCGGGATTATTAAACGAGCGTTTCTAGTCGCGAGCCATTTCCCGAGATATATCTTATTCGCACATATCTTCATTCAATCTTTCTCGAGTGCCGTATTGCATTTAGCCGGTTTTCGGCAAGCCGAATAATGAAAAAGCAGTCGACACAATAAACAATCCGACAAACGCGTTGATTTGACGTTTGACGTTCGGCCGCGATATCGCATGCCGAGCATCTCCGAACGTTCCTTCGGCAATGCTCGGCTCGGCGAACGTGGTATGGAACGTATGTTCATTGTGATCGGTCAAATCGTTAGCGTTAGCACGTGATTAGCACGTTTTTAACTACGTCGATCTTATCTGTGATTGAGCTACTGGTTGCGTTCATCCAATATTTCTTTATGCCACCTGATTTACCTTGATGGTCATTTTCAAAATAAAAACAGAAATAATTTCAATATTGTATAACAATTCTATGTTACATTATTAGTTTTAATTATGCTATTACTACTGCTTTCCCTCACCCGCACCCAATGGTGCATAGGGCACTGCATCGGTACACCAAGTACAGGGTACCTATATTGATAATTTTATTACATGAAGGTGATCAGTCTTACGCTTCAGTACCAGTCCAAGGTGTCATCAAATATGTAGGTACGTAGAAAAAAAACAAGACGCTTTGTTCGCTGTTTAAATTTATTTATCTGAATTTTATGTGTTAGAAGCACTCACCTTGTAGTCATTCATTATAAACTGTTTAAACAAAAAAAAAATTAACTACTTTTTTATTATTAATCTAACTCCCCACCGGCTTCGAGGCAAAATGTGTCTCTTTTTAAAAAGAAAAGAGAAAGAGACACGTGTTGCCTCGAAACCTGTCGGGAGTTGAAACTTGGTTGCTAGAGCGCGTTGTATTTATTGAGTTTATAATAATTGTATTTTTATTTATATATATTTTTAAATTTTTTTGCGCAAGAGTTATTGTGTACTTTTATTTTTTATTTTTATTTTATTTTATTTAACCACCTCAACAGGCCAGGAGGCCCAATAACAGAGGGGAACAACGTCACAAACACCCAGGCTTGAGAAAAATCACTTTTAATTTTTGTGTTCTCACCGGGAATCGAACCCGGAACCTCCGTATCGTGAGTCCAGCGTCTTAGCCATTACGCTACGGAGGCCGCCAATCGATTTTAATTGAACATGTATTTATGCACCTACTGACGAGTTGCAGTAGGCAACTCAGTAGGACATGTATTGTGTTCCTAGAATATGGATATATTGATGTAAATAAATAAAAAAAAATAAAAAGGTACATTTAATAATAAAAAAGTGGTTAAAAACCATTTTTTTTCATTTGTGTAGTTTGTTTATTTATCTATCAGTTTACGAACCTAAAAGTTTTTTTGCAACTCAACTGGCCGTAATAGAATACCTAACGTATTTTATGATGATGTATTTTCATAAGTTTCTGATGCGCGTTCACTTTGCCAGTATTCCAAATGCATTCAGATGAATCACGCTTGAAATGATATAAGCTTCGTGGAAATCCTTTTGAAATAGCTTCACTGTGTCTTGTTACCCTCAACTTGGGAGGAGTGTTCCAGAGGGAGTATTGAGGATCTTCAGAACTAAGATCGTATACAAATTCCAGTACAGATAGAATAATATAACTCAGAAAGCTGGAAAAGCGCAATCTGCCAGGAATACGCTCACTTCCTTGAAAACTGAAGGAAAACAGACAAATCAGAACAATCAAACTTAGTTCAAGTTTTGCAGAATGAAGATATTTTACTAATTTATGAATTTCGCGTCTTGGAACAAGAATCTCAAAGAAGTGGCAGTCCATACTTGTAAAATGACTCTTTTCATAAATATGCAACAAGAGGTTCAAAAAATATAAGAGTAGAAAAGAAAAGAAAAGCCAGGTCACAGAATTGTCTAATGTATAAGGGCATTAAAATGTATAAGGAGATTCCTGATGAAATAAGAAATGAACAAAATGTAAAGTTATTTAGGGCTAAATTTAAAATATATATGTGTGAAAAATATAAGTGTAGGTATTATATTATTATATTAAATACTTTACTTCAATATCAATGCATAGATGGAGCTTTCAACTGGCTGGTGGATGATTCTCGATTTGTAGCATATATACAAAATCAAAAATGTTACCTTGTGTGGATATTCGCTCATAAGCGAAATATGGGGAATAGTACCTACATAAAGTGGCCACTTAACCCAGCCAATGGCAGGTCATAAGCCCTGTAAACGCTCGAATATTCATATTCCTGAATTTGAAAAAACTCTACCTCATCTCTGTAGGGATATAAAATTAAATATATACCTACTCCCGTCTTGGGATAAAAATCCAGATTTGTGTACAAGTATTTGAACACGCCCAAAATGTTGAAAAAAATATTTATTATCATAACTAATACTGTGTTGTGGAACCCCTCCACAACAAGAAGAAAGCTATTCTGATATTTACAGACCACGTAACATAATTATATTCCTCGCTGGGGAACTTGAGTCACGTAAAGGGGTTATATTGACCAACCAGAAATAGTGAAAACCTATTTCATCCTCCTCCTCTAACATACCCCCCTCCCTCCACATCACTACACCACTATATACACACCACAAGAGTCAATACTACAGGGGTCTGATATTTGTTTAGCTAATCCGGTGTTACCATGTCCGACATAAAATATCAACCCTTGTAATGATAAATATAACGCAATCCCTCGAGTTATAAATATAATCGGGTAACATGTATAGCGCCATTTTTGTAAAAAATTCACCACAAGGAGCATTACAATTAAAGGTACTGTCTAAACCTAATGCTCCTAGCGGATAGAATTATCATATAGTGGGCGATGTCTTCAGAATTACTTCTATTTTATTTCAAAAATAGTGATTGAAAACTAACAATTATCCAAGGATTTTTATAAAACTATTTTAACGAGTGTCATATGAATTTTCTAGCTGCGGTGTGCGAATAATCGTGCATTTTTATCAAATACGCCTCGCAAAATCCCTCCATTTGGCGCGCATGGGAGTGTCTGACGTCACATCAATTATGGGCGCAGACATCGTAATGATATTTCCCGCCTTTATAAATGAACGGGTATGAACGTCATTAGCCAATAAGGATCGTTAAAAGTCACTCGAAATTCGTCGTTTTATTAGAAAACGATAACATTAATAATGAAAAGAAAACAAACAACAACATTTTTGATCATTGTGTTTATAATCGTTGAATTGTTAAAAATAAACTTTAAATATACGATAACGTTTTTCAAGGATATTCATGCTTATTCCGGCACAACCCAATTATTAAATGTTATGTACTTGATCAGACTATTGCAATTACGCACTCTGTGAATTAAGTGTGAGATATAAAAAAGATACGTTTTCTAATTGACCGAAATTGACTATGGCTCGAGAAAGTGATGCGTTAAGTGTGAAGTCAGGTCAATTCTAAGGTATGGAAAGTTCCACATCGAGTTTTGGTTAGGTTCCCGTCATAGGCTTCGGGATGTGAATATTATAATGTATAATTCATTGTTACCATCAAAAGAGGGCTTAATTAGCAGTTCATAATTGAGTCCTGGTACCAACACTAATGTATGGAAGCGGAGCATGGATTTGGAAAAAAGGTACGGAAGGAGAAATTAACATGATGTGTTAAAATGCTATCACTCTCAGGCGAATGGTGTGGTTAATCTATGTAAATATAGGTGCATTAAATGTCTAAATTAGAATGTCAGAAGGCAAGCTTGTAGATACGCATTAATCGACAAAAATTAAAAAACGGACTCTTACTATGGTTCGGGTCGAGTAGAGCGAATGGGTGCTGAAAAGAACGGCTAAAAAAGATCTTCGATACTAGCGTGTTTGTATGTAAAAGTCGAGGAAGGCCGAGAGAGACATGATCAAGTACAACATATATGCTTGAAATCGGTAATGTTAAAAGTCCGAATAATCGAGGTGCTTGCTAGAGAAGTAGTGAATAGGAGGAATCTAAGGGATGTGTGTTATTATAAAGCGGTGTGGCCTTTTTTTCCTCTTCTGCCATCTCTTGAATAAAATGGTGCGTGGATATAGTTATACAAAAAATTAACTAATAAGAATAGCCAATTTTTTTTGAGAGCAGTAAAATAAATTAAAAAAAACTACTTTAAAAAAAGAAAAGAAATTCAGTTAGGTGAGGA
>JAGVSP010000010.1:0-152898 GCA_022494985.1 Micrasema minimum | reverse complement strand
TCAAATCGGCGAATGAGCTAAGTGTAATTAATTCAATAAAGAACTTGTTAGATATTTTTACAAGTGAGAATCCATTTCAAATATAGGTGAAATTTTTTTTAAAAAGTCAAAAGAAGTGTGAATAAAAACCTCGAATAAAAAAATTACCATTGCTTTTCTAAATTCACTGCGTGACATCAGACTTTTTCACAATCCTGATACCTAAGGTTATTTTCCAATGTAAAGTTATGCTTTTGTTTTAGATACTGCAACTTATCGTTTTTCAATTATTTCAAGTATTTTTAATATTCATTCATTTATTCGTATCTATTCGTATTCTGTGTCTGGGTATAGTCCGGGGTATAGCCGAGATATATCGCGAAATATTAAAAAAACAATTAGTCGATATCACATTATTTTTCTTGGAAAATTTTACTCTTACAATGCTTTGACAGTTTAATGTGTGTTTTACTGCATGTAATCTTGGGCAAAATTTGAAGGGTAATAAAATATTTATTGGGGTTATTTTCCTATAAAGTTTTGTATCGCTGATGGAGCCGATGGGTGAATCATGGGCGTCGTGCACCATGCTGGGTGCTTTTTATAGCCAATGGCGGGGATCCACTAATTTCTCGTGCAAGACAAATTCAAATCCGCCATTACGTGATTCATATTTTATGTTTTATGTTTATTCATTGACGGGGAACCTACACAAGATGGCGGTCGAGATAATGAAGGGTACAGGAGCCGAATATTTTGTACCAACAAACTTTATGACCTCTGTTAAGGATGTTTCTTTTTGCGGTACGCGTGTTATTTATTATGACATGACGTATAAGAAAAACGGCAATTTTTGAATATCCAATGATAATAATTATTATCTTCTGAACATTTGATTTTCTCATTTACCGAATACTTTAATTTGATCGTACACAGTGATTTAAAAAGTATAATAGTAAAACAATTAAATTACAATTTGTACGAAGGTATGCACAACAGTAACTTGGCAATATGAATAAATCACATACATTCGTGTTTATGACAAATAACCTTTTGTAAATGTTATGCGTGTCTTAAAAACGACAAAAATTGTGAAAGTCGGTATCACGAAAAGTAACAAAATAGGTTTTATCAATGGCTAATTTTGGATAAATTTAAAAGTCTTCCCAAGGCATTTGAGCCGTATTTTTTTACAGCTAAATATTCTTGTAGTACCTACAATAAAAATCGTAACTTTATACGAACGAAATTATACTTATAAACGTCATCTTTGACAGGTCTATTAAGCTTTATTTTGATAAATGTTTTTGTGGCACGGCTAATATATTGATTTTACATTTTTTCCCGGCCTAAAGACAGTATTTATCAGTTAAATGCCGCGGTTCAACTTTACGAATGGAGGGTTTGATTTAATGAGCACTTTTGAGATAATTGACCCCAACCTGACCGCAGGAACTGGTGTAAACATGGGGTCGAAAGTGGCAATACTCCATCAATCAAACAGATTCGTGGAATTTACGATATAACACAAATTAAAATGTATTTAAGTATTGATTCGGTCTGGCGACGGAGGGCTATAAATTTATTAATTACAAAAACAGTTTTTAAATTAACTACAAATGTACAGAATAAATTTGTATAGATTCTCACTGATGAGCAAAAGTCTATTATGATAAAAATAAAACGATGTTATGTGTTACTATTGGTTTATTCTATAGACTCCAGTTCATCAACTGCCACCACTTAGCAAGCAATTAATTATTTATCAAACTTTTTTTGTATACCTTCTTAGTATTTTACCATCACCACTGTTCCAAGATGTGTTTCTTTTTTTTTTTGTATTACTTCTATGTATCAATATTTATGTTACCTTTGTGTCTAGATTCTTAAGTATTGCAATTTAATTTTTCTGTATAACATCTGTATTCTAATTAAGTGTCTTTTCACCAGTCGATGGGAGAACGTTACTCCCGAAACCAGGTAGTGTAGGTAAATTATATTTCTATAGAATAAACCAATAGTAACACATAACATCATTTTATTTAATCATAATTCATTATGAAGTGTTACAAAGTGAATGCCGAATCAATCAACAAAAAAAAGGTCTATTACTTATTTTACACCTTTACGTTAGGTTTTACTGATGAGCGAAAGTTAGCAAGGCTTCATTTTATTAGTTTTACACAAGGAACAATCAATTCTAATTAAATGTACCTGTAGATTTCGTTAGATTTTTTGCGTTGTAGTAAAATTATGCACTAAATCTTTTCACATATATTTTTGGCTATTGATCATTGCAATAAAAAGCTAACATTTTATTTTAGCGAATAAATAAAAGAGGAAATATTCAAAATTTAGACGATTTGTACCTCATACGTACATAAAAGTAAAAATGAATAATGCAAACCCTTGCAATTACGTAAATTTTCTTTACTGAAGACATTCAAATCAAACCGTAGCAAGTAGAGTCCAAGGGGATGATTTTCAGTATTTACTTACAATTACGTTCCACGACACACTCCGCCTAATTTATATGCATTAATTTAACATTCCTACCCCTTGGGGGTGAGCAGCCTAAACCAACACACGGTGCCGGACACTAAAGGAACAAAACGGAGGTAGAAAGACAGGGGTAGTTATGCAGTGAATAACTTAGGGGAGGATTCAATTTAACACAGTCACTTTTCGTATTGTGTACCTACGTATAAGAAAATGAGAAGCCACTGAGAAAATGAAAAGATATTTATTTGGATCATAACATTCCCTTTGAAGTTAAAAGAAGCACAACATTTTTGTAATTCAAATATAAAGCTACTCGATGCATTTATATTAAATCAAGTATTTTTTTTCAATTATACTAGGTAAAAACGATTTTTATAAAAATTGTGTTTCTGATTGAAAAATTTAAGTTGATAATTTTAATTCGTATAGTTCACATATAAATTGATATTATAAAGTGACATGAATATAGTATACAACGAAATTATTTTCTTTTACTCAGAGCGACAAAATGCATACACGGTGTACTAAAACTCGATGTACAAGCGGGAAACCAGTGAATCTACATCTTATTTGGAGTTGATTTTGTAGAATAAAATGTTTTGATTTGACCCATAGTTTTCGAGAAAATTGAGTACGAAGTAATTTGCTAATTGTTATCAAATATCATGTATTTAGTCAAATTAATAGTACTTATCCATAAATAAAACAAAATCAAAAACAATATTTTAAAATGATGTGCAACTTTACTTAGTCTGCAGAACTATTGAAAGCTTTTTTTTTCAAGCTCAGTTTAAAAAGTCACGTAATACGGAGTTTTGTTACTCCATGTATAACTTTTAGATGATTTGCGTAAGTAACGAATATTTATTATCAACTTCGATTTACAAAAAAAATCGCTACGCTACATCTCCGCATCAAATATTTGAACAGCAGAAGAAAAAGGTTTAAGATAAAATGACGTAATCGTCATTCTTTTCTTCTTTTATATAACACTTTAAGGTAACTTTTAAAACCAAAATATATTGTACTCGATCAATACTCTTACCCAATATGACGCCAAAAACTATGAAGAACAACAGAGGCTATATTAGTGAACCTAATAAATTACAAATGATTAGAAAGTCTAAATGGTTAGTGCACACACCAAAGGCATTTGGGAATTATGGGAATTATTATTTAGGGAGGTTTCTAATCTGAGAGGGAACTAAAATTAGCCGAATACACGAGACTAGATTGTGCCGAAACAATAAAGTACGGGATTTAGCTCCCGTGCAATACTCATGGGTTTACAAGGGAAGATTAGCCAAATGTATGGTGTTCCGTCTTCACCCCACAACGACACGTGCTTTCGAACAAATCATCCAATATTAAACCATAAATCAATCGCTATATTGACACGATTTATTGCGTCTGCCATGTTGTTGTAAATATTTTATATGTCTTGTGAGAAAAGCGAGTTTTTGCTTTTGCCAGTAAAAATATCAGTAAAAAATATTTCTGCAGTTTTAATAGTAAGAAAATTTTAATATTATTTATCAAATACTAGGTGTTGTAAGTAAAATAAATAAGCCCTGTAAGGACATTTTTTTTAATACCTAGCGTCACTATTTAATTAAGTGAGTTTAATTTCTACTACTTTCCCTTATCCGCAATAATGGTGCATGGCTGCGTTGTATATTTACACCAAGTGCAGGTTGTAAACGCTTAGATATCCATTCCCTTTCCAAAGTTTTTCGTCTGTTGAGATGTCAAATAGTAAGATGGTAAGCATGCGTATTTAATTTCTACTACTTTCCCTTATTGCATACACCAAGTGCAGTGTATCTTGATCATTTTATTACATAAAGGTAAGATAACCAGTCTTACGCCTCAGTACAAGTCCAAGGTATCACACAGAGGCGAGAGTGTTGGCCGGCGACAGTCTCCTAGAAGGATCCATATTCTCCACATAGGAGCGAAAGTAGCGATAGAAAAAGAATACGCATAAAAAAACTTTAAAATAAGAAATATTATTCTTATAATGTCACGCAAGGCAAGACCCATGGATTTACATAATATATGTATTGTTATGTTAATGTGTATTCAATTTGGTAATGAGTTCATTAAAATTTTATATTATTCGCCATCAATACTACATAATTTTTACCATTTTTCGGATATACCAAAAAGGTTTTTTAAGAAAAAATAATAAAATTAATTAGTAGCTTTATAATTCGAACTTCTTTCAAATGAATTTTGGTCAGAGCTGCGGGTCCTGACTCGGGAGGATGCCCGGAAACTAAAGATGCAGTTTGTGTAATCCATATGCTCCTCATAGGGAGCGGATATGGTATGATGGCGATGAAAAATATTTACAACACTGTAAAAGACATGCGCAAATAGAATAACGCTCTTACAAGCGTTGCGTCGCGTCGGTTTAAAATGCACGATAATCTTCATTGAGCGTAGAGAATCCGTGTCCAGTAAATTTTGGCGAGTGCATTTATACTTATATGCAGTAGCCCTCGGAGAATTCTTCCGATGCATTTTATCCTCTACGCGCAATAAAAACCAGCGATAAATACGCCCCGCTACATGGACCGTGATTCCAGATCGGGTCATGAGAATTCCAACACACGGACAACTAGGGTTGACAAAATTCTTTAAATAGGAAATTAATACTACTTCCCCTTATTCGTACCTGATGGTGTACTGGTAATGCGTTGGTCGACCAAGTGCAATGTAGGTACCTTGATCATTACTTACGTGGGAGCAAGAGATCAGTCTTATGCTTCAGAACCAGTCCAAGGTATCACATATGAAATATTTTTATGTGAATTGTGAAAAACCATGATTGAACAATTATTAATTCATTTTAACTGACAATAAAATGGCATTGTCGAATTTTACAAATTTTTCATCTTTTAAAAAATTAACACAAAGTTGGATACATAGTGTAAAGGTAGAATCATTCTTAGTATAAAGACCATAACTAAAACATAATCTACGTCATTTTTATTTTTATTTTATATATTATAATTATTTCCCCTATTCTTCTTCCGGTATAAAGATATCTTGTATTCTTTTTTTTAACTATCTTGTTTACATTTTACATTTTTAAATGACTTTATTTTTCTCTTTTGCCACGTGCACACTGTTTGACTTTCACAGTATACCCACAAACAGGCTATGCCTTGGTGGGATTTTTGTTTATATTTTTTAATGTATATGTGTTTTTTATGTATATCTATGTAAACAATTTTTTTTCTTTTGAAAATAAAAAAAATATAAATAAATAAACAAAGCAACAAAGGGACCCATGTCGGACTGAAAGTAGCATAAGACACTTCAGAATGGCGAGAGATTTTGTACTGTAGTTTCTCAGTCACTCTCCATTCCGAAGTGTCGCATGAGGCTTTTAGTCCAGGTAGAAAGAGACCGTTCACAGTCGAGCCATGCCTGGAGTCAGACAGCATCACCACTCACAGTCATAAGTCATGGATTTGAGAGAGAGTTATTTGAAAATAAGATTTCAAGTCCATAAATTAAGAAAATCGTTTTTTTTAATGAGTCCCGTTAAAAAAACATTGTACTAGAAAGCGTTGTTGCAAACCCTGAATCCTTCATACACAATACACGGAGAAAGGAAATACAATCCGACTCGTCAATTCCCCGTGTCTGTTTGACCACAGATGCGGCGGTACAGGGGTGGAGTATAAACAAGAAGCTTACGAAAAGAGCGCGACAAGACAGTTCTACGGAGTATTGAACCTATGTAAATGTACATTCATTTGTTATTTTTGGTCCCTAGCATTTTTTTTATAAACTATCAATTATAATCGTAACTAACCTAACAGCGTAAAGTTATAAACATACGAGTATGATATATTGAAAAAAGTATTTTTAACTTAGTGGCAGTTGTTGTAAGGTATATTTTACTAGAAAAGGGTACCTTTTGTTAATTAAAAAGAAGGTGACAAAAATAGTAAGAAAAGTATGGAATTCCAAACTGCAAATGACATTTTGGATACAAACCAATAATTTTAGTCAATACTTTCAGTAATTGACTAATCATCTATAAAAATAATATCCTTATGTAGATATTTAAAAAATCTTCAGGTTAGGAATTAGGTATTAAGTTTATGTGCACTGCAGACGATTATTATGTATGTACCTACATTAATATCATCATACTATGTATTTTAGTAATACGACGCGCCATAAAACGAAATTAAGTTGAACTTATGTTCAAATGGGCAAAGACAACTTTCAATGGTGTATATTATTGCAGAATCCCTTTTGTCTAATCGATGGTAAAGTAACTATATCATCGTTAATGTCAACGGTGTCATAAGCTGGAACAATGGTGCATTCAACATCATAATTAAGCTGAAATGGTCTCATACCTGCGGCGAAATTCCAAATAATTCATGTATAGACTCGAGATAAAATTACCTACAACGATAATTTTTTTTATATTCTTATTCCGTCATTTTTTTTTAAATATTCCCGCACTGCCGCATTTAGCATTGAAACATTGGTGTCCAACGTCACTTTTTCAACGGTTTTATATCTAGAATATTTTTGCGTGTGCGCAGACCTTGAAAATCGTTAATTCTCCTCCATTTCGGGCGGCGCAAGCAAGTTCCTACCTGTCATCTAGTACCACACGCCTACTAAACGCAACCCTTTTGTTTCTTTAGTTGGTATTATAGCTGTCACTTGGCAGGAGAATGCATAATATTATTCGATTGTGATGTCAAGGCACAACTCCGAAAAATTATACTTAACTTTGCTCAACAGTTTTAATAATATGTATATTTATGACGTCACACGATAAAAAATCCCAGTTAAGTCGGTTAGACGTGGATACCCATACAGAATAAGACCACTGGTCCACCTTTGGTTTATTATTCCGCCGGCACTACATAAAGTGCAGTCCAGTAACTCCTTTGTATGGAACTCTGGACTGTGGAACTATGGACTGCCAAATGCCAACTGGCGACTTAATTATTGTACTCACACAATACTACACCCTCACTAGAACTTGATTGAATTACGGATTAGTCCGAGTTTTGGATCGCTCACCTCATCAATCATAATCAAAATCGTAATTTTTTATCATTATCAAAATCGTGATCATTGAATCATACGGTTTTCGAATGCACTTTTGTCATGTCAGTGGATGCATTTATCTTGCTATTTTTTATTTCACTTCAACTGATACATAATGTTGGAAGCCCATATGATATCCGTAATTTAATCACTTCTAGGGTTTTGAAACTGGTATAATTAGCAAAACCATTAATGGAAATTTGAATTCTAATTCTAGGGATCTACATCGACGTTTCATTTAACATGTAACAGTGTTTAGGTTTAAATAATTAGAATTTTCAATACATCTCAATAGTTCATTTTTCAATACATAGTTGATTTTTTCTGTTTTAAGAAAGGGGAGAGTTATTAGTACGATAAAAGAAGGTTATGTTTTCAAATAGCCTACAAAAGAGTCATCAAATAACATTCCTTTGTAGTGACCCTTTTATTACAAAAAAATAAAACGTCTTTACTACCGAAATAATACATTCCCCGCTCAAATTTGGTGCCTAATTTATTTCAAATTTGAAGCGCTCAAATTGTTCTTCTCATATCCTGGTGCACCCCAAGAAAACGTAGTTAGCTCCCCTTCCCAGAAGTGAGACAATAATGTCTTCTTTTGGCGCTTTGAACAAAAAAGATATGTATATAAAAAGAAGGGAGATTTTGATGCAATCTTTGCCTTGTGGCTTTCACACATCAACTATTTCAAAGGATCAGGGGGAATTTAGATGAATGCATTTGAATAAAATTGATTGATCTAAAAAAAACAACACAGGATGAATATCGAGTTTTCGAATCTTGATTTTTCAATTTCTCTAGAAGGCAATAAACGCCCAGGGAATTGTGTTCAAAGAAAACGACAAGTGGAATTTTTAAAACCGTTCAATATCCGTTGGTTTATCGCGAGACATATAACTTCCTGCCTTTGATACCGTAAAATATAGGAATTTAAACATAAAGATGATAAAAAATTGTTAAGAGCGTGTTGATTGCACGGTACTGACAGGTATTATAAAATAAAGAAAACATTCAGGTCAATTTGCATGCAAAAGAAATAAGATCTGAAGCATTTCATGCGTGGCGAAAATTCATAAATTAGTAATTATGTCGTTTTTTCATAAAGAATCGGAAAAGTTGACTAAAAAGATGTTCGGAGAAATGAATTTCATGCCAAAGTGCTCAACAATCAAAAGGCTTATTTTCTAATTGAATAATATTTCAAAATAAATGAAAGTTTAATAAAGCTAGAACTTACAGTAACTCTTCTGGTCAATTAGATTATTCACTTTTATATCTCGACGTAGATGCTAAAGAAATATCAAAATGTATTTTATTATAATTATATATTGTAAGACTACTACAATATTGATTGATATGGCATTTATTTTGTAGAACTCCATGATATCTTATGTTAAAATCAAAAAATCGTTTTTTGATTTTAACATAAGACTACGACAATAGCTAACTTTGTCGCCAGCTTTTTCAGACTCAGAACACAAGACTCGGAAATGAGTGCGTAAAATAAACGTTTAAATAACTTTTAACCTCTGAAACGGTTCCCTCCTTTTTCATAGACGTGCCCAAATTACATAACCCTATTCTCACAATACCTGTCTGGTTTTTATGGCTAATCAACCGCTCTGTGCTACCCCTGCCCTTCACAAAGGGTGCGAAAGAAAGGGGTGTACGTCGAGAAATGTTTTTGTTACAAAACGGAATGAACCGTGTAGTTGATTTGGTCGTGAGTTTGCAAAAAAATATCAAAACATACTCGGGATATTCATTAAATAACATTTGACGGATAGGGGGAATCTTTATGAGGGCTATTTTGATGGAGGTGTCGACTTTCGTCATTTTTTATGTTGTTTTGAAATGTGATTTAAATAGCTAGATGATATTTATCGCAACCGTGGGAGATATTGCTATTTTGGTAGTTAAAAGAATAATGTAAACTTAAACCAGAAAAATGACTTTGAAATCGATGATTTTAAAAACGTAAAAAAAAGGTTATTAAAATATATATATAATATTTCCTACGTTATCGATGTATCTACGTGAAGCGGCGTCACATCTGGTGGGTTAATAATAGTGAATGCAAAGGGATGCAAAACATAAATATTTTATGACACATGAACATTTTTTATGCATAAAATTGTATTTTTTGCGCTGAAAAAGCATGATATTAAGTTACGAAATAAATCAATGAACATTTAACAATCATTACATGTAAGATATAAAGGATAAATAATACTAGTAATCTCACAAGAAAGCCAAAGTACATTGTTCTAAAGTACATTGTTCTACTTTACTTTTACTTTTCCTAGTTTGAATGCAAATTATCGGCTATAAAATTTAAAATCTTTTGAAAATATTTTTTTTTATTAAAAAAACATTAGAGAATATATTTTGTTGAAATTAGCGTCAAATTACGTATCTACTAATTTGTTTTTATTATTTGTGTATAATATCAAGGATTTTAAAATAATCCTTAAAGCACTCTAATTCTGTTTGATCATTACAAAAAATAAATGGATAAATCGAAAAACCTTTCATATTAGGGTTTGACCTTTGATTTTAGTAAAATAAACACAAAATTCTAGATACATGAAAATTATAAATACGGACAACTTTTATAGCGCCGTTTTCGTGAGTAATCACTTTAAGGGCGCTGTACAAAATCCTAGGCGAACTACGCTTGATTACTTAGACATTAAGAAAATCCTATTCATATTTTAAGACATGAAATACCTTAACTAATATACTACTACTTAATATTGTTATTTGTGTTTCATAACAAAGCAAAGATGTACATATTTGTTTTTGAGGTCATATTATTTGACGATCGCATTAACAATCGTTGTGTAATTTAAGCGCCCGCGCCCGTCCGATGTGTGTTTATCGGTAGTGGTAAATTTCATAAAGCAAACATGCATTATGCATATTATTTCGCTGCAAACAATAAAGATGAATGGGTGCGTGTCTCGACCACATCGGGGTAATTTTACCGGACTTGGTTCAGATTACAGCATGGCTCATTTGCCAAATGCTTGTTCATTAGGTATATTTATACTCGCACCTTATGCAAAAGTGTTAGAAGACATATAATAATGCCTATGTAATATTATACGCCTGGGCGATATGTGCGTGAGCGGACAATATTGAGCGCAGAATACTCAACTTATAATAAAATTTAAATTATATTTAGCCCCTCAGGATTTCGATTCTAAGGAATGTTCTTATTGGTTGCTACTTACTAAATTAATGATCTCTATATTTGTACAAAAACTCAAGTATTTGTATGAAATTTAAGACTACGGTTTTCACTTATTTGTTATTTATAATTATTTTTAAAAATGCGTTCATTATACGAATCTTTTGTCTTCATTATGAGTGGCAATTTATAGATTTTCCTAGGAGATTCATTTTGTTACTATTCAAATATGTATCACTTTTCAATTAGTTAATAAGCTAAACTGACGTTTAGCTTATTAACTTATTTTTAAATTGAACTTAGAATGCGCAATAATATTTAAGAAGTTCAAACAACAGCTTTTGTATCCGGATCAATAATAGAAGCAATATATTAAGTAAAGTAAGCAGACGAAGAATAAATACAAAACATTATCAGGAGGGAAATATCTGGTGAAGTAAATGAGTTCCAGGGGGGTTGAGAAAGTGTGAAATATGTTCCGGCATTCGAGGGCTAGTAGACCCTCCCCTGCTCTTACTTCACCCCTGGCGCTCGGGGGTATTCCACGTAAAACAAAGTTGCATTAAACTTTTTGAGCGGAGACTAAAGAAAAGGCAAAAGGTAGAAATTAACGACTTTTTATGAAAAATCGAGCGTGCGTGCTCAGTTGAATACTTGGCACGAAAATACCTCGTATTTAAAAATATATTGCAGTCTGACACCTTGTGGAGGATTGCTGACTGCGTTTTAATGCATACGAACTTATGTTCAAATCTCGAATTGATCACCATGAAGATCTATTCTTATATTTTTTATTAATATGTAATACCTAATAAAGCAAAAATAATATTAACAAAAACAAGTAATATAAATAGTAAATACTAGGATTTCTAGAGAAAATAAAATATACTTTAGTAGGGACATATTATGATAAAACACTACCCATTTCTGCAAGCATTTCGTTACATTTTCTCCCATACGGGTAAGATTTGTTTTATTTTTTGCATGTCGTAGAGATAATAACATAAACATTATTATTTTCTAGCTTTTATCTCATTTTATATGAACAATTACCAAACATGTAATACCTCAATAGCAACAATATTTTATCTATGTACCAGCTGCTTTATTTAGTAAAATCCACATAAACTATTATTTATTTGAACGGGTGGTGGCCCAGTGGTAGCTTCGCGGTCTCTGAGTCTAGAGATTGTCGGCGTCGCGTCGGTTCGAATCCCCACTCCTCGATTCCTATTTTCAAGCACAAGCCGCCAAGGCTTTATTGTAAATAGTATTTAAAAATGTTAATATGTGCCAATATCGTTCGATTGGTTACGAACAAGTACTTGAGTAAAAAATAAAATCGATATAACTAACAATTATCATTAAAACGTACATAACATGTATGCTAATTTTATATAAAGTAATTCTAAAAAAACATCGACTCCATTAGGAATTTGAATGATCAAATGCATGTAAACACATGTATTATGATAACGGAAAACTACTGACTCGTTCACACGTTGCTAACAAAAAAAGAGGGATATTGAATGTTTTTACAAGGTTTCTGATTCGTTGTTTTAGAATCCAAAACTAAAAAAACAGGCCGAATTTATACAAGTACTCTTGCACCAAATCCTCGTGTAAAAACTTGATAAATCGAGGGGCAGTTCGATTGGCGAAATGGGAAAAAACTTTGGGGTGAAATTCGGGAGGGTATACAGAAGGGTAGTCGTCTAAAAACTCTATAAAGCTGACAAAATAGGGAGTTACACGCCCCAGAATACTCTGTTAACATAGCCTTAAAAAATCAAAGAATGACTTCACTAAGGTTTTATTCAAAAGCAAACGAAATTGTTGGTACATTTACCGAATATTAATAAAAAGGGGATATAATGCAGAATAACAAACATATTACAGAAAAGTAAATCAGCACAGATATGTAAAAAAAAAAGTTATTGATTAAAATTAATGGTTAAAAGAAGAAGTCATCTAATTGTTTATTCAAGTGTTCTACAAAATATTAACATTTTTCTTACCAACATTTTGTAATTGCTCATTATTGTCCAGTGCACAGAAATAAATTAGCTTACCTGTAAAAAAAAACACACAAATTAGAATTAGTCAAGGAGAATACTATAAGATAATATATTTTAGGTAATATAACTAAAAACAAATTTGAAAAATTAAAAAAATATTATCAATTGGCTAAGCATCGTGTCGCATAAAGTTATTAAGAAATATCTAAACAGATTATGTACATTAAAAAATATCAACTTTTTGCGCAGATGTATTAATTTTTTACAATAGCTAAATAAAATATACAATGTTAAAATCAAATACACCCATATCCTCACATAATAGTGCATAGGGCATTTTGAACTATGTACTTGAAAAAATAATTTTGACCACTTAACATACCATTTAAAAGATAAAAGTAATCAGTACAAACGGCAAACAATCTTCTTTTACATATCTTGCCATCAAGATTTCCCTCCCTAACATAGGATATTTAAGATTTCCTCATATTTTGCGGATTCCTCCAACACTAACTTGGAAGACACGTCCTCAGCGGCGAGACAGGAGGGGAGGGTCAGGCCCGGGGGTGTGCGGGAGTGCAGAGGTAGAGGGGGGTGGTTGGGGAAGGTTAGAGAAGGGTAAAGGTAGAAGCAGGAGCCCTAATACGCGGCGCATTGCGAGACATATTTGAAATTTTACGGGTAAAAATTTATAATATTAATAGTGAAAATGATAATCATAATTACAATGAAAGCCCCACCCTTTCCCTAGACTGATTTAAAGACTATTGAGTTTTTTTTCAGTCCAGCAAACTCTACCGATTTTTTCAACAAGCTAAACCGCGAGATTGTTAGTGTGATAAAAATACGGATGAATTTACGTTATGTACGCTTTCATTGCCCCTAACACTGTCTCGGCTTATGTATTATAATTGTCATTGTTTCCATCACCCAAACCAACCAGAGTCGGCCCAAATTAACAGTAGTAGGGTATGTTAGTTTCTACCCCGATCAATGTTTATTTGTAATTACTACCACCCGTGTGGAGACCGGTATCCCGCCTCGCCAGGCCCCCCATCCCAGACATCCACCCGTGCATCCGCGCCAGGGCGATCATAATTACAATATTAAATAAAAACTAATTTCACCATCATCAACATCGTCATTTCATAACTTCCACAAACTTCCTCCAAGCCAAGCGATCGGCCTATCATATCGTGCATCCTCTAATGTCAGGTCCACGTCCCTCAGCTATAAAACCTGCCGAAAAATTGACAGCAGAGCAATTGACGTCCATATCGCCGAGAACCTGTCGCCTTGTAAAATTGGCAAGCATGGTTAAGGCTCTCGGGAGGCAACTATAGTAATTATTACCATTGCATTAAGCGCCATTTTCTTCAGAAATCACCTAAAAGGCGCTTTACGTATATATTAATTAATTCCTAACCCAATATAGGCTAGAGAACCAAAAAGGACATAAGCGCCACGTATGTATTTCTATTGTATATACTTGCGAACACTTTTTGTAAATTTAGCGAAACAATAACGTGTAAGTAAATTCTGTACTATGGTTGTACCTACGTATATTCCTTTCCATTTAATAATTAGTATCAGAATTTTGAGGTAAAAAACCAATATTTTACATCTTCTAATAAATATAAAGGGTTGATAATATAGAAAGCTATTTGAAGACTTCATTATAATAATCCGGTGTTATCAAAATAATTTCGGTTTTTCCAATGATTAGTAACTAATTTTGAACAAGCAATTAGTATTTTGGAAAACAATTATATGGTAAAACATTATTTGTTATTTGGTAATGATTTTCTATGCTTAGCACTCTTGAAGAATTTTTTTCTAAAACCCTTTTAATATAAATTAGCCACCCATATATTTTTTTTTAAATTCACTTAACTTATTTTCACGAAGAGTGTAAAATTACTGAAACGTCATGACACAAGATAACATTTTTTAAATACCTACTTTTTTTAATGGCGAATCCTTTTTATTCATAATTATGTATCTACATACTTTGTTTAATTTTAATTAAAAACTAATTTTAAAAAAGAATGAAAGGCGTTTGACGTGTTTAATATCTTAATCACCCCCACTGATTTTTAAATTTGAATGGCAAAGTCATGCAAATATACGAATATGTTTACGTCACAATGAAGCAGATTCGATAACGGTCTTGATTTGATTGCAGTTATACTAATTCAAATAGATTACTAGCACTGCAATCACCCCTCACTGTGTAACAGTAACTACTATCAAAGAACCCCTTGATTTAGTGAAAACACAGCAAAAGCAAGCTAGCAGGCTGGAAGTAAACCTCGTAAAAATGTGCCGAGAAACCATTGAGTAACCCACATTAGTACGATATAAAAGATGAGACATTTTGGCAGTGTGCCTCCTAAAACTGGTGAATGCGCTATTTGCAGGATAACTACACCGTCCACGTTCCAACTGACTGTCAGTTTTGAATAATTCAGTACGCACCCCCACAGAGGTCCATAACGCGTGGTCCTGTAGTCGTCTCCATGAAAAATGTCTAGGGGTTGAAAGAAAAGTACTATGCAGAAATGTATGCGCAAAACTAGGCATATATAAGGGTAGAGAGATATATAGATCTCAGTCATTCCAAGGTTTTTGCTCGTCATAGGAGAGAGATATTTTTTCGTCTTACTTCTTCTACCTATCTTATTTAGGAGACTTGCATATAAAACTTTTCAGAGTTCTTTGAATATTAGAAGCATCAAGGAAATTTTGGAAATCCAGAATAAAATTATATTACTTATTGCGGTGTGTTTAATTAAATTTCCTGCGCATTTGAATTTGAAAAATGCCGTTGGCAACGATTAAAAGTTCTCAGGGCTACACAACTCATGAAGTGATAAATGGTTATAAGGACAGTATTTTACATGAAAATATGAAGCGCAAGCAATAGTTTTTATTAATGAGCAGAATGTTTTATATTTAACTACATTTAAATATCAATTAATATTTATTCGTACATTCCTTGCTTAATCTGCAATAATACAGGTATTTATTTACTCAATGTTTATGTTTCGATGGTTTTCCTGGCACAAATTTCTATGGAAGTCAAAAAGAAATAATCAATATTGTTCATGAACCGTGTAGTTAACAAAATACTATCACTTTGAAATTTTATTTTTCTCAAACAATTAGCTATTCATAAAAGGGGTAAAAATGTAATTTTGCTTGAAAGGAATGTTAATTTTATACTTAAAATGTGTATTTTATAAGTCCCTGGGGGGAAAAATCACGACATGATTATACAGGTGAATAAATGATCTTTATAAACACCTTTACGATATCTTACCGTGTTTAAACGCAATTTAGCTCAAATTTCACCTCGTTGCTGTAGTATTTATACTTATAAATAATTAAGCGATCACAAAGTGTGGTCCAAGGACAAGTTATATTCATCGATTTGTTTTCCGTAATGGGTATGGAGGGATACTGAAGTTACAGTCTTGGCCGGCCGTCATTACCGTAATGTTCTCCATTAGAGGAGTGAGCTTTACGCGCTTAGTGCCGCCGAGTTGAGTTATCAATCCATTAATACTACCTTGCATCTTGGACTTTAATGGCCATTACTCTCCTTAGCTACCTTGGGAAGAGAGGGATGCGTTAAGAAGTGCAATCAAGCCTTAAACGCATTTTCTTGCGTGACTTGCGAAAAAAACCCTACGAGTGTAGGTATGTATACATACATTTACTACGAGTACCTTACCCAAGCGGTTTTACCATCCATAAGATCTTTTTTCATGTTATGAGTTCGTCGCTCAATTTTATGTGGATTTTTTTAAAAATATGTTAACGAGTATATCTTGATTTTAAGAGTAGTAAGAACTCAAACGTATAAGTTTTCAAACACACAATGTATGCAATTAAATATTATTTCTAAAAAAAATAGTACGCATTTTGAATAATATTAAGGCTATACATAGTTTTGAAAAACACCTCCACTAATGAAAATGTTAAAATCACTTGTGTCGACGTATTATTTTAACGATTAGCTGTCGCTGGTCGCTGGTCGATGGTTCCAAATCAAATTACAAGTGTTGTTTAATACTTAACTAATGTAATGTGTTTGATTCTGATCAAACTCATTAATTTTGATTGATTTATTGGTGATTTTAATTCAATCAAATCGACGGATTTAAAGTGGCCAGGAATAAAATTAAAGCACACAATTATGATCAAAAACGTCGTATTTTAAATCCAATGACTCTCCCTTGTTCAGTGACAGAGTTTAAGGGCCGGTGATAGGCGTTATAGGATATTCGTAATATCTCTCATCTATGATGGAGTTATTCTGGAATGAAAACATTGACAGGCGCCATAGTCAAAACCGGCGTATTCTTGATTGGATGTCAAATTTTGTAAAAGCCCCATTGCTGAATTACAGATTGGCTAACGAATATGCTAATGGAAGAGGGGTTGTTATACTCATCCATAAATAGAAGGGGAGTGACTTTTTAGTCAGGTAGGGTAGGAGAAAGGGGTTAATATTTTGTATAATAACGTGTTATTTAAAACAGGTGGACTCAACACCTATTCAAGAGATTAAAGTAACCTTACTTTCATAAAAATAATCATAATTTTTACACGATATTTTTTTATTAAATATCTATGCATGTTGAACCGGGTTGTGGTCTAGTGGTAGATTCGAGGATTCCGGATTAGAATCTCTAGGTTTGAATCCCACTCCAGCACAACTTGTTTCCTGCTTTCTGGCACAGTTATTTCCGACTATTTGAAAGCAGCCCGAAATTGAAATATTTGAGTATATCATAAGAGCTCAAGTACTTCTTTTACTATAAAAAAAAAATGTATGCGGGGTATGTGTATAATTCTACAACATTATGACCTACGCGATATATAACAGTACTTACTGAGAGTAACACTACTCAATAGGCGTTTGTTTCTTCCTGAGTTTTCGATGGGAGTTACCAAATAATAAGCACGCTATAATATTATCCTTCCTTCCTTTTAGCTATAAACCTCTAAATTTAATTATTGATTTAAAAATGGCGGTTGGGAATATGAAATTAATGTAGCTCCAAAGACTACTGTATTATATGCAGAGCACATGCACCAATTTTTGGTTTTGAATTTTTATTTAAATTATTGAATGTGGCAAGCTAACTGATACTGGTGATCATAATATTTCATATTACGTAAAATACGTTTTACAATGCATTCATTTTCAATGTTTGGTGCATAGAAACGTATAATTTAATGGAAATGCGTTTTGCGCAGTAGGGCATGGCTCAAATTTATAATCATTCGTGGTTTACTTTTACTACCAAACTTCTAATACCAAATTAATGAGATACATAATACATTTTTGGATCGAAATTCGTTAGTTAATTTTTTGTTTCTTTTCTCTTGGTTCACCCTCCCATTTTGTTCTACCTAATAAGAGAAACTTAAATTATTTTTTTTTTGAAATTTTTTTTGAGAAAAATTTAAAGGTCGCTACCAAAGATTTAAAAATCTAACATTTTCCCAAAAAGTGATTATTTAAAAAAAAATTGTATTTATCATAAAATTTTATTTTTTTTACATAATAAAAACTAAAATGAGGTTTTTAGGTCCATATATGTTACCCAAAGCTAATTTTGTATCATATATGTGTTACAATTTACTTTCGGGATGTGAACAAACAAGAGGAAAATTAGACAAAAAACACAGATTTTTACAAAATTTCTTTAACTGTCACAATTTTTCAAAAACTTATTACAGAATTAATATAAGCTTTTTTATTAGTTGTTTAGAGTCCTCAAAAAGATTTTGATGCACAATTAACACGTAAAAAACTCAT
This sequence comes from Micrasema minimum, assembly GCA_022494985.1. NCBI lineage: Eukaryota > Metazoa > Arthropoda > Insecta > Trichoptera > Brachycentridae > Micrasema > Micrasema minimum. The sequence goes on along the minus strand of JAGVSP010000010.1, from coordinate 134,276 downwards.
TATGCAGACAGCAAAGTTGCTTTTTTGTAGTTCGGGAACTTTTGTCTGAAGGACTTCACAAGAAGCAAAATATACTGCTTCTGGTCTTCATCTAGGGACAGTATTTTGTTGTACTCTTGGATTAAGGACACCCCTCTCTCTGCTGTATCATTGACTACCTTAAATTTTTGTTACTATCTCCTTACTTTGAATATATTCCTTGTCTTTGATCCAGTCTTCAACTTTTTTCTTGAGGAAATCGGAGCTTAATCCGGTAATAGAAAAGAATCGTTTGGTGTTACTAGTGACAAAATCTTCTAGATTTTTATTACCAATGTTTTCAATGTCTACATTAATTATTTTCGGGCAAAAAATCAGCTCCTTTTTTTTTAGAGCTCCACCATTTTTCTTCTTAGTTTCATTTCCCACTTTGTCGTCAAAAAATGATAAGGCGATAAGTTCCTCTGAGACATACCATAAATGGCCACATACTTTATTTATTGCTTTTCTAGCTATGACAGGGTTTACATCCTCATACTTCTTTAAATCTTTGAGGAGTTCAAAGTCGTTTCTTGGGGCTGAACAAGCGGATAGAGCTTGGAACCAATACTTAATGTAGATTAAGACTGTAAAAATACAGATTTCTCGCAAACCTTTTTCCTCATGTTTTTTGTCAATCTGAATTGTTCTCGAAACAAGAATATTTTCAGAGAGTATATAGACTTTGCCATCCAACGTGAACTTTTAAATGACACGCCGTTTTCTAGTTCTCCTCCCAAAAATACAATGCTTAGTTGCAAGAGTTCCTTGTAATCATCTCTGGGCTGATATTCTGTCAATTGTTTTTTAGCAAAATTGATTATTTAATCTTTCACATCTTGGAGCTTTTCAATAGATTATTTATCAGTTTCTAACGTCGTATACTCTTCTTTATTGATTAATTGCCAGTTTTTCTGAAATTTTTTGAATAATAATTTTATCTGGTCCAGACGAAGGCCCAATTTCATTTTGAACAACTGATTCCAGCATAATTTCCATAGTGTGATGCCTACATGCTAGCCAGAGCATTTCCTTATCCATTTTCTGCTCAAGTAGAATACAATCCCCTTTTCGAGACCCAGTATTAGATACGGTTGTGTCGAAAACTCATACTCTTTACTTTATTGAGTAAACCCCATGAAAGGAGGGATGATGCAATATTTTCACCTTCAGCAGACTCAAGTTTTGGAATGCAGAGAAGCTGATCCACCCCTTTGCCAGAAACTAAAACTGGAAGTCGGTCAACAACTTCATGGCCTGTGATATCTTTCTAACATCTTTTCGTCCCAGTGCACAGTTAATGGAACATCAGTGTCAAAATCTTTTTTATATTTTCAGCTATGTTTTGTCTACACTCTACTCTACTCTACTCTAATGTCTACACATTTGGAGAGGGGGGGGGGGGGTTGGTCTAGAGTGAAGGAGGGGTTGTGTGGTTAGATTGGAGTCTTCCTGGCATAAAAAAAAAAGTGTTAAGTGAGATAAGGTTTTTTTATAATATTAAAAATTACTAATGAAAATTATATTGAATTTTAACATTTTTTATGAAATTTAAAGCCTGGTAGCGACCCCTAAAACTTAATGAAATCCAACAAAAATTTAGTTAACTCCATTTTACATATGAGAGATCAAAATGGGAGGGTGAACCGTTGAATTTTTCATTTTTAAGCATCACCCTTGACAGGCGGAATGGGGAATGTTGTAATTACGTCAAGTGTCCACTTAACCCAGCCAATGACAGGTCATAAGCCCTGTAAACGCCTAGATAACCCACATTTGTTTCCGCTTCTCTGTCTCTGTTGAGATATCAATAATATTAAAAATACATTTTTTTGATTGATTAGTATCCTCTTTATGTTTATTTTTACGTGTTTTTGATGTATTGCTTGTGAGTAGGAAGTTTCTAATATGAAGTTTGAACTTTTTGCTGGAATTCCGATAGCGCAAAAAGAATAATAGGTGATGTAGGTACCTACCTACAATACTGTATCCGCTACTTTTATTTCATCAAGATTTTGGTTAGTGGTATCTATACTCTATGTCTGTATTTTATTGAATTATTTTAATCGTATATCTATTTAGATTAGTGTCAGTTTGTGTAATATACATTACTTTAAAGTATGAAGTAAAACCGGTGCATTTCTGTTTTGATATACCTGCGTCAAGTCCACTTGACCTAAACTTTACTAAAAGTTAACGGAATCATGTTTCTATGAACTTCAGAGTGACTGCATAATAAGCGAGACAGATATCATAGTGATTAGCTACATTGTAAGTTGTCAAGAAACGGGTCTGAAAATCAAAAATAATATAGTGCCAGACATCTGTATATGTGTATAATGTGCATGGCACAAAGCGGAATAACAGTGATTTTGTATGGCGTGGACTACAAACTACAATTCATCAGCATTTGAAATGGCGGACTGTCATTTTGGAGTAAACAAGATGGCGGCTCTCACTGACAGAGTAGATAGTCTCGTCTCTGACATTAACGGGTCCGGCCATGGGATCCAGTAATTAGAGTCGTGATTGCCACCGCGAGGAATCGAACAGTTACATATTCATGAGTGAGATCGGACTCTAGCGGTCACGATTATTCTCCACTCGACCGCAGGAGATAGTATTAGTTTGTCCATTAAATCGGTGATTCTTTCCCCGACTCCTAGAAACTTTCTACTTAAGAATCACAGTTAATGACGAGCGAGGAACAGAAGCTAGTAAAACTTCCAAGTGATTTACAACTGCAGTAAAAGCTCTTATGAAATATCTTAGGTAATTGAAAATGGTAGCGAAAATCAATTTTATGGTTAGATATTAATTATTTTCTTCATAATATCATTTTTTAAATGGAAAACCTGGCATCTTGATTTGATCTAGTAGAGGTACGCAGATAACCGTACATACATAATTTGTTAAAAACCTTGCATTGAAAACAACCTCACAACACGGTAGTGTAGCTATTTAGTGAGGACGTGTAGAGGACTCTGATTAAAATTATTTTAGATACGAATTAAATTAAATATCCTTTATTAAAAAAACTGTACTAATACCCAACTGGTATTAATGAGCAATCCAATTACATAATACTGTTACAAATTAGATGTCTTTCGATTAAAAAATCGTCAAAAATAATTTGATTCGGCGGTTCTCTGTTCAGTCCAAGGATGAACTTAATTTAGTACCATCGTTAACGTCTCATCAAACTTGGTTAAACTTTGATATACACAAGATATGAATGACGACAACTTGAAGGGAACCAACCCTCGTCAAAATTAAGCATTTAAATTGTATAGGTCTCATGGACCGCGAAAGTTTCGGTAGATCGAACTGTCGATAAGTCTAAATATTATTGAAAAACAGTGACAAATCATGAACTTATTCCTAGTTTTTGGAACGCTAGATTAGGAACATTAGAGAACCCTTCTATGTTTGCTGTTTATTAATCATTATTAGGATACAGATAGTACCGTAACATTTCATTTTCAAATCTGATGTGCAAACTGTTTCACCTAAATACCTCTATTTCTAGGAAGGATGCATTTTTTTAAAATATTTCAATCAAATAATCATAAAAAATGCCTCTAACATAAGCATTACAAATCGATTATATTTAGATTTTTAAGTTTTTTTAAAATCGATGTAAATACTGCGACGATTAATTTACTATCTACGCAGCTATCTAAATAAATTTAAATATTTTTTAGGTTTTTTTTTTTACATACGTAACAATATTTTTTATAAAAACAATATCATTCTGTGGATTAAACGTTTTAAATTTTATTAAGGTTGTTTAAAATACCTATTAATTATAATATATTCGTCCAATAATAATATGTTCGATAACGATACTACATAAACAGCCGTTATATCACCCTTGATTACAGCAGTCAATTTAAACTAATAACTGATGAAATAAATAAAAATTTCTAAATCATTAAAAATATAACAAATGAAAATTCAATACTCAACCCAAAAAACAATACAGTATCCTGTACTATTTATTTAAATGAATTCAATGGCAAATTTTCACTATAAAATGAAATCACTTTTTATTGATCATTAAGTATTCAGATTAGGTATCTTGTTAAATGTAGGTATTATAAAGGAACAAATAAAAAAAAGTTATCTCAATTAAGTATTAAAAAGAAGACCTAATTATCATATTTAAGTAATATTATGTGGCCGGAAGTACTGAAAGATTTATGTGTCCTGTACATTTTAAGTGTTGTTTTATTTATTACTTATTGTAAGAATATAAAATACTATGTAGATTACATCCTTTAACAAAGTATCTCTCTGTTAACAATATAATTTAGAAAATACCTGATCAATAAAATATATCTATGAATGATTGAAATATTATGTTTAACACGTAAATTTTATGTTTTAATACAGTGCAGAGTAGAGAAAATAAATACTGTAAAGAAAAATTTGCAATTAGTTAGAAGCTCTGGGATATTAAGTATAGCTTCAAGAAGAAAATAGATTTCTATTTATAATATGAAGATAATTAGGAATAATTTATTTTTATAACCTTTCGCCAAGTTTGCAATAAAGTAATAGGAACAAAAAAAAAGCTAATACGTACCTATATCTATATTTTTATGTTTCGAGATTTAGTCGTATATAAGCGTTCTAAACATTACAACTGGTTCCTATTTATAATATAATAAACCAACTAACTAACTAACTAACCATCACGCAATTTACAGAAGGGGTAGGCAGAGAGGATAGAACGCAACACCACTCTGTCCTGGCACACTTACCTTGCTTCCTCCACATTTTCACATGACTACTTTCAAGTATTTGTTGTATTTCACACGCCATGTCTTTCTCGGCCTTCCGCGACTTCTACAACCAGACACACTCGTATCGTAGATCCTTTTAGCCGTTCTTTCATCATTCATTCGCTCCACGTGACCGAACCATCGTAAGAGACCTTTCTTTAATTTGACGATAGTGCTTATCTCAGACGCGCATTCTGCTCTAATAAACTTATAATACGAATAACAATAACAATATGTTGCTGACTAGATGCGAATTAAATATCCTTTGGCTATTTATTATACAATACAAAAAGTAATAGGTCCGGTACTAAAATAGCAATGTGTGGCATTAATAGTCTAAGAACAAAATGCATTAAGTCAGTATTCACATTGCATCAGGCAACGGACAACGGGCAGTGTATTACAGTGTCGTACGTGAGAGTTTCACCGCAAGAGGCTACCCATCCGTACACTGTATTATACATTTTACATGTCCATAGCCCATACTACATAGTACCTAAATAGTGAGTTACCCGGACAGCGGGGACCGTAAAATAAGAGAATAACGGGTCTCCGTTGGACACGGGAATTCAAGAAGCCCGCGGTAATTGAGATAGATCGCTCACCACGCAACTGGAGGAAATACGACAACTTTGTATAGAAGTAACAGGAGAAGTAATCGCTCAATTGATACTTAAATTATACAGACTTAATACACTAAATAATAGACCGATTCAAAGGGCTTGAGAAGGAGGACTCTTAAGAGTACTTTATGGGGTTTTATAAACGATGATGATAAAATTAACCTGGGTAGAAACGGTAAATGGCTGTTTGCTATGGCTATGTCTGCTCTAGTAATACTATTTTTCTCATATCGCATATGACACTGTATTAGAACACCTAGCGCAGTGAATAAAATATACCAATTTTTATTCATACTTATTTTTTGTTGTACCGTAAAAAGTCATTGTAACTAAAATTATTCTCCAATTGAAACTTTTATGAATAAGGTTCACAGTCAGGTACTGTAGCAATACAGTGCCCTATGCACAATAAGGGAGTGAAGAAAGGTACTTTTGGAAGAAAATGTTATCAAATTACAAATCAAGATAGATGAAAAATAACTAGTTTACGCAAAAATAATCCTAAATTCACCGGGCGGATTCAGCCTAAATGGGTACCACAGTTGATTCTGGTATTACCAAGAAACCGTTAATATTTAATTTTTAACGTAATCAGTAAAAAACCAAACAAAATAAATAAGTAGTATTACATATTTAATAAAACTGTATTTCCTTTAATATTAACTCTGACAAATATCTATTTTTATATAAGTCCCCCAAAATACGTATCATATAAGACACTTTCTTGGGCGTTGGAATGTAGAAAAATATTTTTTACCTTCAAACATTGAAGTACCCATATTATAATACTCTTATGTATAGGTACTGGGAAAGTTTTCGCCGAGTTCACGATTTGACTTTATGACATTCCAATGTGCCCTAGCCCAACCCTTCCTTTGTCTTGAAATATAAAGCTGGGGGTTATTTTACATTTAGCCCGAAAACAAGTCACCTAAAATACCTCACGACAGCCCACGTCAAAATGTTGAGAGAATCCTTTCATCATACGGGGTTAGGCGACAGAAGCAACACAATACGGAGCTTCCAGAAAATTGTGGAATATCTGAATCGGGTAATGCCAAATGATAGCGTTGATTGACTATAAAAAAAGAATGATAAGAATATAAATTTTTAGGAGATTACGTACATCGACACGTCTCGCTTTGTTAGGACATTTTCAAACTGGAAAAAGGTTTTGATTTGTTGTCAATCTTAAATGCTATCGAATTAAATACTTCTTCTTCATATTTATTAAAGATTGGTTTGCAGCAAGGATCTGAATCTTGTTCTCCATTGCGCTCTATTATTTGCAGCTCTCTTCAGCCTAACATATGGGGCGCAGTTCGTGTCCTAAGACACTTGTTCTAGATACTTCCGTCCGGGACGCTATCTATTTTTTACTACCTACTTCGTTTTTACTTCAACAAAAAATAAAGAATCCCAAAATAGAAAATAACACCGAAAAGATTTGTCATAAATCATTGGAATTGTGACCTCAATTTCAAGAAGCTTGGGCCACGAGCTACGAGGGTCAGTAAAAAGGTTAAGTAAGAAAAATGATGTGTTACTGTTCTCCAACACTTTTTTTTGCATGATCAAATAACTACAAAGAAAACTTTTGTTTTATTTTTTTTCTATCATCCCTTTTAACAAAATAAGAATTACTTAATAGTTGATGTATTTGAATTGTCTGATTAAGAATTTTTTCTACTTTGTTATTGCTGTGTACAGTATCATGGGGTGGAAAGTTAAATTTTTATCATTAACAATTTTATCAAGTACCGTACAAATCTAAATGTAAGCGATGTAACATTGATTTTTTACTAATTATTTTATTAAACTCTTTGATGCACATGTAAAATACTATGGCATTTTATTATATAATAAATTCAAACAAAAATGCAAATACCAATTAACCAAGTAACAACTATTTTATCGGTGTAACGTTGTTTTGTATAGATTTACTAATCAATTGCATGAATAATAAATCACTGTTGTAAAAAGTCCAGCCAATTTCAATATTTGAATAAAAAATTACAAAATCATTTCATGCATTAAAATGCAATTAGGATACTAATGAGAATTTCGTATTAAAATGTTACATACTGTACAAAATACAAAAAAACTATTTTCAATTGTAAATTACGCTCTCATTTTTTAAATACAAAAAGAATCATTCAAACAGCTTTATTAAAACACATTGCCGAAATCGATTTAAGTACTTTTTTATACAAATACATTTTTTATTAAACAGTTTAAAAAAACGCATGCTACCCATTCTGATTCGATTACGAAATAATCAAATAATAAAATAGTTTATTTCTGGCTTTATTCTAATTTAAATACACAGCACAATAAAAATGAGTTTTGCTGAATCGAAAAACGAATCATTCCGTATAAACATACAAAATGTTGAGGTGTAAATTTATTTTAAAACAATCATACTATTATTCAATGTATACTGTGTTCACATGTGTTAATGGCTGTAATTATTTTATTTTATCATTATTTTTGTGAGAATATAAAGCACTGAAAATTAAGCATTTAAGCTGTCTATCTAAAAAGCAATTAAAATCCCCTTGTAATCAAGCTAGTACTTACAGACTGTTATTCGTACGTGTAAGTGGCTGGGGGCAGGCAGGAATCTACTCATGTTTATTAAACTTTTAATTTTTGTAATGCAATCGTCTTAATTAAGAATGAAACACCGAAGGAAGCATTGTTTGCTTACAGGTAATTAAAACTATTGCTTTAATACTAATTGTAATAATATTTTAAAAAGGTATGTACCAATATAGACATTTCCTGTAAATATTTGTATAAATTAATATTTACTACCTACGAAAAAAAAGTATGTAAATGAATACCTCAGCACGGGACAAACCCAGTGATGTATTTCATAGATTAAAAAAAAAAAAAAAACAATTTTGTAAATTTCAATGTTTCGTGAAAAATTAACAATGATTGCCCATTGAATAAGACATCAAGTTGTCATCAACTCATCCACTCCAGTCGTGACAAAAACAAGTCTTCGGCAGTTTACTTCGTGGAACCGACTTCGGAAGATACGCGTAATCTGAGGGTAAAGTGTGGAAACCATATGCTCCACATATTATGTATAAATGATTATCATGAAAAAAATCTGACTCGTAAGCTTTTCATAAAGCAAAACTTTACATAATTTTTACACTGTACCTTACGTACTTAATACCACACAAATTTAATTAAACGACTCTTTCAACGGAAGTCACGACCTTCGAACTTTTATTTTACGTTCATAAAATAGTAAAAAAAGGCGAGCAAAAGTTTTAATTTTTAGACCGGAAGTCAGAAGTTAATAACGTTATATTAATATCCACATTTTAACAACACAAAATTCATCGATACCATGAAAAAATAATTCTTAATGAACTAACTAACTAACTAACTAACCATCACGCCATTTCCCCGAAGGGGTAGGCAGAGAGAATAGAACGCCACACCACTCTGTCTTGGCATACTTCTCTTGCTTCCTCCACATTCATACATCTTCTCTCGCACGCACGTCGATTATTCCGACTTTTTACATGCCCACTTTCAAGCACTTGTTTTACTTGATCATGCCATGTCTTTCTCGGCCTTCCTCGACTTCTGCATCCAGGGACAGTCGCATCATATATCTTTTTAGCCGTTCTTTTATTATCCATTCGCTCTACATGACCGGACCAACGTAAAAGACCTCTCTTAATTTTGTCGATAATGCTTGTCTCAGCCTTGCATTCTGCTCTTATTTCAACATAAGTGCACCTATCATACATGGTTTTACCACACATTCGCCTGAGAGATCGCATTTCTGAACTAGAAATATCGAACGAATCAAATGAACTTGAAAAGATGAAACGGGTTTTTATATAAATGTCCCGCACTTTTAGACACTGCCAAAAGATGCTTTGTTGATTTGGTGGTGTGATACTAATGCACGTAAAAGTGACGCCGTACCTTAAAGCTGAAATGCTGAATGTCGCGTTTGGTAAATTGTTTAGGAGAACGGTTTAAAGTGTATTGAGCTCTATATGAATAGTAGTACTGGACATCCGGTTTTCAGAACAAACTATTTTAGTAATGGTATACCGGAAGTTTTCCATGCTTTGAGCATCAACAGAATGTGAATATATTCACTTATTTATTTTATTTATTTCTACATGTATAATTTACATTTTATTTTTAATCTATGAAATACCTCACCGGGCAAGTCCCGTGCTGTATTCATTTACAGTTTGAAAGAGCTTTGTATTCCAGATAAACTAGTTGAAAGACGTCTCACACTTCGATCAGATACATTTACAGATATAGGCAGGGTTTTAGTACCGACCCGCAATCAGCGCACAAAAAATTTGGGAGCGCGCTTTTGCGGTTGCGGGCCCTGTGGCTTGGAATGCTCTCCCACCGGAGGTGCGCAGCTGAGAGAGTGAAGTGATGTGTCAAAGGAAACTTAAGACCCATTTGTTCTCTAAATCTTTTGATTAATTTTGATAATTGTATTTTCTACTCAGAAATTGAGTTTTTCATTCACTTTAAATTTCCCATTTAATTCAATATTTGAAGCGCCCTTGAGGTATATTTATACGAAAACGGCGCTATATAAATTATCCATAATAATAATAATAAATTCTTTTTTTTTGGAGGTAGTAAATATTTATACTTAAATGTCTATTTTGGTGGGGTGACCATCTTAAGTCTCGAGAAACTTTTTTGAGCTCATCTCATAAAGCCACTTTTTCGCAAATAAATTAAATTTACTTATTTACTAACAAAATGACGTTTACAATGCAATTTCTCAAAAAATGTGACTACCGGTATTTCAATTTGAAGGTACTGAATGGAAAACTGGTGTTTAAACACTAACCTTGTACATATGTAATTTTGAACGGGGGAAACACTTAATACGAATGCTCCTACGTATTAAACCAAATTTTCAATATAATATAAATGCAATGTTATTTATCGGGATTAGATTTCAGTATGGAATGAAACAAGGATGAAAGTGGACTAAATGCTGTTGAAATGCGATCTCTCAGGCGAATGTGTGGTAAGACTATATATGATAGGTGTACAAATGTCGAAATTAGAGCAAAGTGCAAGGCTGAGATAAGCATTATCGACAAAATTAAGAGAAAGGTCTTTTACGATGGTTTGGTCATGTGGAGCGAATGAGTGATGAAAGAACGGCTAAAAGAAGTTTAAATGCAAGTGTGCCTGGATGTAGAAGCCGAGGAAGGCCGAAAAAGACATGGCATGACCAAATACGACAAGTACTTGAAAGTGGACATGTGAAAAGTCGGAATAATCGGCGTATGTGCATGAGAAGATGTATGAATGTAGAGGAAGCAAAGGAAGTATGTCAGGACAGAGGTATGGCGTTCTATCCTCTCTGCCTACCCCCTACGGGGCTATGGCGTGATGGTTAGTTAGTTAGTTAGTTAGATTTCAGAATAACAAAGCGAAACATCTATTTATTTACTAACTATTGTAGTAATAAAAATTAACATAAACAAACACACACAGAAAATAGATATAAATAATTTATAAAATTTCAAATATATTATGATAAGTAATAGCGTATTATTGAACATTTCTAATAAATATTTTTATATTGAGTGATTCTGCGTCAATACAATTTATCTGAATGAATAGCATAACTTCTCTCAGTGCATGATTTATTTGTAACACGTGTAACAATCTTACTTGACGTAATACAAAATACGTTTACAAAGCCTCTTGGTGTCTGTACAAAAAAGTTCCGCCGCTGCAGAACGTAATTGAAATCACTTCACTTGAACTAATTTTTACTTGATTGAAAATATATGGTTAGTCACTGCATTAATCTTTCACTGAATTTTAAATTACGTTTTTAAATTAAACTGTAAGATTAGAAATTAAACGTAATGTGTTATGTATATATTAAGTATGCATGTAAATAAATATTCTGTATGGGCCGTTATCATGAATGAGTATCTACTGAGTACTGATTACTGAGATTCCTAACATATATAAATGTTTTGTCCGCCTCGTAGCATAGTGGTAACGCATTTGGCTACCGTGCATGAGGTCGCTGTTCGATTCCTGTAAGGGGTCAAAATGAAATATTTATTTACAGGAGATTTTCATATTAATATTTCATGTGTGATACCTTGGACTGGTACTGAAGCGTAAGACTGATTAACTTACCTTAATGTAATAAAATGATCAAGATACACTGCACTTGGTGTACTAATGCAGTGCCCTATGCACCATTGGGTGCGGATAAGGAAAGTAGTAAATATATAAATATAATTAGTCTTACATCATTACAAATTTGTTACGTATTTGAAATTTTTTTTTTTCCATTTTTTTTTAAATATAATGTATTCTCTCTAAACACGAGTTTTTACTTTGTTAGAGTGGTAGGTACTTAGTACCGTAATTATAAATTTTTGTAAACTTTTTTAATAACGGTAGGTAATAAGTTTTTTTTAGGTACTACATTTTGTTTTATTACAATTATATAATTATTTTATGTCACATTATTTTTATTCCTGAATTAAAAAAATGCATAATATATTTTTTTAAATTCTATCAAATACAATAAAATACGTTTTTAAAATATTGCGATTCGTCTGTTAGTCCAGGTCTAGACCATTTTAATAAACTAGATTACCAGACAAAATAAAATAAAAAATAAATTACACGCCTTATTTATATTCAAATTAAATTTGACATGATCTAGGATCTATCCAGTGCGAGACGATTTTTTATTTCTATATAAGTCACCCACAGATTTAATTGAAAAGATTGAAAATCGAAGAGTTAAATGAATTGGCAATTTAAAATCAAAGATGACCGATAATGGGCTGAACACCCTCCAGTTATTCTCCATTTGCATAAACTTACTTTATTGAATTAAAAAGACAGGTAAAATGTTATTGACGCTTATATGCTAATATGACATTCTGACTTCTGCACACGTATTTGAGAGTGATAGACATAAAAACTTAAAAAAAAAACTGCACATTATTTAAAATTATTGGCTTTAGTTTGTAAAAAGACTTTGGATGGCTCCCTTGGAAAAAATATACTGAAAAATTATTTTTTTAATTATGAATAGTGTGATGAAAGAAATGTACAAATATTATTTTTTTCATAAGATTTAAGTAGTACGGTTATAAAAATGGAACCTATTACACGGATTAGAATCCAAACTAAACGCATTTTCAACTGGAGATAAATTTCTCAATACAGAACATGTCATGGCGAAATCCCCCGAAATGAGATATCGGAAAAATGTCGTAGAGGTGCCCCTATCGCTAACATACGATCCAGATATATAAGCTCAAAGAGAATTTCACGCCATGTTGATTTTAGAATGATGAAATGATTTCTATAAAGCAGCTAATTATAATTTATTACATGTCGCAACTTAAAAATACTGATTCAAGTAACGTGTGAGTAGATTTATGGTTTTTAAATAACTAAATTTTGTCGTCGTTCTTCGTTCAAGAATTTATGAGTTTTTCTGTAAAATAGAGCTTTTAGCTTAAAGTCTACCTGCTAAACCATACAGGTATATTATTAATAAGACATGTATTTTTATGCGTTTGGTCAAATATTGAAACTGGATATAAAATAAATTGTTATCACTGTCGTGTATGTTGAAGATATTTTTTTACAGCTTTTGACATAATTTTACGACATTAGAGTTTGGTCAAAGCTTTTTATTTACAACGTATGTACGAAGATAACCTACTTATTCTGTTTTATTTGCATATATGGATACATAAGTTCAATTTGAACTTTAGGAAACCCGGATACAATATGTTGGTAGCCAAAAAAGTATCCTTTGAGTAGTATTTATAGTATGTATGTAGACTTCATAGACATGATCATGGGAGCACAAAAATAATACCATTTAATTTGAACCGTTAATTGATTGCGTCCGTTTATTTTTAGATGTAGCCAGCGTGTTATTACCAAAGTACGAATAGGTCAAGATTCTGAATAACTGGAGAGTTTTTTCTCAGAGATCCAATATCAAATATCGTAATCCCACGAAAAAACTACCAATAAATCAACATGTTTCTAACTTAACAGGTTTAACCTTAGCATAACCAATCAACAGTGGCGCATCTATCTTGCTTAGTATTTAACATAGAGACAAATTGGAATGTCGTCAGACGAGAAAATCGATGCAGATGAAATAAGATAACACGTATTAGAAGGACTGTATCATATTTATGTGTTTGGTGTTTCTATAGCTGGATTATTCGTATCAATACATTTCATCAAGATCGAGAATTATTGGGATTATTTTGTATAACTAACCAGCCTTACCTATACGATGGGTCATTACGCCAATTGGACTTACAAAATAGAAATAAACGAACATTTTCTTGGATACCAAAATAAATACTTTTAATAGATACACGTATCTTTGGGTTATACAGTTTCTGATGTATTGATATAGGGGCTTAAAGAAATACACGGTGTGACATTGAAAGCAGGTTTGATACATTAATATATTACTGTCTTTGCTCCTCTGAGCTCTAACTAGGAATGGCGAGGCACACAGCAGACATACTCCATACACACCCTCGTTCGTACATCTTCTGTCGCCCGCACACGCAGTCTCTTTCACACACATATCTCACAGTTTTAGACCTAAATATGCAGAGAATACTTTACTTATTTATAAAACAACTGGCAGTTAATTAACATTACCTGTTTAAATCATTGAGTATCTTTAGGAAACTGATCATTTCCCCGTCATGTAATAAATTGATCAAGATTAAGTGCACTTGTTTCAATGCAGTGCCCTATGCACCATTAGGTGCGGATAAGGGAAAGTGGTAGTGGTAGTATAAGAAAGGCAATTATTATAACCACTTTAAAAAAATATGTTTAAAGTTAGGGTAAACCGATATTAGATATTTAACAAATCAAGAGAAAAATAGGAAAAATCACAATTGCTATGTGCATTCATGAAAATCGAAGAATAAATAACCGTTCGCTCCAGGAATTGAACCTGGGTCGTTTTGATCACCGGTCAGCTTATCTATACACTGAGCCATTGAAAGCAAGTAAAAATAAGATATTAGATACTTTAGCGGCTAGAAAAAGCAAGTTCTAAATTAATTTTATTTATTTAAATGAACTTTATTTGAAAGAGCAAAGACAATACATAAGTTCTTAATAAACCACAGCCAAAATCAAAGAAGCCGAAAAAATACCATCTACCCAGTTAGTAGTCAATTGGCAAATAATGCTGGATTTACGAATGCTGTGCTTTAGATTATCAACAAAAACCACATTAATTTAGAATGTCATTATTTACCCAAGCTTGATACTAAAACAAAGTAGTTCGCCGCCAATTAAGACTCCAGGCTACTCGTGACAAAAAAAAAAACAGATCAGATAACAGTAACCTTTAACATGGCAAACACTTAATCAACTCAAAACGTCTTGTAGTCTGTTCTAGTGGATCGGGGGTTCATTGCAAGACAGATTAAAGCGTTCAAATATAACACTATTGCAGTACTGACGCTTACTTGATCTACTTAGTAAACTAACCCTATCTAACAAAATGTCGGTTAATAGCTCGGAGCAATAAGCATTGTTTTGAAATAGGATCTGTGCAGACTTTTGATAACAACTCTGTTAGATCTATAATTTTCCATTAATACCCGTCATTACAAATTTAAATATAAATATGTACCGTGTTTTCTTGTATTTGTCATTTTTTTGAACAGATGATATAAACACGGAATCAAAATGGTAAAATTCACTACAAAGTGGATAAGATAAAAAATTTATTACACTTGAACAAAAGATAACGTTACACACATTAGTAAAATAATCGCCGGATTGCGTGAATTTTTTTTAACAATATGCAGGCATCAATATTGACAATTCACATTTATGTGATCTCACTTTTTCTATTATATTGATTATTTTTGGGAATACATTTTTTAATTATTAAATTTAACAGTTGTCTACATGATGTAATATGAGCATGAAATCCGTTTCAAATTTCAAATGACGGCTTTTATTGAAAACTCTATGGTACCTACTTAGAATTGCCTCTGCTCTCTGGTAGTAAACAGCTTTCATTTCTCCCTCTACTCAAGTCTCGACACCAATCGTGACTTAAGAAACTATATTAGCGAAGGCAATGCTATCTTTTCTCACGTCGATAGATAGGTATTATGTATTTATGATTCTCAACACGGCTTAACAAACAATAATGAGGAACAATTTCGCGTTTTGCAATTCGTAGACAAATCAATACTAAAGGTTATATTATATCTTTAACAAAGCAAAACAGAGGAAGCCGTCGCGAATATATACAATCATCATTAATATTTTAAGCCTCCGTAGCGTTATAGCTAAGACGTTTTGTTTGTTTATGCTACCATTAAATTCTTTACAGATTGTGTCAAATGTCACTCCTGCAAGAACATTATAATATTTATAAAATGATACGAAGTAAGAATATATCTTGTAGTATCTACTTTAGGCAAACTCGTACAGCGTAATTTAAATCATTTTTCCTCTTACCTACTTATTCCTAGTTTAGTAGTGCTCACACGACTTTATCAGCAATATTTCGTACGAAGGTGTACGTTTTCGAGGCATAAAATGTTTTCAGAGGTATCTTGTATAACGGTGCAACACTTTGTAGATTGAGCTCCATAGAGTTATCTACAAGCCGTGTGCATTAGCTATACCTCTATATCTCTACATAGTCTACATCTACATATCTGTTAGCAAAGGCTGCTAAATTCAAACCACAACAGAAAATGATCCAATCAATTTGATACGAAATCTTTTAAACAACATACTTATGTTGCACCTTTTTACCAGACAAGTCTACCAAAAGTGCTTACTTAATATTATTGAACTGGTGGTATGTACTGCTTAACTCAATCGCTAGAAGAGCGGATATGAAAATGATTGCTTTTGCTATAGTGTCTAGAATTTATTATTCTAAATAATATTTTAATTCAAATTCATTTAAAGATACACTCTTTCGACACAAAGACGTATTAAAATTATTGTAATTATCACGAATTTATACTCATAAAAATCTTGACCCTGCATTATAAAGGATATCGGTTATTGCCAAATGTTATCTTATTCGGCAATTGATTTTTTTTTGAAGTGTTCTTTATTAAGAAAATAAACATAACATTAGAAAAACAAAAATAACGCCGTCCCGATAAACCGCAATTTTGCCGTTTGTCATCAGGAGCCATTAGCAAAAAATACATTTATCATAGAAATATAACAAAATAATAAAAAAGTTTACAAAATATACATAAAAGGAATAGAGATAATGCATATTATGGTGCATCAATATAAAGAAGTTCTATCTTCCAACCAAACCCTTAGAATAGAAATAATTTTATTAACATTATTACACGATTTAAATTAATTAATTTTGATAATTGTATTTTCTACGCACAGAGTGAGTTTCATTCACTTTAAATTTCCCGAGCCGTTAAATTCAATATTTGAAGCGCCCTTGAGGTATATTTATACGAAAACGGCGCTGTATAAATTATCCATAATAATAATAATAACCGAGGAAAGTGTCTTGCAGGAAAATGTACTCTTTTCCTCACATTTTTTCTAAAAAAAGGTATACATACCAAAACTCTACTAGCTTTAGCCAGATACTAACTTTATGATAAACTGTTTCAAAGTGTTTTTTGGAGTTTTCAACTGGAATTTTTGTCTCCATTTTCATATTAAAGTTAAGTTCAAACGAAAGTTATGCGATTGAGTATCGGCTATTTTATACTACTTGTTTCACTCAAATCTACACAAAAAATAACGTTTAAATTGTGAAAATACAGAATAAAGAAAAACCGAGTACTTAATACAAGAACAAAATTACCAAACTTACTTGTTTACTGAATAGGTAAAGCTTCGGCCTAGGAAATGTTTTATTTCGTAAGCGGATATGATGTAATCGATTTATAGGGTCGCTTTTATTTAGCAGGATTCGGACCTCGGTGGAGTAAGGGAGGGTAGGGGGAGGGGACCAGGAGGTGAACCACAGGACTCTATAGTTTGTTAGGGTCCTGGGAAAAGGACCCTAGGGACAACTAAGTAAGAAACTTGTCACGGAACTATCGCTACAGTGTAATCATTACTAAGGAAGAGATTGTGAGTGGACCACACACACCCTTGACAGAATAAAACTTTTCAAAAAATTACAATAATAATATCATATTTATTGCCTCGTGGTGAGGTGGATAGCGCGTTGGGCTACCATGCAAGAGGTCGCGGGTTCGATTGCCGAAGGGGTAATATGAAATATTTGTTTCAATGTGATTTATCACAAAAAAAACATTATTTAAACCTTGGACTGTAGTTAATGCGTAAGATTGCCCATCTTGTCTTCATGTAACAAATGAACGCAGTGGCCTATGCAACTCTAAATGCGGATAGGAGAAAGTAGTTGTAGTAGATAAGTAACTTAATAATATTGCAGTATTCGTGAAATAAAAATGATAATAATTGGATAGTTTATGAAGCGCCATTTTTTTTAAGAAATCACCCCAGGGCGCTGTACATTTAATATTCAAGTATCTAACATAGCATTCCCGTGTGTATTTTAGATGTTTTAAATAAATTATTTTATACGAAAACAATAATTTGGAGTATCTTTTCATGATGATAGATAGGCAATTTCAAGTGTTTTATTACAAAGGTATTATTTGTGGCAATAATTATTCGTTAAATATTTTTAATAACCGAAACCGGATATTTTACATAACTTAAAGTGGAAGCAGTTAGTAAACATGTTAAGTTTTGTGCGAAATGGGGTCTTTTTCTCTAATGTTAACGTCACAGAATACTACTCTAGTACCTAACGTGTTATTTCTAGAAGAGTTTAGAATAGATAAAGTATACACATTACATAATATTATCTGTTATGTTGATGGTCACGAGCCCATACGTACTCCTAATGCGTGCCTAAAGGATTTTACACGAATAACTGTTCTACAAGATTATCCCATACAAATGTATCTTTAATTATACGTAGTGAGATTCTGGTGGCTGTTTGACAACTTTGCTTACAAAGTTCGTAATTTAAATGGCATTTACATACTCGTACATACTTTGCCTTTATGCCACCGTGGTGTAAGGGCAAAGATGCCCCAGACGCGGACGTGGGTATAATATGCAAGGGGTCCTGGCTTAATTTCCAACTGGGTCAACCTTCAATATTCATACCTATATACATATTTTAATACTTTTTTACGGTCTTGTAGCCCAAAATTTTCTGTAAATGCAGAAAAATAAAACCAAAAATCACAAAACTATCAGTGCCATTTTTTTGTAAATCGGATAATTAATAAGCGAAATACGATCATTTAAAGTTTTAGTTTTACACTTCCCATACATCCCTAAAACGGAGACTTTAAAATTTATTATTGTATTTGCCTAATTAATTACGACATTTACAAACATATTCCACTGACGATTTTGTGATTTCAAAAAAAACGCTGACAAAATCACAGTAATTACACAAAAACTGACAAAATAATATTAAAATGTTTACAAAAAAAAATTGTTTTGTAATTACCTACATAAAATTTCATTAGCTTTTAACGATTTGTTATGTAGTTTTTAACAGGGTTGAGAAATTAAAATTCATGCATAATTTAGCATTATTTGAGTACGTGTATTTTTAGTTATTTATAATGCCTCGCTGTTAATGAGCTCATCGCCGTTGACTGACGCAGTAAATTCTTACCTATCAGGAAATATTTTAGTGAAATATGCTTTTTAAGTTGCTACTTAGAAGCGTTAATATGCACATAAAATTAGGGTAATTATGTAAATAGCCCTATAAGAAAAATTCTAGACGGGTTTAAATGGTTTCGGTGCACGGAAGTAGTAACTCCAAACACATTATTTGAAATGAATAAATGAACGGAGAAGTAATAGCGTAGAAGTACCTTCTGTAAAACTTTTTGTTTGAAACAGTGGGAAAATTTTTTGACAGACTTTGATAAACTAAATACCCACAAAAAATTAAGTATCCAATATTGTTTGAAATACGCATATGTACAAACATGGTTTTTAATACCAAAATGAGTTATTTTATGCAATCATACTCTTGCTTACGCAAAAGTTTTTTAATGTATTTATTACGTCCCTATTATTCTGGGTAAAATATTTTTTTTTTTTATTTCTCACAAAAGTATTGAATTTATTTTGAAGGTTCCAAAAGTATCTAAGTGTAGGTACTTAGCTATATAAATCTATAGATATACACACTAACATAGTCTTTCTGTCGCTTATCATTTTCCTACTATTTAAACAAGGTTTATATTTACTTAAAAACAACAGTTTTCAGCTTCTCTGTGACAAGAATAAGGTAGAATAAAAATCACAAGTTTATATTACTTTGTAAAAATTAATGTAAAATTCTTACAATAAATAAGTATTCTTAATTCCTAATAATCTGTTGTCCATCGATTCCCTTCCAATACCACAATAATTTAATCCAAAGGTGTTAAAAACTTAATGTTTACTTAAGCTTCCTTCCTCTGATTATTGATTTGTGTAGAACCTTGATAGAGCCAGTTTCAATTCCTAGAGCCTAAATATTTCAATTTTATCTAATGAACACGTAAACTTTGATATGTGAGATTACCGGCATTCCGCCTTTGAGGCCAGGCATATATGCCGATGTTAAGAGTCATCTCGCTACAAAGGGCTAGGTTAGGTGCCGCATACCGCATACTCCTATCCTATCAATACCTTTTATATTCAATTACCTAAAACTCAAGAACCGTTAATTGGATTCGTTATTTTATAGCCTGACATTCGTAATAAATAACCGGAGAGGGACAAAACTGGCGCGGGAAGGAATGCGATAAAGGGCCTATTTAAATACAAAAACTACTATACGTCATAAGAGATTTAGACGTTCACAAACTTTAGGAGATTTATGAAGTTCGTTGAGATACATCTTCATCACAAGAATATGTGGCTTATTATTTTTCTTCAATCTACATATAAGCTTTAGCGACAAATGTGTTGTAAAATAATATTTTGTGAAATCAATGTCTTTTTAGCCACAAGACACTAAAAAATGCATTGCATAAGTACTTTTAGTAAGATATACCTAGCAATATTATGTAAGTTTAGTTGTCAACAGATCAAAATACTACAACATGAAAAAAAGTTACTTAATTATATAATTTCGTTGCTTTGTTGATTTGCTATGACATTATATTGCAAAAACTGAGTAATTTCATTAGGTATTTAATTATTTATAGTTTTGCATTTTCATTACTTTATAATTTTGTAATATGAATTCTCACAAAACTACAGAATGTGCAATGCCAAGTTTTCACATTCCTTTTTATGGTATGAAAGGTATGAATACCGTGCTTTGAATAGAAATAGTTTTTATATGCGCCACTAAAGTTATCGCTTAGCAACAAAGTAAAATTAGCTTAATAAAGAATAAAAGACCTGCGTAGGTGTTATAACCATTTTTAGAATAGGTGTCATAAACCTCGTGGCTGTTTC
Organism: Micrasema minimum; assembly: GCA_022494985.1. Lineage (NCBI taxonomy): Eukaryota > Metazoa > Arthropoda > Insecta > Trichoptera > Brachycentridae > Micrasema > Micrasema minimum. The sequence goes on along the minus strand of JAGVSP010000010.1, from coordinate 113,299 downwards.
CTTTCCAAATAAAGTCCTATAAAACATTAAAACTAATGTGGCGTCCACAGTTCACATACCGAGAGAGAAATGGTGGAATTCTGTTACTGTAACAATTAAGCTGCAGGATCAGAGACCAGAGACCTAAAAAGGTGTTTACTTTTTATTACGTTCAACATAAAGAATGAAATACGGTGATAAAATTTTAAACAAAGGTAATATTGTGAGTCAGTTTTCTGGGTAGCATCAGCTGTACACGTAAAGAAAGTTTGTTAGATTTAATCAAGCCGTTTTCTGTAGATGCTTTAACTTATCAAATTAACGTTTTCATTTAAATATAATATGACGAAACTATTTGACAAATAATCGTCAATGTTACCAGCTAAAAATCTGTACGTATTCTGACCCATTTGAATTCTCCACATGTGTTATATTGTCAAGTGAAACAAATGAAGATCACGCGTATTAAGATTCATAGTTGGCAAACATTAGACAATGGTAGCATGATAAAGCTGTCTCTCCGTTCTACCAGAAATAATCAAACAAATTGTTAGTCCCGGCTCGTGAATTATTTTCTCTTAAGTCACGACTGTTCTCATATCATGTTCTAGAAAAATCGATTCAGCCGCGAAGTGTTAGAGAGATTAATTACACTCAAGTAGTATGGCCTCGGTACTAACGTATCGAATGACGTAAAATAAATAGAATGTCGAAGGCAAGCAAACATGAACGGTAAACGTTTACGGAATAGAGGATTGATTGCCTTGGCAGCATTTTACAAATATCTTGTGAGCATTCATGTTTAATCCGATAGGAACTAACTAAAGTGAAAGCAAACGAAAGATTGGGAGCTTTGTAATTTTAAGGTAAAAAATCGCCCCTTTAAATGACCCCGGGGGATTTACAATAATTCTAAGAAACCGTTCAACGCTTACTTACATATTTGACTACAATTTTTAAATAAGATAAATACAACGGAATGTTTAATCTATTCCGGGAATACAAATGAAAAAAAAAACCAAGTACCTAATCATTTAGATCGTAAAGAACTTGTTAATTTACCGGGATGAGTTAGGGGTTAGGGCATTTTCGCTGTCAATTAATATTTACCAAACCGCAAAGATGTAAAGTGAACCATCTAAGTATATCACATCAAAAGAGCAGTAGTAGTTCTGAACCCGACAGATAAAAAACATCAAAGCTCCGTGACGATGTACGTCCAGAATTCCTACTACATACTTCAAACAAAGAGTGCTTTAAATATTTAATTAATGGAACAGCCACCACATACTGGAAAGGCTTAAGTTACTCAAAAAGTTTGACGTTGGACACGGGGAGGACAAACAAGGGTAGAGACCATAATATGGGGGTGGACCAACATTAACAAAGCAGGGTGATGTGTCCAGAATTGGGGACCTTTCCCCAGGCGAGAAGGGACACTCGAGTGACATAAATAGGACAAAGAGTGCCGTGGAATGGGACGATTGAATCAAATTGATTAATACGAAAATAACATATTTACCGATTGTAACAGTGACTATAATAGACGTTTTTTTTTGTCGGTAAGCGCATAAAAAAAGTAAAAATCACGAAATCATGGAATCGATTCGATTGACAACCATTCAACAAGAGAAGACTTAGTTAACTGCAATCCGGAGTACCTATTTACTAGACATACTTAACCTTTAAAAATTTAGTTACTTTATTTATTTAGTTTCTTTTTATAGTTTTGCTAAGTTAAAAATTATATTAATTTCCAGTGAACTGCAGCTGATGTTTTTACGCGAGTTTTGCCAACTTTTTTCAAGCTAAAGCTGCGAAAAAAATCGCGTAAATTCATAAATAAAAGCAACTAAAATTAAAATAGAGATACCTTTGGTTCAATGCCAACATATAGAATCTACCTTAGGTACATATAAAGCGTTTATTTGAGATGTTAAGATAATTATTTCCATGGCTACCAATATGGTAATTTTATATTTATCAATTTTAAAAAAATAAAACAGCATTCTTTCGAATTCGCGGTTTTGGCGTTTTGGCTTTGACTAATTTTGATAACTTCTCTACCGTTGAAAATTAATACCCTGGTGAACAATTTCAATAGGTCAGGTCAAATATGTTCAAGTTAATGGGGTAAACAAATTCAATAAAGCTTCGAGCGAGGGTTAATCCGGTAAACTAAATGGCATAAAAATATAAAACAAAGTACTTTCAGAATAAAACTAAATCCATTGTAAACAAGTTTAAAGTTACTTATCTTTTACTGTAAATGTAAACACATAAAATACATTTTATTTGCCACTTTTTAATGGTAGAATTTTTTATTTCCCTGGTGTTTGATAGCCAAAAAACGAAGTTGGAGTATGGTAAAACCCACGCAATTTTTAACTTTTTTTTCATTCAACAAACAACAATTTCATAGTTATTTCAAACACAAAACTCAAACAAAATAATTTTTTTTTAATGATATGTAAAAAACTAGAAGTTGAAAATTTGTTTTCAAATTTTTGTATTATTAATTAACCTTTGTTTATTTTACGATAAAAAGAGCAATCGGAAGGCGGCAGCTAGTTATATCACTCAGAGTCCGAAATACCAGTAAATGGATATGGGAAAAAACAGAAATGATAGATGTAGGCCAAAAACGCAGCTTAACACAAGTGGAGCTGGGCTGGACACGTTATACGAATAGATGATGATCGTTGGGCATCAAAAGTGCTGGAATGACGACCTAGAACGGGGCAACGAAATGTCGGAAGACCAAAAACAAAAAGGTCTGACGACTTATAAGGAGCGTCGCAGGAGTACAGTGGCGGCGCGTGACGGGGCATGGCGGGATAGGGACTAGTGGAGAAAAAAAGGAGAGGCCTATGTCCACTACCGGAATGGCTGAAGAAGAAGAAAGATAATAATAAAACCCACATGTTTACCCTTAAGATTAATTAAGGAAAATAAAGCACAACTTCCTTTTGACATAAATATGTTGCCTTATTCGTGAAAACATCGAGGGTCGGGTGGAAGCGCATTGGTAGCATTCATTAGAACTAGCTGAAAGACATCTCACACTTTGATCAGATACATCAATTTGGGCGCGCTTTTGCGGTTGCGGGCCCTATAGATTGGAATGCTCTCTGTGTTTCTCTAAATCTTTTGATTTATGTATTTTTTATTTACAGAACGAGTTTTTATTTTTCACTGAAATTTTCCCAAACCATTGAAAATTGACAAAACATATTTTTATTTAAATTCGGCAGTTAAAGCGCCCTAAAGTAGGTATACATATCTATACAAAAACGGCGCTACAGAAATTTTCTTCGTTTCTTTGTTCAAGCCGCATGGGATTGATTCAAATAGTACCTATTTACAAATTAACATAATAATGCAAATTGGGTTTTCCTAGTGGTATTCATATAGTAAAAAAAAAAATGTTAATGAACTAAGTGAAATAAGTAAATAAATTAATAAGGTACCTACCATAAAAGTATTTTTAATTATTTAACTTTTTTTTTCTTAAGTAGGTATCAAGGACTTTTTTTATTCCTCTACAGGACTGAATTTCATTGCTAAGAAAAATTATGAAATTAAAGGAATATTAAAAATAAATAAAAATGCTTACTAAACGGATGAGGATTTATTATCCTTCTTAACCCTTTTGAAGGGCACTTGGGTGGTTTTGAAAACAAAAATGAATAAAGCGATAAATTTTCTTTATACACTCTTGGGTGGCAGATAGTATTAAACATTTACAGGATCTCGTATCGTTAAATTTAAGTAAGGACATTTTGTTACAGCTTATGTGTGTAGGTCAGTTGAATAATTTTTTAAAACATTTAAAATAAGTTAATTAATCTTCTTTTGTTCCGATTTTAAGTAAAAATTGTTAGCCCGGCAGTCGTTTATTTTTCGTCGTTTTTGAAAGGTAACGCGATGAGTTTGATTAAGTTTCTGTATAACACTGCATGGAGATTTTCATCATCAATCTATCTATTGGGTTCAGATAAAGCAATACAATTAATTGTGTCATACATACTAACAATTTTATATGCCTACGTATCTAATAATGTATCTTAGGATATAAGCATTTTCAAATGCGCTTTTTTAAATATATTTTTGTACAATCAAATTAAGGCTAGCCCCATTAGTTTTGTAATTACTGGGGCTGAATGAATATTTTCGTGGTTTAGCGTTTAACCGATCGTTACGCTTTATTGCCCCTGGGTTCAAAATCCTCCCATGAAACAGAATCATTGGACGTGTGACAGATTTATTATTATTATTGTAAACAAACGCAAAAATCAAATAGCTTTTGTGGCCCGTTAAATAAACAAATATGATCGGGGATAATAAATAACGTACCGGTGACAAGGGTCTGGGTACCTGAGTATGATTTAAAGCCCTAAGGTCGAAATAAATAAAACAATTCATTCTTGGGGAACATACGCGGAGCGGCACGCATAAATAAGCTTATCTCTTGAGGAGCTTAGAAAGCTCTTTTACCCCTAAATTGGTTTTAAAACTATTCAAATCCAAAGACAATTTTGCTTATCCCCATAAAAAACTTATTTCAAATTACATTAGACAGGTATCTCAATCGAAATTAGATTAAAACTTAATCCATTATTGAATATGGTTCGATTTCGGTGATATTAAACTTTTAGATAGTAAAATTAGATAGTTAAATTTTAGTTTCGGAAATTTACTTAAATGTTAGAAGTTTAGAGTAAAAGTGATTTATTAATTGTTGTTAAGCGCTCCGGTGTTTTTTTCACAAAAATGATCCTATGTAATATCACACATTATGTTATTATTCGGACAATTTTACCAAACGCTTGCGTAAATATTTTTTGACATTTTAGAATTAGGTACATAAAATCCTTTTTGGGAATAACGTTTTGCGCTTACGAAGATTAAAAAATAAATTGGTGTGTTAAAAACTTTAATTACCCACATCTGAATGTCTGAAAACTGTAGCCATTCACATTTTTTTTTAAAATCTGATTTTAAATGGTAATCTAACAAAATTGCTTCGAAACGGTTGAAACATAACTCAAATATTCCAAATAAAGTTCTCTTTCAAGATTAGTACAGTTAAAAATAACTCGAGACAGACAGAAAATAAAGCGAATTCTTTTAACCGACTTCGACAGGTCAATCTTCATGTCGACACAAGCGTCCTATTCTTGCTTTGATGTTAGTTGATCTAATGAGTTGAAAGATAATGTATCTTTTATGTATCTACATGTCAAAAGATATTGGATACTTTTTGTATATTATTTTGTTTAACCAAAGAAAACATTACCTATAGCCTCCAGACTTTTATAATTAGATATTAGAAGTTTTTTAAAATAAATTATTGATACCATAACTGTTTTTAATTTTGTGTAATCTCCTATTCCGGCATCCTTTTAGTATTAAAAATGTTTAATTACACACCACCTACTTATAAATAATTATATCATAAAAATGTGTAAATATTATAAAAATGCATGAAATGAAAAACTATTTGCAATCTGAGAATGCATGTTCTGTTATTTATTGAGTTGGCATTAACGTTGTGGAATAACTTGATTAAATTAATTAAATAAAACACTTTGTTATTTAGACCACTTGAATTTATTTAAGCACTACTATAGTTTCGGAAAACAGAACAGATCAATAATATTACATTAAAAAATACCTCACCATTACTCACAATATTCCCGTTACATGCCCCTTCCCCCACCACCCCTTAATTAGCTCCGCCCACCCATACTTGTATCCTTTTTCTGTATATTTATATTCAGTTTATACCTACACTTGATGATGGAAAGTTCTGTTTTCCGAAACTATAGTAGTGCTTAAATAAATTCAAGTGGTCTAAATAACAAAGTGTTTTATTTAGTTAATTTAAGTGTTCTATTTGATTTATTTGTTTGGATTATAGAATTCTCATTTTCATATTCCTTGTTTTTTAATTTTCCAGATCCCCCTGGCTTTGTCGGGACAAGTCATCGAAAGGGTCGAGAGCTTCAAATACCTGGGAGCGTACATGACAGAAAACGGCCGAGTTCAGAAAGAACTGGGAGTGCGGCTTGGAGTAGCGGGCGCCGCATTCAACAGTATAAAAGCTGTCTGGAGATCAGATGTTTACTCGGTCAAAACAAAATGCCGCTTTTATAACTCCTGCATCACACCTGTTCTCCTCTATGGCTGCGAATCGTGGCACCTAACCAGGGCCCAAGATAGCAGGCTTCTGAGTTTTGAGTATAGGTGTCTTAGAAGAATTTTAGGTGTGCGGTGGTTTGACTTTGTAAGGAACACAGAGGTGAGGCAACGGACACAGCAACCCTTGGTATCTACTGTCATCCGGCGAAGGCGTTTCGGCTGGCAAGGCCATATACTACGTATACCTCCCGAGAGCCTTAACCATGCTTGCCTATTTTACAAGGGATCAGGTTCTCGGCGTTCTGGTCGTCCACTGTTGACAATTCGTCGGCAGTTTGCGTCAGAGCTGTAGGATGTGGACTTGACTTGGGAGGATGCACAGGAGCTGGCGGCCGATCGCTTGGCCTGGAGGCAGTTTGTGGATTCCAAATGCTCCACATAGGATGCGGATATGGCATGATGATGATGTTTTTTTAATTTAACTCCCTATTTGTCACACCGCATATCGTATTCCGTGTCCCTTTAAATAATAAACCTTTCATTTGCAGTTGCGTCATTGTCCTACCAGATGAGCAAAATATACCGATTAATATATAAATTATTATATTATTATATTATTATATATAATTATTATATTATTATATATAATTATTATATTATTATTTACAATTATTATATTATTATATATAATTTATTAAGGAAATATTCATTTATAGGGTGAAAAATTACCACAGTCTCAACTGGCCATAAAACACTCTCGAACAAGGCAATTTGTCGGGAAATGTTGTTTTTATCAAAGCATTCTGAGAACATAGGCTACAGACACGCGATATTGAGTATAGTATAATACAGTTTGCCTTAAAACCGGAAGCAAAATTTAAAAATACCATATATGCAAAGGAAAATGTAATTAACGGTTTTATTTTACATTCTTTCTACGTTAATTCAAAGTCAGCAAATAGTAAACTGTAGTTGTACCGCATAAGAACACGTTGCTCTTTATTTTTTTCTGTGCCGATTTAATTTTTCCCTTCGAGAGAAAGCCACGTGGAGACAGGCTGAAGACGGGCTGAAAACTTTTGAAAGTTTAGAATAAATATGTTGGGTTAAAATGCCTTAAAATGCGGTGATTATTCAAGACTAACTTGCATCTTACATGCAATTCATAACTATGTTTATCAATGATAATATTATAATATATGGTAATAGAAAATTTATTAGTATAAATAAATGTAACTTTTAAAATAAATATAGCGAGACGTTAATAATTTCAGCGTTTTCCGATATCTTATAAATACAATTAAAATATTATACGAATATTTTTCCAAAACAATTTGTATTTGAATTTTTAGTGACAAAACATTATACATTTATAAAGTATTTAACACTTGAGGAGAGCTGTTAAAAGTTATAATACCAATATGTCTATAATAAAACTGAAAGAAAGGTAAATCCGTTGATGTGTAAATAAAAATATTTCATAATCTAACAATGCGTATTTTACACCGCTAACGTTTCAAATCGTGAAATATTGAAATAATTGAAAAATTCCATAGAATATGGAATACGTCACTTTTCCATTGTAACGAATTTGCGGTGGTTGTCCATTGTCAACACTGTGGTTAGTTTCAAATTGTTTCCAATTGTATTCCATTCCCAATTCAAAATGAAGCTTTTATTTTTTAATCCAATTTATTTTATTTTAGCTTAGTAAAAATGGCGTGCAAAATAAGTCAAACTTGTTATCTATGTTGTATAAAATTAGTTGGTTGAGAAATGAAAACCTAAGAAATATTATGAATAGTATATCTCCATTGGCATTGGTGTGTATAGTGGATAGCACCATGTAGAAGGTCGCAGGTTTAATTTCCGTGGGGATCAACATAATATTACTACTACTGCTTTCCCTTATCCGCACCCAATGGTGCATAGCGCACTGCATTGGCTACCTACACCAAGTGCAGTGTATCTTGATAGTTTTATAACATGAGGGTAGGATACATAATATAATGTAATACATAGATTTATAATTTCAATATGTTCTTTCACTATTATTTCAATAATCTTTTTTAGACTGGTACTTGAACGTGTGATGGATTATAAATATTACCATAATATAATAAATTGATCAAGATACACTAGACTCGTGTCCTCGTGCAGTGCCCTATGCACCATTAGTTGCGAATAAGAGAACGGAATGGAATCATCAACTAACTAACCATCACGCCATTTCCCCGAAGGGATAGGCAGAGAGGATTAAACGCTACACCACTCTGTCCTGGCATACTTCTCTTGCTTCCTCCACATTCATACATCTTCTTATGCACGCACGTCGATTATTCCGACTTCTTACATGCCCACTTTCAAGCACTTGTTTTACTTGATCATGCCATGTCTCTCTCGGCCTTCCTCGACTTCTACATCCTGGCACAGTTGCATCATATATTTTTTTAGCCGTCCTTTCATCATCCATTCGCTCTACATGACCGAACCAACGAAAAAGACCTTACTTAATTTTGTCGATAATGCTAATCTCAGCCTTGCATTCTGCTCTAATTTCAACATTAGTGCACCTATCATACATTCACCTGAGACATCGCATTTCAACTGCATTCAATCTACTTTTATTCTTATTTATCCAACTCCATGCTTCGCTTCCATACGTAAGGGTTGGTACCAGAACTCCATTATCCACTGCCAATTTAGCCTCTTGGAATCATCAAAAGAGTAATAAAAACCTTATATTTATGTACTACGATCGATGATATAATTTTTGTAAAAGTATCACATAATTACCTCCATCACGACAATACCTCTATTTACCCAATGTTGATTCCGTTATCACTACACGACGCGACGTAGGCGGATAAAAAGCTTTCTTCTATTTATCGGCAAAGATAAATTCAAGTATTTTAAACTAGAGCACAATTCTATAATAAATAAATGAAAGGGTCACAATGTGCACGGGTCGGTTGACCAATAAGTATCTGGTTTCCGAGTCATATTGTGAGAACACTATTTGTATGCAGTTCAGGACGGACGGGACCACCTATAGTTTTATATTATTTACTCCGACCGTTCGATATAAAATTACCAGAGTTTACAACCGCATGAAAAATAACTCCTACACGGTAAAAAGAGAATTATTATTATTATTATTATTATGGATAATTTATATAGCGCCGTTTTCGTATAAATATACCTCAAGGGCGCTTCAAATATTGAGTGTGAAAGTGAGTGAAAATTCAATTTCTGAGTAGAAAATACCATTATTAAAATTCATCAAAAGATTTAGAGAACATATAATATAGGCCTTAAGTTTCTTTAGAAACATCACTTCACTCTCACAGTTGCGCACTTCTGGTGGGAGAGCATTCCACAAGCCACAGGGCCCGCAACCGGAAAAGCGCGCACTCCAAATTTCGTGCGCTGATTACGGATCGGTACTAAAACCCTGCCTATAGCTGTAGATGTAGCTGATCGAAGTGTGAGACGTCTTTCAGCTAGTTTATCAGGAATGCAAAGCTCTTTTAAATACTCTGGAGCGGCATTATGCATGGCTTTGTACATGAGCCAACAGAGTTTGTATTCTACCCTTTGTGGAAAGCGCAGCCAGTGCAGAATAATGAATGTTTAATAAAAAGAAAAAGAAAATACTAATTCAATAATTATTGTGTTTATTTTTTCCATTTACTTATTGCTCCTCCAGTAGATAATATGAAATTTGTAATAAACGTAAAATCACAAAAATTTAAAAAAAATATATATGGGAGAAGTATGCCAGGACAGAGAGGTGTGGCGTTCTATCCCCTCTGCCTATTCCTTCTGGGAAATGACATGATGGTAAAGTTAGGAGAAAGACATGGCATGATCAAGTACAAAAAGTGCTTGAAAGTGGAAATGTGAAAAATCGGAGTAATAGGCGTGTGCATGAGAAAATGCATGAATGTGGAGGAAGCAAGAAAAGTATGCCAGGACAGAGTGATGTGGCGTTCTATCCTCTCTGACTATCCCTTCTGGGAAACGTCGTGATGGTTAGTTAGTTAGTTGTATTTAGGCACTTTGTACTCGACACCATCTTGTTTCACGCCATTACTAAAGGAAGAACATTCAACCCACACCGATTAACCAATAATGTAATCGAATTATTTATTACCACATTAGAGAAACATAAGTAAGAACCCCCTCTAAGCTTCAGTACTGATGGAAAATTAAATGCTGCTAACTGTCTTAAACGGTTTTTAGTTTTATGTGACGTTTTTAGTGGGCGGCATTTAACATCCACTGCCTATCAAAGAAGAATGATCGTTGACTGTTTACACATTAACGTGAATTAAATTACATGCGAAGATCTGAAAACCATTTAAATGTCGAAAATCACATAAAAAAACAGTAAAAAAAACTGTAATAATGTAAAACCTTACAACTTTGCATTCGGTGGACAACTTTGCTGTTGATGAACAACTTTGCGTTGGTGGACAATAATGAGTTTGATGGACAACTTTGTCTACTTGAAACAAATAAAGATATATAGCAAAAAAAATTTCTTTTAATTTTAATTAAAATAAAATCGTTTAAACAAAAAAGTTTTTTACTTTAATTTAATAATAATGAATCATTAAGTGTTAAAAAGTAATAGCCTACTAATACCACTACTTTCCATTACCCGCACTCAATGGTGCATATGGCACTACATCGGTACACCCCTTAGTCCCTTTTTTACCTTATTCAAAAAGTCAAATATCGGTCTCATACGTTAAATTACTAAACATTTGATTTATTTTAATACCCTTCACCAAGGACGTTAAATAATATATTAAGTCTTGTGAATTTTGAATAAATCTTTCAAACCCTTCTATAATAAAATACAAGAAAATATTTTGCACATTTCGACAAGATATAAGGCTGGACTGCATTCTCCATTGAATTTTTCATCCTCCGTGATATAAATGCATGATAACCGTCAAAGGAACCATATATTTCTCCGCAAAGGACTTTTATATCACGCGAGCCTTACAAAGCCTTTACATCCCTCCTTTCGACTCTCCTCGATAATATTATTATGTGTATTTACATATGAAGATATTTTACATGTAGTATGAACTCGACACTAATGTTGCTTGTGCTTAAAGATTGAAATCAATTGGAGAACCATTCAAAAAGCTAGAAAATTGCTAAAAATATTAGGTGCTAAGGGCCCGTTTTATAAGTAAGTAATCAAACGTCCGTTAATGCTACGAACCTTTAACTTTTTATAGCATTAACTTACTAATTCATGTTTTGTAAACAACTCCAATGACGATTCGTTATCCATAAGTCCATTTCTATATTTTATTTGTAATTTGTTTATGAAACTCGAAAATCTGATCTGTCAGATAGTGACAATTAGCAATATGTAAATTTTTCAAACAAAAAACTAAAATCTTGAGTCTAGAACAACTGAAAGGTGATTTAATGTTGAAAGTACATAAGTAATTTTATCATTAATTAATGTTGCCGTATTTATTAGTTTTAAATAAATTCTTATTGGAATCCGTCAATTATGGCCGCTGAATATTTGACATTTCAACGAAAAACGGATCGTTAGGAAACTTAACCCCTCACAATAATAGTTCCGGTAGATGGTAACGGATAAATTAAAACGTTGAAAAATCGGGCTTTATACGAAATTTAACTTCAAAAAGGTATAAACCTTGACTAACGGATATTTATAAAACCGGTCCTAAATGAGTTGAAAAGTAGTAAACCATACAATTATTAAAATTATTCTTATTTTGGAGAAAGAATTTTTATTTGGTTAAGCGCAGGAAGTGATTTTTTTACTGTATTTTCGAATCGGGGAATCGATTTTTTTAATTTCCGGTTTATTAGATAATGAAGCTGAAAACAACGAAAGGTGTAAGATACTTTAAATACTTGTATTTAATGTACCAGTCTACTATGTACTTTGAATTTCATATTTTTTTAAAAAAATTCTTGCATACCTATCTGTTAAGTTTCAAAAAAGTTTATCTTACCTACTCAATATTATTTATGTTAAAATATAGATAAAATCTACCAGCCATGTGTTCTTATAACGATAATGGTAGTTTATTCCCATTCACCCACATAAATACAATGTTATAGTATTACAATAACCATTGTTATAGTACATAGGGCCACGCACTTATTTGCAAATCTCTAAAAGGGCAAGCATTCATAAAGGCCTATCTACACTCCCTTATCTAATGAAGACCACGATCCTCGTTCCTCGGAGACAAAAAAGTACGTGCTCGGGGTCTCGCCTTTAATGCATATGGAAAATTCCCGGTAATACAGAAACTTCTACATCAGATAGGAAGTATGAAGAAACAGGCGTTTCTAAAGGGGGAGAGATAGTCTCGTTTAGGATTCCTACCCGCCACGAAACACGAGGAGAACCCGCCAGGAACTGAATAACTTATGTTGATATTTCGAGCATAATCTTTTACGGATAAAACCCGCCTTGGAAACAAAAAATGAGAAGTTAGACCGTCTAATGACAAGTTGCATTATACTTACGAAATAATACGGTTTTTATTCAAAGTTACTCAGAAGATTACATACTGTTCCATAAATGTATTTTCTGTTATAAATTATTAGTATGTTACATGTTAGTACATGATTGTGCTATTTTCTTTTGTACCTACCTACGTAAAAATAATACATGATGAGACATACTTATTATTTTTACTATTACTATTAAGGATAGTTTATATAGTGCCGTTTTATAATAAAAATACTTCAAGAGCTTCTTTTTTTTATTTGTTCAATAACAGATTGCAGGGGGTAATTCAATGTCTTTTCTACGTTGTCAACTGGACGGAGAACAAGGCCTTACTAAATCAACTGAAGCGACTCCCCAGCCTAGTTAAATGTTACCTTGCTCACGTATTAAATATGTAATGTAATTGTATCGAAGTGTTAAATATAATTATTGTTCTTAAAAATTCAGAGTTTAATTACCAGTCCCGATCCACAACCTCTCCTCAAGCTACGCTCTCAAGCCATAATACGGCATAAATACAGGTATAATACTGTTCACCCCCACTTTTTAGACGTCTTATTTAACTTAGAATCTCTACATAAGTAAATTTTAAACTATATCAATGAACGCGAAATGGTTTATACTGAATTTGTGGGGCGAAGAAGTAAGGTAGTATTTAATCGCATTAAAAGCGAGTTGACCACCCTGTGACCGGTAATTACAACTCGACAAGACAGTAAACAAAAACAGTACTTAGGTATTTGTGGTCTGCAGGTGCTGCGGTGCATTCAATTCTCACGCTGTTGCACTCGTCGGGCACAAAACACTTGCCTTCATTTACCAGTGCTAATGCAGGTAACTTTAGATGTATCCTGAACTCAGGAAATATATGTCCGACACCTTTGTCGGCTCCGGTTACGTAGGAAAGATGATAACGCGGTGTTAATTGTCGAACTTTGCCTTACGAATACAATACAACCGTTCAAATGAATACAGAAACCCAAACGAACCGTAGAACAAAGGAAAAATACACGATTCTACAGTAGATATTTGTATTTAGTATTTACCCACATAAGTCTTCCACCGCGTTTTGTAATCGGTTTAATTTATGAGTCTCAAATTAAGGTGAAGAATTCGTTAATGGTGATTAATTTAATGTATTCACTTTAAATTTCTGATACGAAAACATCAATAAACTCTGTAGGTATACCAGTTTTTTTCACTCGGCGTATTCACTAACATCTTTATATGTATTGTCGTGCTGAGATGTTAATTTAAATGCAAATTAATGGAAATTAGTCAGATTATTCAAATGCTGGTACTAACTAAACAAAGTGTCAGTTTAAAGTACTGAAATATTGGTTTTCCATTTTGAATAAGAATCGTTGATTCATTGAGAAAAGAGCTTTTAAATAGGACAAAAGTAGGTATTCAAAAAAATGTTTGCGGATACATACATATACATATGATATTATTAGCTGTTGGGTTTTTAAATAGACATTTTAATTTTGTTTCATAAATCTGTGAGCATTTTTCTATACTAATTTGGATATTCGATCATGTTCAAGGTGCGACATATTTTTTGAATAAAATTTTTGGGGCTTGTCTAAAATTTCTAAATAATCAAATAAAATCCGCCTAAAACCAAAGGCATCTTGTAATTTTACAAGTAAACACAATTTTAAAGCACGAGTATTTTTTTAGTAGGTACTGTAAACGAAATTCTTTGTTTTCGAAACAAACGAAACCAAAAGATACCCCGTAAAAAATATAGGAGTAAAAGAAGTAACTGTTTCTATAAAAAGCTTTCTATTTCTTTTTATAGGAATTAGTATCTTCATTTCCTCTTTACCCTATTTCATTCACACAGTCATTAGGTATCTACCAGAGTTAACATCTCATTATTTGTGCAACACGGACATGAAAAAAAAATAGGATGCAGCTGGTGCATTGAATGCAGGTGCCAAGTGTAGCATGCGTATAGTAAGAGTGTGCAGGGTGTATGCAGTCTGGCCTGGTGAGACAAGCATGTGTGGATGCAAATATAGTGCACTCGTGCATAAAGAAATATGCACTTCAAAGTAACCACAGAAATACCCCGTCAGGTTAATTAAGAGTGATGGGAATGATTTAAGGATTATATTCACTTGCAAGACAAGTTAATTGAAAGAAACGTGAAGTTATTTAAGTTATATTATTAATTTTAAAATAACACTCATTTTCACAACACAACGTAAATTGAAAATAAAACCTTTTTAGTCAAAGAACTCAGCATTTCCAAAATAAAATAACTTTTAACAACAACATCTTGAAATGAATACAAATACTTGTGGACAAATTACTGGATTATACCCATGCTGGGCTGATATCAGATATTATTGATATCTCAACAGAGAAGAGAAACAAATCTGTCGACAACACAACTCGCATGTGGATTATTCTGTACAAACTCTACATATATACAAGTTTCAAAAATTTGTCATACATGGTTGTCAGATGATGAGCGGCAATGGGGAATGTTGTAATACATCAAGTGGCCACTTAACCCAGCCAATGGCAGGTCATAAGCCCTGTAAACGCCTAGATAACCCACATTCGTTTCCAGAGTTTCTCTGTCTCTGTTGAGATATCAATAATATCTAAAATAACTTTGACTGAAAACTTGTTACTACTTTTTCACACAATCATCGATCTAGTTATTCATAAGATTTTTTTTATTACCAACAATACTGTATCCGATGGTACGAAATATTTTAAAGCATTGAGTAATTTTAATCGACTTAAAATGAAATTAATAACACGTAGTTGACTATCGATTAGAGAGCTTACAAACTAATTTGATAAAAATAAACATGTGTTAGCGTTACAATGCCATCTACTTTTTTTATGTTTAAAATTCTTAGAGTGAAATAGAGTAGAAAATTTTATAAAATATTTCAGACTTAAAAATTGTGGAAATCTGAGACGTCTAATAGATAAAATTTGAACAATTGATTCTAATTGATTAGCAATTTTTATTGTTCAGTCAGCCATTTAACCCTTCGATTAACTCACCCCGCCATTACGTAGAAACCGGCAGTAAAATGCAAGTAATAATTACTGCTAATTTGAATATATTTTTCATACATTTTTTTGCTTTCGCGCACCTATATGCTCCACATAGGTAGCGGAAATGGATTAATGACGACGAAGATAAATTACCTACCAAAATAATTTTTCATCAATTAACAGAAATTATTACGTTTATGGGATCTTTTTATAAATAGCAGCACAGTTAAAAATAACCAAAGTATTGTTCCACAATATCCACATATAGCCCACGTGTTTTGGCATGTCCCTCCCTAAAAATAGCCTCTTTAGTGTTTTTTCTCCACTTAGACTGCACGTGTTTCGGATCATTATTTACCACTAAAAAGGGAGGGTGCTTCTAATAATTGTGTTTATGTGTCGATCATTACCCAAAACAGCTTCTAACAATGCAAAAAAATATCAACAAATAATAAACATGTCAAACTAATGACAAAATTCACCCTCTGTTACGAAATTGTGTGTGTCAATTTGGTTATTTTTTTATTTTTAACCACAGGAAATTCAAAATTAAATAATGAAAATAAAGATATTTTTGCTAATACTAACTAACATTAACATTACAGGTAGTAAAAAACAACATTTAAGATATTTTTTGTTTATTGTATAAAATTATGTTATTTCAATTTTTTATATATTTTTTTAAATATGAACCTAAAACCTTGCTCTTACCACCTCAAGGTCTGGAATAAAAATACTATTATTATTATTATAAAGTTGAGTACCTAAGTACACCTTCTGAAATAGAGATGAATGTCCCTGCTGGCCTACTAGAAGTTATAAGTTTTTGTAATTTATTAGTAGGTACATGAATTAATCAATGTTTGACGACGGACTTTGTTATTTTGAATATTATAGATACATAATCCTATACTTACCCCAATTTTTACTACATTTTACACTTATACCTATAAGTGTTTTTCTTGATATACGTGAAACGTGCTATAATATTTTTGATTAAAGCATACAACTTATTATAATAACCTGCCTTTTGTATTCCCAGGGTACTATAGTTGGAGGATAGATCTAATCTTGTACCACTTGTGACGAAGTCCTGTTTGATATTTTCTTAAGAAAAGTAGGTTTACGTCTTTCGATTTGTTCTTATATGGAATATGAAGTATCCTGTCTATGGGGCAGAGATTGGTTACCAAGTTTCCTGTTTCGCAAAATATAATAAAGTAAATCTATCAGAAATAAATGGAATGAATCCATCCGTGATATAAAATGTAATGCGAATTTCCTATGGTCAGAGTACGCTGTACTTGGTGTGCCAATTGCCCATGTAGTGCGATACGCACCATTCTGTGCAGTTAAGGGAAAGAAAGATAGGTACCTAGTAACATCCTTATCATTGGCAAAATTAAGATATATGATATAAATGTAGAATATCGAAATTATTACATTTTAAATAATAAGGGGATCGATCGTGAGATGATATAATAGAAAGTTCACAATGTGAAAGCTTAGAAGCTAGTAAGCTGTTAAAGCTTCTATAAACTAGGGTAGTGGGTAGTGGAGGAAAAGTAATAATTGGAAGGATAAATCTGAATAAAAAGTTAGATTTCAACATTTTTATAATATGGCTCATGAAAAAAACTGGGGATTGGAGTCAAGAGAGAGAATTGTAAAATTTTATGTTATTTACAGCAATGTGTAAAATATAAAGTAAATTGGAAATTATTGAAAACTTTCCAATTTCTATACTGATTATAGTGGATTTTTTATTATTATTTTTATTACCACGGCGTGATTTATAATATAAACAGGCGGTCCAATCAAATGATTAGCTTGCGTTCATCCTTGCGATGAAATCAAATTAGGCTCAACGTCCCGCGCGCCCCGCGGGCCAGAAAGCAGAAACGCATACCTACAGCATACACCATACAGTCAGTCGGCACGAGTCAATGTTATTGTAATGCACACAGTAGATAATTTGATATAATCCGTACATCTTTCTGTATCACGACCCTTTTCCATCGCACAGTGGGATGAATAAAAAAACGTTGGTCATTAATGGTTTTTTTAAACATAAAAAGTAATCAGAGTTTAGATTTGAGAATTTAGGTATAAACTTTACCGTATTTATAACATGAAATTCTTAGCAAATACAACGCAATATAAAATGTAATTTGTATAAACCAAAAGAAAAGTAGGAGAATTGGTAACTTTTTTTTTATATTGCGTATTCTTACCTATTGTAGAACTAGTATTCAAGTCTCCACAAAGAATCACAAAAAAGTGTTTTTCAAAATAAAAACGCTTTTTTGTAAAACTTGCATATTTATTAAATATAATATTACGCGTATTTTTTTCAATGTTGGAAAAACTAAAAAAATATTTATAGCAATTTACTTTCTATCAAATTTGTTTTAAATATCAAAGCTTCGAGACGAGAACCTGACAAAATATAATTATTCTCAAAACCTCCGAATTATTATAATGCGTGACACTGAAAAGTAGCAGTCTTCGATATAAATGTTTCATAAAAGGAGCATTAATTTGTAAAAAGAAATATTTACAGAGAAATTTTTCCCATTATTTTTTTATCCGACTCACTGTGCGCGTCGCACAAATCACATTTAAGTTGAGAGTGCACTTCAAATGGTACACAATCGAATTAAAGGTCCCTTTCAAAGGAATTGCCTTCAAACAGAACTAGAGCGGCTATCTGTGTCAATTAACTGGGGTAGCTTTGGAAGGAGTAGCTGGATAATAGTGTTTTGTATTTTACGAGCAGAACGACTTGTTTTTTGAAGGAATTTAAATGTAGTTTAAAACGACATTTAAAAACATTTTGATTTTCAATATAATGTATGACTTAAAAAAATAATGGGAAAATTTCTCTGTAAATATTTTTTTTTAAATTACTGCTCCTTTTATGAAACATTTATATCGAAGACTGCTACTTTTCAGTGTCACGCATTATAATAATTCGGAGGTTTTGAGAATAATTATATTTAGTCAGGTGCTCGTCTCGTAGCTTTGATATTTAAAACAAATTTGATAGGAAGTAAATTGCTATAAAATATTTTTTTAGTTTTTTTAACATTGACAAAAATACATATTTATATATTTAATTTATTTCATTATATTTCATAAATATGCAAGTTTTACAAAAACACTTTTTAGCGTATTTGGCTACCGTGCATGAGGTCGCGGGTTCGATTCGGGTTGATCCCCATCAACATGAAATATTTATTTACATGTGATTTTCATATTAATATTTCATGTGTGATATCTTGGACTGGTTCTGAAGCGTAAGACTGATCATCTTACCTTCATGTATTAAAATGATCAAGATACACTGCACTTGGTGTTTCAATGCAGTGCCCTATGCACCATTGGGTGCGGATAAGGGAAAGTAGTAGTAAGTAGTAAAAAAAATGATACTTATTAATATTCTTTTTAAAAACGTAGAATTTGTTACGTCACATTTTACAGCTGCTTCCTGACAGCAGCAGCTGTCTTTGGTTATCAGAAGGTTTATGGCATTTGAAAATAATTATCTTACTTTATAACAATATATGTATTTTAATTTATTATACAGTGTACTATGTACTTACTCTATTTTACAGATGCCATTACAATGCAGTAAAGTTCGTTTAAAGAAATATTTGGTAGAAATAAACTTACTATTCAATAATTCATTAATTTTTATATTTATATTTAAAATAAAGAAATAAAAATATTAACAAATAATTATTTCAATGATTTTTATTACAATTTCGTTTTTGTTCTACAGTTAAATTAATTCAGAAATTTTTATTAATCATTTCCACATTTATCTCACAACACCATAAACAAAACAGCCATGCAACATATTTCGTAATAATAAAATCTCGAGTTGTGTAATTTATTTACAAGAAGAAGCGGTGAACCCATTCGAATGTCAATATAATGCAAATTAATTAATACAGAAAGCCTTTTAGTCAGCCAAACTGGTGTTTCGATTCAATTAAAAAATAAACCAAAAAAGCAACCGTATTAAAACCGAAGCCACACACGTCGAAGTGGGTAAGCCACAGACAAAAAACTGATTTAAATAACACAGTGAGAAAGAATTAAATTCTTGTTAGCATTTCGATGTCATTAACCCACCTAGGTTAAACGAACATGGTTGATACTAATCTACCAGTATAAACAAAAGATGTTGATCACAGGCGTCATATTCAAGCATCGCATTACAACGCGTGATGTTCCAGGTTTAACTTCAGATTAAAATCGAATCGATCTGTTGGCCTAGTGGTCAGAATCGTAGACTCTGTCAGACCTTAGTTCAAATCCACTCCATCACAACTTTTCTATAATGTTTCACGTTTTCCATAACGTAGAAAAGTTATATTTGACTATTAGAAAAAAAGACTAAAATTGAAATATTAGGGTATTCTATGACGAAAATGTCTCATTTTCATATCCCTTACGTCCCTGAATGAAATTTAAATGGTTATGATAATACAAGCTTATAATATAACTATATGAAATTTCACTGTAAATATTAGAGTACATTGTATTTATTTATTTTAGTCCAATAAACCCTATTTTAATTGAGAAAATCCATTTTTTTTAAACTATAGTTTTTTTTTTTTCATCGGCCACCATATTATCAGCCCTGAAATCGTTGGAAAATTTTCGGCCTAATCGTATATGTTTCTACAGGGCGGCGCCCTACTAACTCCGCCCATGGGATTACTATGCACACTATGTAGGATGGCTGGCCGCCCACGTGTTGGCAAATCAGTAGGTATGTGTTGATATTTGTTCAATCCAGTTAATCTGGTACGTGGATAGCGGATAGTGGCCTGCCTTACGTTGTGTTCCATCGCATCGTGAGAAAGGGCACTAAATATTATGTTGCGGGGAACCTATGATGGAAACATGCGTGATTTTGTCACCGACAAAATATTTAACGTCTAATTAATGTAATTTTAAAAAATTGACCTGGCTTGGGCATGTTCTCCGAATGCCTCGGGAGAGCCTGAATCCGATGTACTCGGCTGAGCTGATGGATGCGGGCCTGACATGGAAGGAGGCGAGAGAACTGGCTGGCGATAGGGTCTCCTGAAAGGATCTAGTGATGTCCACATGCTCCACATAGGAGCGATCGTGGTGAAAGAAGAAAAAAAAAAGGAATTTAAGCTTCATAAATTTATTTGTTTAATAATACAACAATCACAATAATGATGACTTTACGTTTACACGCGGCGTATTGTTTCGTAAAAATTGGGAGTTGAATAATGCAATTAACAAATTAATGTCATTGTGCCACCATACCATGATTCCAAATGGATAAAATAAAATTAGATGGGCATCTAACATTTTAAGCTTATTCTGAAAATCGTCAATAATTTATAATATCTCGCACTTAATGCTCCATAGTGTTCTGCACTGGTTTAGCAAACAAATAATGTCATTTTAAACTTTAAAAAGTTTTGCTTTAGTCCTTAGAAAAGTGATACATTCATCTCTAAAAAAGTTTTACTTTATTCCCTAAAAAGTGTCACTTCTATCCCTAAAATTGTCGGAGAAAAACTGTTACTTTTATCCCTAAAAAGTGTTTCATTTAACAACTTCGCATTCACTTAATGTGTTGATATTTCGATCCCAAGTTAGATCATAAATAACCCGCGGCCTTTGCACACAAAGCAAGAGTACTGGTTAAATGATATTATCTTTCAGATAAACGGCATAGCCGATTGTGGCGTACTTGGATTACCTATGCACTTAATACTGCAACTATTGATAATGCATTCTAAAGGTGAAGCATGAAGCCTGAAAGGAGAAATATTTGTTCTGGGGTTGAAGCTATTATGGACACTCGTTCTGTAAATCCTCTTATCGTGGAAATCCAGAACAGAATGAAGCTTATGAAGACAAGAGGAATAGTCTTACAAATTTGCTGGATCAGAGGTCATGCTGGCATCTTGGGGAATGAAAAGGCTGATGAAAAGGCTCGAGCTGCAACTTGTAAGAGAACTGCCCCTTTTTTCTCAGATTTTCCTTTAAGCTTTGCGAAGCGTTGCATTAAACACAAGATTCAGCAGCAATGGGAAGAACGATATAGCACTTCTACTACTGGAAAAATTACAAAAATGTTCTTCCCCACATTAGCCGATGCAGCTTTCTTCCGTAATCATCATGAAACATCCTTCGAGCTGACGCAGATGTTTACTGGCCACGGAGTTATGAGAAGTTATCTTAAGAGTTTAAAAATAAGAGATGACGATTTTTGCTTGTGCGATGACAGCTCTTCTCAAAGTGTTGAGCATCTGCTTTTTCACTGTCCGATTTTCAGCTTACAACGGTACAGTCTTGAATGTGAATGCAGTAGGCGCAACTTGTCAATGACAGATGTTTCCTCAATTATGAAAAGAACACGCACCATTACTCATGAACTTCATGACAATGGTGGCCAAACAGATCAAGGCATTGAACCAGGGACAGTAAAATGAATAATTAAAAGTGTCGACCAACAGAATCAAAACACCTCTCTGAATTCTCGAAGCCTTGTACTTAACATGTAAGGCTTTCTTATTCAGCAACTCAAAAAAAAAAAAAAAAAAAAAAAAAAAATACTGCAACTATTGATAATGCATTCTAAAGGTGAAGCATGAAGCCTGAAAGGAGAAATATTTGTTGCTTTCCAAGTTCTAAAAATGTTTCCTGTTGATATTTATGATAGCTCATAGGAAAATTAGGATTGGGGAAAAAAATAATTTTTTTTTTAAACTTCGTGTTAACGAAGACTTCTCGAAATTTAAAATTATAGGATTATTTTTCTTATTATTATTTTAAATGTTTTCTTGATAAAAATTAAATGAATTATTACAGTTACTTGGTTTTCACTACCAGCTATTTTGGATACTAGTTGCTATTATTAATTACTTAAATAATAAAATGCAAAACGTTTTGCTAGTAGGCACTCAAATAAATAAAAATGTGTTTATTTTCTCAAATTAATACATTTGCTTCTTCACTGGCACTTCTTAAAAGTTTATGCACTATTTAATTACAATTTCGTACCGAAATCATGATTCCCATAAAATTTTCATACAGTCTGACAGCTTTTTTACAGTGTCAACATTCCATAACATTATTTGATATTTCTGAGTGACAATAAGTCTTGATTAATAAATTGGAGTCATCACAAAGCTGCCATCTAATAATAACTCCACAAAGCAACGGTATCTGACATATAAGTTAGTATAATAAGGAAACCGGAAATTGAATTCTAATATAAACTTTCATGAAGATCATGTCTTGGGAAGTCTTGTTAATTTAATTTTCAACAATGCGACCGATTTAGTAGTTAATACTAATTTAGCTATTTATTTCAGAACCTAAACTATGCCCGTTAATTTTTTAATGACTTGGAATTAAAATAAATGACTTTTTTCAGACCTTTTTAGTCAAGTCAAATTACAAATTTCATCACTTGTTGTATAGTAGCTAACAATACTTGATCACAAAATCTTCGTAATAAGTTGGGTTTTAAGAATAGGTGTCTTAGAAGAATATTAGGCGTGCGATGGTTTGACTTTGCAAGGCACACAGAGGTGAGGCAACGGACGCAGAAACCCTTGGTATCTACTGTTATCCAGCGAAGGCGTTTTGGCTGGCTAGGTCATATACTACGTATGCCTCCCGAGATCTTTAACCATGCTTGCCTTTTTTACAAGGCACCAGGTTCTCAGCGTCCTGGACGTCCACTGTTGACAATCCGTCGACAGTTTGCGTCAGAGCTGCGGGACGCGGGCATTTTCACAATAATTCAACGCACCTACGACTAAAACCGTGGCTTACATAAAAAAAAATCAAAAATAAAAACATACCATTTTCGGTAGTAATATCATCGCTCAACTGCACAGCATAAATTAAGAATCAGCATTTTTTTAAGCTTACCTGCAACAAATGAAAAAACACTTTATAATATTGTTATCATTTATTTCACACAATTTTGGAGCGAACAATGTGTTAGAAATACACACACGCACACACCCTAAATTAAAAGTTCATAGGTGAGGCAACGGACGCAGCTACCCTTGGTAGCCTCCCGAGAGCCTTAACCACGCTTGCCTCCCGAGAGCCTTAACTGACTGTTTACAATCCGTCGGCAGTTTGCGTCAGAACTGCGGGACGTTGACTTGACTAGGGAGACTGATTGGAATCCATATGCTCCACATAAGGAGCGGATATGGTATGATGATGCTGATTATAATGAAGTCTATCTACTTAATACTAACCACTTATTATTAATAATTCTACTGACATTGTTTAATGTTTGATTCACCAAGACCTGTGGTTCCCAACTCTACGACAAGTCATTTTGCGAATTATATTTAGTAACATTATTACGAAAAAAAAAGTATACCTAATACAAATAAAGTCATTTTATGCGTAAAATCATACAACGTTTACGAAAACCCAAAAGGAAATTTTTTAAAAACCTAATCGTAAGCTTTTATGAATACCAAATGGAGGTATCTTAATATAAATCTACGTGTAGGTAGGTCTGTGAGGTGCCAAGTGATTTAAAAATTAGTAAATTTTTAAAAATTCGTAGGAAGATTCGTTCTATTCATAGAAAATAATCCAATTTTTCAGTCAATATTTGAGTATAATTCAAGTATGCAAGTATAATTATTCTAACTAACTAACTTTAAAACCGGGTTGTGGTCTAGTGGTAGATTCGGGGATTCCGAATTAGAATCTCTAGGTTCGAATCCCACTCCAGCACAACTTGTTTCCTGCTTTCTGACACAGTTATTTTCGACTATTTGAAAGCAGCCCGAAAAGGAAATATTTGAGTATATCATAAGAACTCAAGTTTTTCTATTAATTATTCACAAAATCCTAATTCAGAATAGCGTAGCTGTAATAACTCTATCATGGCGCATTTACGTTTCACCGTGGAGAACCACTGTTATAGATGATAAATTAATTTGGTGAGTTACTTCGGTTGCGTAAGTTCATCAAGCCGCCCAACATACTGGGGACGTGTTATTAAATCCCACTTTAATTTGTTTACAGAAGGCTCAGCAAATCACACGACTCCCACACAACGTTCTCTCCAGTGTTTTTTTATTATTTCTTTAAAGATAATAAATAGAGCTGCAATAAATTAATATCACCGTGATTAATGCAAGGCGCAAAATTCATTATAAGTTGGCGATGATCGTGGATCCAAATATTTTTTTACATTATTCGTCTGAGAATGAAGCGATGATTTAAAATGATTAACATTTTTATTGGTTTCATATAGTTGACTATAGAGTACATACTATAGAACGACTATTTTTTCAAGTGAATTTAATGAATTTACATTGTAGCTGTGATTTTTTCTCTCCTCTCTCTTAACTTGTTAAATAAAACGATATATTTACCTGCTTCAGTTCACCAAAGGATAATACGAGTATTCTCGAAGAAAGTGGTTTAAACAGAAATTAATCTATTTAATTCCAGTCATGGTCACCTAGAAAATAGGGTTTTTCTGCTTGTATTTAGAAGCCACGCTTTTTGCATTTAGCAAATTAGAAATCAACCCGGCATATATGCAGAATGGACATTTTTCACCAGAGCGCTTTTAAGTTTTCGCACGAGAATTTGTCCTGCTATTTACCGTTTATTTCATTTATAAATTCGGATTTGTATAATGTACGGATTCGTCAAAATTTTATTATAAACGGTAAAAGCAGTGCAAAATCTCGTGCGAAAACTTTAAAGCGCTCTGTAGAAAAATATCCATTCTGCATATATGCCGGTTTGATTTCACAGCTACGCCGACGCGACGATGTGTATACGAAATGCAGTGTATCTTTATCATTTACGTATTACATGAAAGAAAAAGTGGTTTTATGAAAAACAAACTGTGGAAATGAATATGTAATTGAGATTTTCAGTTTTTGCGATGATTTTAAATTACACAATTGTACAAGCCTGCAGCACCAGTAGCTTGTAAAATGTAGGTATGAGAAGTAATATCATCTGCTACCTTTAAAATGTCTTTTTATGTAATATACCGCTCGCTTTCTGAGAAACTTAACCAATTACAATTACAATAAAATGAAAGATATCGCTTTACTGTATTCATTGTTACACTATTTAGTGGATTGAAGGCGTGCACTTGTGGTATGGCCCAGAGGCATCTTCAGTAAGGCAAGACTTGGCCCAGCACCATAGAACCAAGAGACGCAGTCAACTAGGCTGAAAAGCGTATTTGCATTTGAATACCGTTAGCTCCAGGCTAGGGAACCTAGTGGAACTTTACACTGATACGCTAAATTTATTTCTCGGCGCCTTTAAGCTATTCTGTCAGGAGATCGAGTTAAGGCGATAAGAGGTTATACGAGAATCCGAAATGTAGGACACGAAGCCAAAGCCGTAACACATTTGTAGATAGAACCTACTTCTGTATATCTCCTTACAATGTTATGGCAAGGACTGCGTTCGGCAGAAAAATAAAGATGAAGATACCATCACTCGCTTTGTGTTAAATCAAATAAATCGTCGTAAAAAGGACACTTTCGGAATTGACAGCGACAAATCAATGTCGCCCAAGATGAAAACATATTCTTATTTTTCCGTCAGATTTAACGTGCCACGTACAAAACTTTATTACTTAACTTACAAACATCAGTCTCCATAAAAAAACAAATTTATCAAACAAATGGTGCGTTTGATTAAGTTTCTACGCAAAAAATGTATGTAGACGTTAGAAATAGTGTAAATGTAACAACTTACAACCGAGTACACGATTGTATAATAGGATAGGTATAAAAATGAATAATCACCAAAGTATTGAATTACCAACAAGTTGGGCAATTCAAGGAAGAAACCGACAAAGAACGATATCCTCGAAAGAAATATGATAAGAGTGAAAGTATAAAACAGGGTAACGCTGGCCATTAATTCGGTAGGCCTCGCCTAGCCAGTTTTCTCAAATTTTATTACGGCAGGCGTTGGAAAAAATAATCGCCACGCGCATATTTCACGATGAGGCCATAAAAACGATACAACACCGCATAGCGAATCATCCAACTTTTCCCCTTAAAGGAGGGGCGGGCAAAACGCTTCACGGGGCAAGGGACGGAGAGCAGTAAATCAAAATTTCATCACGTTCTTACAAAACACGAGAAAACTTTATCCCGGTGTTTTTATGTTGGGCAAGCTAGAAAGGTGATCCATCCGAGTAATGTGAATGGAATACGAATCCTTTTAATCTTAAAATGAAATCATTTATAGCCGACTAAATTACTGCCTGTTGAATCATCTGTTAAAAAAAAACATATTCAGAAATATTAGTTCACCTTTCCTAACGAAACACCGACAAGGTTTCACTTCATAAACGATTGACATTTTTATACAATTTGACATCTCAACAGAGACGAGATGTTTGGAAGGAAATATGGATATCTAGGCGTTTACAGGGCTTATGACCTTTCATTGGCTGGGTTTTATAATATTTTTATAGCTAACAAACTAGACAAAAAACATATTTTTTTATCACACACTCATTAACATAAACATTTTAAGTATGTATCTCCTTTAAAAATACATAAAATTATTGTCCCATTTTATTGGATACATTAATTAATTGTTTTGTTTACAAATCACAGCAAAAATACACATTAGAATAAGATGCTTTTGTGATTTCTTGACTTGACGTGTCAGCTCCTAAACCTCAAATGAATGAACGCAATGACGATTTTATCGGGTGAAAAAAAATTACAAACACACATCAAAAACCACTTCTAAATTAACATTTCCGTTTTACCTAGTATCTCTAATTTAAGCTATACTTATAAATTTTCAGTAATCAATCAAAGTTATTTATAAATTTGTAACTATATAAGTTGACGTTATTTCTTAAATAATTATTTTGGTTTTGTCGATGACATGTTCTTAAAAGCTCTGTCAACATGCTAAAATAACTATTATTATTTAGTTACAAATTATCGTAATTCCGTAGCTTATAAATAAGAATGTTTTAGCACATCGAGATTTGGGTTCTTTCCGATTTTTTATTTTTTTATTTAAAAAAAAAGATTGAAAAATTACAATATCAAGGAGTTTTTTAAAATTTTTAGAATTTTTTAGATTTTTTAGCGTGGTTTGAAATAGCGCTTTTTTCAAATCGCTCGCAAAATCTTCCATTTAGCGCGCATGCGGTGTGACGTCACAGCAATATAGGCGCTCACTACGGAATGAATTTCACGCCTTCCACGGTAGACGGGTATGACGTCATTAGCCAATAACGGGCGTTAAAAGTCACTCGTAATTTCATGTTTTTAAAACATAAATTTATAAATGAAAACAATTTTTTTGATCATTGTGTTTTATATCGTTGGAATTTTAAAAATATAATTTAAATATTTATAGCGTTTTCAAGGATATTCATGTTATCTGGAAGAACTTTATTGTTAGTTTCTGTCTTCACACAAATACCTTTAGACAAAGCTCATCTTATGAAATGACGTCACTCCACAATCAAAACCGATACGCAAGTATCTAGGGAGGTGGGGGTAAGTTAGCGTGATTGTTGGGAACTTTCAGACCACGTTGCTTGTAAATCAAAACACGTATCGTTGGCCGTCTGTCGCAACTGTTAAATTAACTAATTTCCAAATGCGCGCAAAACAAATAAATCCCCACCCCTTAACCCCAGTTACCCCACCTTACTTGAAATAACGGTAGCGCTTCCTACAAACGAATAAGCTAACAATATCGTATCTTGAAATATTTTTCAACAAATAACTTACGAAATTAAAACATATTTTGTTTTAACAAGAAAATATCTTAGAAGGTGTAACGATAGCGTTTATCCGTAACATAAAACATGACCACAAACATTACAAGCGTTGAACCGAATTGTGCTCTAGTGGTAGATTCCAGGACTTTGGATTAGAATATCTAGGTTTGAATCCCACTTCGACACAACTTGTTTCCTGCTTTCTGGCACCGTTATTTCCGACTGTTTGAAAGCCGCTCTAAAATTGTAATATTTGGGTGTATCAGAAGGACTCGAATATTTTTTTTCTAATTTATTTACTGGACAATTACATATTTAAAGACATTTTCGTGATAATATCAATGCAAAAACTTTTAAAAAATCGTTTAAAATTTGGTGAAACGATGTTTTTATTTAAAAAGGAATATATAATTCTCAATTTTTTCTGCAGTATCTAGGTACAATAAAACAAAAAAATACTTTACCGTTGATGCTACTTGTTTTAATCGGTTTAATTAAACCAATAACTATTTGCTATTTTATTTTCTTAACAGTCTCCAGTCGTTTTCAAGTGATATTGCCTTAAAAAAACAAACAACTAAAAAAAAAGTATTAGAAAAAAAAAAATTAACTAATAAAACCAATGTAAGCTTTCTGTAATAACCGATGTTTGAATGATTGTTTCTCGTTTATTGATGGACCGTTTGATGAACGGATAACACCAATGGATTCGCATTTTTTTGTTTTATATGACTGCAACCGTTAATAAAAATGTGTTAATTGAATCCATACCTAATATAATAAATATGTCAAACCAATTTCCTGGAATTGTCACGGTTTTAAGACAATTTACCGTAAATCCGACGCAACTTTCTGGCCTCCAGATATCCATTAGTTGACAGCTATTGTCTTCATACTAATATCGAACTGTTACACCTACAACTTTCTTTATTACAAACTATATGTAGCTTCCAAGTTTGAGACGTGAAGATTAATTTTATTATGTACCTCCGTACAATCTACTTGTATGTTCTAGAGCTTTCCCCGTCAATGTAAGGTATGAGTAATTTGATTATTTACGCCGATACAAAAATAATTACTTTTATATATATTAATATCATATGTATCACTATTATTAGTTTTTTAATTTATTCTATATTTCTATAACAACTAAGCATTTATAAATAGGCACGTAAATAAGGTAGTTTGATAATCTTCGTTTTTGAGGTTATTTTTCAAAACAACGCGTGTTTGGCTTTTTATTTGTAATTTTAAAATTCATTTTTTTTTTTACCATAATGCTTACTAGATAACATTACCCTTTGAATTCGGGAATGTATGCTTAGAAAAATTAAATGTGTAATTATTCATAATATTTCATTCAATTTATTGTAAAGAAGTATTGCGATAATTACGAATAAATACTCAACATTTTGAATAGGTAGATTGTCGTCGCCATAGTACCTAATTCATTTTTAGTTACTGCAATCTTTTTTCTGTAAGATATTGAATGGATTATTAGGAATTACCTACGCATTTCTTTTTTCTCAGTGTACTTTATTTGGAAAACTAATAGTAGTTCTTTCCGTTCTCTCCATAAAATGTGTACATTTGTCCCACGATTGGTCAGGACACTAACTCCGGGGGCAGAAAAGGTTTATTAAATATTATCTGCAGGAACGTTCCGGCTGAGACGAATAGGAGAGAAAAAAGTAATATATGAAATCCACGAGTCACACGAGAAGAATGGACCCTTAATACAGTCACGTACTCCCCCCTTAACCCCAAAGGAAATTAATATGACACCATCAGATATTTTTATTGATATATAAAAAGGATGGAGGATAAAAGAAGAAATAATACAATTTGGTTTTATGGTTAGACTGATAATTCCGACTTGGTGACGTCGCGCGTCGTGACGTGTTATTATATGGAAATATTACGAAATGAAAAATTGACATATAAAAAATTGAACTAATCACATTCTATCTCCTCCGAACTAATTCTCATAAAAGGGGTTGTCAATTGTCATACTGAGGCTGCCGTTTTTTTTAAAATCATCTCTATGTAGAAACAAACTTCGAGATCGACTTCATCTTGTATGGAAAATCATTGCCCTTAACATACTTTGATTCCTTCGCTTCGCGATCGCGGCAATGATTTTCCATACAAAGTGTTGAATTGGGTTCTTTCCGATTTTCTATTTTTTATTTAAAAAAAATTAATTGAAAAATAACAATATCAAGGGAATTTTTTTTTAATTTTTACGATGTCATATGAATTTTCTAGCGCGGTTTGAAATAGCGCTTTTTCAAATCGCTCGCAAAATCCTCCATTTGGCGCGCATGGGGCGTGACGGCACATCAATATGGGCGCTGACTTCGTAATGAATTTCCCGCCTTTCATAATGAACGAGTATGACGTCATTAGCCAATAACGGAAGTTAAAAGTCACTCGTAATTTCGTGTTTTTTAAACATAAATTTATAAATGAAAACAACATTTTTGATCATTGTGTTTTATATAGTTGGAGTCGTAAAAATATACTTTAAATATTTATAACGTTTTCAAGGATATTCATGCTATCGGAAACAACCCAATTCTATCTCGATTTTTTTTTGTGCTAAGAACCCAGGTCGGTGCGAGCATCGAAATATAGAATACTTCGAGGTAGGTGCGAGGTGGGTGCGAGGTCCCAAAGTTTGAAATTCCCAGAAACGTATGACTAATCAAAAATATTTTTACTAACTCGGGAAAACGGCCCCAAACTTCGGCAAATGGTGGAGTTCCAATACGATTTCGGTAAAAATATTTATGTAAAGTGCAAACACACGATTCCCCAGATACCGGGAGCGGGAGTGTGCGGAGATGGAGATATCACGTGATCCTGTCAGACCTACATCGATCATGCAAAGGAATCAGTGAACCGAAATATTGGGATCATTTGCATACTTATTACATGTGGTGAAAGATCAACAAAGAAGCCAACGTTTCCTTGACGGAGCTGGAGGTTTGCACAGCTAACTTGGAATCGTTTAAGAAAATTGGATTGCGCTCTATCAATCAAGGAATTGAAAATTTTGACATTGATAAAAAGGGATACAACGAGGAGAGTTGATTTTTGTAGACATCTCAGTAAATAAAACAGAATTGAAATCATTGTACGTAGGGAAAACGGGAAGGTACGGAATATGATGTCGTAACCCTAATAATTTACAAAGTCTACGATTTTCCATCGTCGTAGCGAGCGCCTCACACGAATATCCTAGTCATACTCTCCTTACATCAGAATACTTTGGATTCTTGACACGATTTGCGTTCTGTATGAAAATGCACACCTCAGAAATCTCAAAAGAGACACGAAAATTCATACTGACAAGTGAAATTCGCCCTTCAAGTGTTAAATAACAACCATCACTGAAATGTCAAAATGCTCCTACGTGCACACTAAATATTAAATCATTCTTATAAGATTTTCCCTCGAAGGAGGAATTAGAGTATTCTGTAAGCGTAAGTAGGAGCGAATATCTTTAATATAGTCGGCTGAGATGATGTATTACTAAGGGATGAAAAGGGGTGCTTCAACAAATTTAAATAATAGGATACATTTTGGACTACATTATACTTAATATCTTGATGAGAAACGAAGAGGTGTTTGAAATAAATTTAGCCAATCTTTACATCGAATTTCAAAAAAGGTTTTTTTTCGTTTTCTAGTTAAGTGGGGGAGTTTTAGTTGCATATTTATTTATTTTTTTGCTACCTCAGTCAGCTAGGAGATCCCAGCTTTAGAGAGAAATAAATATTCCTTACACCCGGAAATCGACCGTATAATATTTAAAGTGTTAGTTGTTAATTGCAGTCAAAATGCTGTACATGGAATTATTTATCAATTCATATCAGAGAAAGAAACTTTAATTCATACAAATTTCGACCTTATTGGTTCTAACGTTAACCTCCAGTTCAAACGATGTATTTTCATTTTTATGAATGCCAATAATTTACCTACTTATTGTTCTACTTTTTTCTACTACAACACATAATATTGTTTATAGATTCATAATAACCTGTAACATTTAAGTATTAAATTAATACACTTCAGGCGTTGTAATATTGTATCATAATTGTAATGACTCGCTATTTGCATCCCCATGAAAGCTTATCAGATAAAATCGTTTAATTATAAAACCAATAATTAAAATGTAGTTTGTAACAACATAATTTATTGTTAATTGAAAGATGGATCCGGCATTTAATGAAGACGTGTAGTAAGCAACCTCTGGCTCCGTTGATTAAAATGCTAGCCAATCATTTTTTCTAATAACCATGCAGATAGCCGTCATGTGCAATAGCAGGCAAGGAAATATCCGTTGAAGGTTCCAAGATATATTTTCTTGTTCATCTATAAAACACGATGAGTTGAACAACTCTATAAAATTTTATATGCTAAACTCCAAATTTATTTGACAGATAGGCTCCGCCTCAGAAAAGTTCGAAGTACAGGCTGTTCCAAAAGTCACACAAGTATTTTTAACTCTAAATGCTAATGACTAATTCTTTTCCTAATCCACACCGGTGCATAGGGCTCTGCTCTATTCGCCACGTACAGTGGATTCTTTATTTTATATATATATTTTATATATATACATATTTTTTTTAATAAAAAGAAATATGCAATCTTATGAAATTTGTACATATTTCAATTTGAAAATACTATTTTCAATAAAGCCTAAGCGGCTTGTGCTTGAAAATAGGAATCAAGGCGTGTCGAAGTGGGGATTCGAACCGACGATCTCTGGACTCAGAGACCGCGACGCTCCCCACTGGGCCACCACCCGTTCATAATTAAAGTAGTATTCTTATAAACACATGCTCCTTTATCGTGGTTTATATTTATACAAGATAATATTATATACAAGTTATTTTACATAAACACATCGGAATTGATCATATAAAAAACAGCAAGGCGTTATTCATATTTTTATCGCCTAATCACACCACAAATTTCATTGAAGACGAGAACGATGAATTTTTTTTGTGCTCTAATTAAGAATGTCCGCCCCGTGGTGTAGCGATAGCGCGTTGTGCGGGTTCAATTCCCGATGAGGGTCTATTTGAAATATTTATTTTAATTTGATTTTCACATAAAATACCTTGGACTGGCGCTGAAGTAACAAATAATGTAACGTATTTAAGTTCATGTAACAAATAATTGAGATTCACTGCACTTGTGTACCAATGCAGTGCCCTATGCACCATCGGGTGCGGATACGGGAGAGTAGTAGTATTAAGAATTAAATACAAAATCCCCACTTTTCACATCTGGTATTCTATCTTAGATGCATCAAGACTTCAATTTGGTAATTTTATTATATTATACCAAAAGTATTTTCAATGATGGATTTTTTTTTGTACCATCCGGTAGTTCAACATAATTTAGGAGTCCATCTTATGGGGACAATCAATGCGAACATATTATTAAATGTAAATATATGTCTTCTTATAATGTTAAAATAATTACTACTTGACCATGAGCAGGTAATGGCGTTTGTTCACATTATTATTTTTGTGACTCTAAAAGTCAAACATGGACATCTCCTTTAAAAACTTTTATTTATTTATTTCTGGTGATTTTAAAAGCGCTATTTTTGCACTGTACACAGAGCACCGTACAACAAAGACTAGATAACAACACGCCTTGCAGTTCCAAACGCATGAAGCACATAGTAAACATTTTTTTCTTCATAAAACTCACTGGAGATAGTTGTGGGTGTAACTTAACAACTTGCCGTGCTTTTTATGAGGACTAGTCTATTGCTAAATTCTCAGATATGACAAGATGTAGAAAAAGAGTCGAAGAGAGAAATTTATACAGTAGGTTAGGATAGGTTGGGTTTAATAAAATAATTTAAATCAAATGGCTATTTAAAAGCAATATCCTTTATAATAGGTTATGAAATTTATACAGTAGGTTAATGATAGGTTAGATTAAATAAAATAATTTAAAATCAAATAGATTTTTAAAAGCGAAATTTGACAATACATAATGAAGGCGTAACCCAATCGCGTATCAACCAATCACAGCTTAGCCCGTTTTTGCGCTTTCCTCTACAAACCAGAGAGTAAAAATGTTTTGAAATTTTGACAGCCTGCACGGCAAGTTGTTAAGTTACCCCTAGTTGTGTTTTCCTAGACTATAAAATATAAAATAAAATAAAAAATATTTCAAAAATACGATATTAAAAAAATTAACTTTTATTATGTTTGTATAACTCGGAAAATCACCCTAATGTAAAATATTTATTTAATCTAGAAATACCGAATTAACCACTGCACTTATAGATAAATTTATGAATGTCAATCGGAAATATTCCATATTAAATCCCACTCGTCAACCTAAACAAAAATAGCAAAATCGAAAGTAACGGAGATGACCATGTTTGACTTTAGATCTACCAGCAATGGACGATCCAAACATCAGTGGGCAGACAAGATGAATTTCATAAATTATTATGCTAATTTACCTGACAAGAATTCCTTAACTAGCCGATTCAATATTTTCCCATCAGATATAGATCATTACGAGTACGGTGATTCACTATTCAATTTTGGGGCCAGCTATTAAAGTGTTATTTTTACATGTGTTCTACTTAGGGAATAACCTATCATAACAGATTAAACACTTGTCTGCCGGAAGTTACTTCTAATTCGTGTACAATAGCGTATTAAATTTAAGCAAATTTAATCTATGAAAACTGAACGTAAATTCTAGTAGATTTTTATATTCTAGGTAGATACTTCAGAGCGAAATCTCATGCGCTATTTTATACACCCAAAAGTCGTACGAATGCAAATCGGAATTCTCCTTTTAATAGAGCAAACCACTTCTGCGCTAAAAGTTGATATTTTTAAATGTACATAATATAGACATCGTCGACTACCTCTTTTATTTGCTTAAGGAGATGGCCAATGAGTGTCTATGTCCCGTTATTATGGTTTTTCAATTCAATAATACCTAAAATTTTACGAAGGTCACCTGTAATGTAAGCTTTTGGGTATATAATTTTTAATAAATAAATAAAAATTACAAAAAAAAATCAAAAAAAAATCGGACAAGATTAAGCAACAGAAAATTAAATTAATTTATGGAAACGCGTTATCTATGAAAACATTTATCCGAAATAAATTCTCATTAAATGTCTGAGAAGGATTCTAGGCATTAGGTGGTTTGGTTGCAGCAACCTCCAATAACTGCTGTCGTGAAGATGCGGCGATCGACCTGGCTTGGGCATGTACTCCGGATGCCTCGGGGGAGCCTGAACCCGAGCTGCCTCTTCTTTACGCCTGCAGGATCCCGCCGTTCTGGCAGACCGTCGATGATCATCCTTCGGCTGTATTCGGCGGAGCTGGTGGATGCGGGCCTGACTTGGGAGGAGGCGAGAGAGCTGGCTGGTGACAGGGTCTCCTGGATGGATCTAGTGATGTCCACATGCTCCACATAGGAGCGAACGTGGCAAAAGAAGAAGAAGAAGAAATTTTCATTAAAATTTCCGTGATGCATCTTGCATTTTTTTTTAATGTTTAATTTGCTTTAACAGTTTGGGAATTTGGGATGGTATTTTGGGTATTTAAATAGAATGTACATTGGTTCTTATTGTATAAATACATATAAACTTTGTTTTAAGGTTGAAAGGCTTTTCAAAGTCTCATTTTGATATTGTAGTTATGTATAATAGAACACATTAATCTTTGCCAAATCATAGCAAACATATACATTAACCTTAATTAGCTGGAAAATAAAGTAATCTACTGACTTTGCGATCTTTTAAATGCTTTTATTGTGTATAGTGTAACCTACTTTCAATTCATAATTTTTGTTGATGAATTAGGTGTCTAAAATATTTAGCTTCTACTCCATCTTGAGAAACTTTATCTAAATTGAATCATTCTTATTATTTGATATGCGAACTTTGTTAAAAGTTACAGCGATAATTCACAATACATATAAAAATAACTTTAAAAAAAAGTTAATTTAAAAAATATAATTAAAATACATTATAAGTTCATTTCATTTAACAATATTAATCATCCATTTCGAAACTGTTTATTCATTTGTTTAAAGTTTTAGGATTTAAAATAACTACCAAAATTATGCCTGCTATATTTTACTTACGAGTACGTCCGATCATAATATTATATAAGATTTTTTATTAAAATTACAGTATTATCTAAATTTATTTTCATTTTAGAGGATGCCTTGGACTTGCATAAAAGCAAAAGTTAATTTTGTTTGGTAGCAAATTGATTTTATTTACATATTTTTTTAAAACATTTGACTGACGCAAAGTTTACGAGATTTTTCGATAAACAAATTTTCTAATGACATATTTCAGTAATTTTAAGAGATCGCAAATTAACATTTCTACCTAAAGTCCACGGAACTGCTTTCTGGAAGACGAATAATTTATATTTAATTAAATTACTAAAGTTACCCTCGTTTCTCAGTGTCATTTAAAGGTGTTTCTAATTTCTTCGGAATAAATAACAAGAAAATCTTCTTAAATTCCAGAGGAGACGAGTTTCAGAGAAAGCTCTGAGTTGGCGTAAATTTTACGTCATCGCGGCATCGCATCGCTTCGAAATAGAAATACCTGTAACTTTAAAAACATTTATATTGAAATTTACATCATTTTCACAATTATAAAAAAAACAAAACATCCCTGCAGTAAACTACCGTAAAACAATTCTTTAACAAAAAAAAAATCATGGGTCATAGTTTATAATATTGTACTTTCTATGCAATTTGAAACGTTGTAGGTACCATTTTTGTGTTTTTGAAAGTGGTCGTGTAAAAATTTAGTGCATAAAGCCCGCTATATATGGGACAGTTTACTACACAGTTTTCTGTGCAGTCTGAAAACGGTCCCGTATAAAGCTAAAACTGCATGAAAAACTGTGTGCTAGTGTCAGATTTAAGCTGACATGACAGTCAATGTTTTTTATGTAAACGTTTAAGTAAACATTGGTTTATTGTATGCTTTAAATACGTAAAAAACCAATAACATATTTACATTATTAGCTAAATATACAATTTCCTGAGAGCAAACATACGATAATAACTTACAATCGCATTTCAAAAATACACATATTTAGCGTGTCTTTTGACAGAAGTTTGACAGACTGCACAGTTTTCTGAACAAGAAACTGTCCCATATAAAGCGGGCATAAGAATATATTGTATGAAAGCAAAGGAAGCGACAGGATTTCTGTTGTCTCTGTCTACCGCGAAACAACGTAATGGTTAGTTAGTAAGTTAGTTATCTGCACATAAAATTATTAGTTTACCTACGGTTAATACACAGAATGCTCGCTTGTTGAGTTTTGAGAACAAGTGTCTGAAAAGGATACTAGGCATTAGGTGGTTTGGCTTCATAACCAATGCTGAAGTTCGGGAACGGACGCAGCAACCTCTAATTACTAAAGTTGCGGCGGTGGACCTGGCTTGGCCATGTACTCCGGATGCCTCGGGAGAGCCTGAATCCGAGCTGCCTCTTCTTTATCCCGCCGCCCTGGTAAAACGTCGATGACCATCTTACGGATGTGCTCGTGGGAGCTGACGGATGCGAGCCTGACGCGGGAGGAGGCGAGAGGGATCTAATTGTATCCACATGCTCCATAAAGGAGCGAACGTGGTGTAAAAGAAGAGAAGAATTTGTGTAAACACATTTTTAGCGCTTAAATAATGATATATCAGACCACCCTTGCGCTAGAAGTCTCATTTCTCATGTAATTTATAAATTAAAAAGATTTTTCCCATATAAGTTTGTACATAGCCACATCCTAGTGAGATGAAGCTACGGAGACTGAATCACAATACAAGTATGTGCGCTGTTGCAGTATGCCGGTAATTACTGGTCCGCAGTGCAAAAGGAAATGTTTTATTATACGTGATAAGATTTCTATACACTGTACCAAGGGCGTAGGAAGACATGTGGCTGGCCACACACCCTGATCAGATCAGAACAAATACCCGATATTAGCATTCCGCAAACCTGATGGTAATCAAGTCTTAACTCATACCATACTGAGATACGCACAGTAAAACGGTTAAATAAATTATAACGATTTCCTAAATGCACGATTAATAAACGTATCGCGGTAATTACGGATGGATAACTCAAAATTTTAATAAAGAGATAATGACAGATCATTCTACATCTACAATTTATCCTAATAAATTGTCACTGACAAAATCACTCGCAAAACGTGGGGGCTGTGAATTATTTTTTTAAAATCACTATCGTGCTAGCATGCTAGACTGAGTGGAAGCTGAGAAAACATGCTTTTTAAATGAATGGACTAACTTTTCATTTTAAAATTTCCAAATCCGCTAACATTTGGAATTTTTAGGTAATTTTTCCAACAACTCTTAGAAAATAATTATATTGCAAAAGTACTTTAGTTTCAACAGAAAAACATACCTTTTTATTCTTAAGTAGTTTTATATTACCAAAAGTCATGGTGAAATACCTATTTTAAAAATTAGTGCTTTACAAAATGTTTCATTTGTAAGGCGGAGTCAATGTTAGATAGGCATCATGTAAATGCACAGCAAATAGAGATGCTTACTGCGTATTCAATGCTGTAATTATAGCTTTGACAATGATAAATCAAACTGTATTTCACCTTTATTTCGATCTGACTAAAATTATACTATTATTAAGGCTTCCACGGTCCAGTAAGTAAGACAATAATAGCTTCTGTAGGCAGTCGTAAGATAATAAATAATCATATAAATACAAAATTTTGTTCCCTTTTACTTATTACTGTAGTTGTAGAAGTTGCCTGCACTTTTAAAGAACGAAGTTTCCTAAACTAAAGATTATTAATAAATCAGGAAAGCTTCTTAATAAATGTTTTTAAAATTCGGATGATCATATAATGAAAGAAAGGAAATATACGTAATTCACATAATTTAAGTACCTATTAAAAATTTATATGAAACTAACTCTAACGTTTTAACAGCCATGTTTTATGACACATTAACGATTATTTTTCTAGCCATTATGGACGATTTATGATTCGAACAGTCATGTGAATAATTTTCATAATTAAATGTCACATTTTATCATAAATTATAGTTGTTTTCGAATGAGTCACTCTGGAGATATTGCTCGGAGAAGTGCGCAAGAGACGAAGATAACAGATGAACTTGGAAATATTTCCTTTTGATAATAAATAGCCACATCTCAGAACAGCCGGTGGTTATCTTAATTATAGTTTTGAGTAAATGAGATAACTTAAGATATTTGCTGGCAGTAAAATCATAATCTACAATTCATTTCCAGTGAAAACATAATCTAATTATAAACATCCATTTAGTCGTAAAAATAAATACAAATCTTTATGCCTATCATTTTTAAAATTACGACCATTCTATGACACATTAATAAACAAATAAATAAGTGTTTTGAAGTGATGATTAGATAAATACTCAATTTCTGAGAAACGTTCTCAGGTATATTTGTGTCAATATAATACTCTGATTTAAGAACATAATGATATCATATACGAGTAAACATAACGGCACTGGTTTTACTTAGTCCGAGCCAGGAACGAGTCCTCACGGAATTATGACATGAAAATGCACTCCGTTGCTGCTACAATAAACACTCCTTATCCCAGAAACAGCCATGAACAATAATTTGCCGTTTTAGCCAAGCAACCGGAGGATAGTGTCTGTATGTACAAATATATTTCAATCCCCCCGCTTCCCAAACCCTGTCAACCGTTTAAACTGGGCGCTTAGCATAAACAATCATCGAGATTGAATTAATCACTTTTTATGGAAAATCATTACCAGCGAAGAAATTAACGTATGCTAAGGGCTTTGATTGTCCACATAAATTGATAAATTCTGTCTCAATTTCGATCTTGATGTTTTTCCAGCGCCCTGTTTACTTCTGCCTTAACGGTGGGGATCACATTGTTTTTTTTAAGAGAACTTTTTTTATAAAAGAAAAACCGGTATTTTCACGATATTTCGCCTCAAGAGCGCTGTACAGTAAAAAGAGAAGTTATATCACAACACTTATCTTGCAGCAGACTACCAAGCGCGTGGACTGTTGGTAAGTAGGTACCTACACTACTACATAAATATGTATATATTAATTAACTTTTTTCAAAATTTCCGCCACAAGCATTTACAGAACATATTGATTTTACATAGATGTACATGTACCTATGACGTAATACCTGTAAATACAATATTACACTTTATTTATATTTTTACAACCGTCAACAGACCAGGAAGCCCAAGTAATGGAGGATGACATCACAAAACACTTAGGTTTGAGAAAAAACTTGTGATCTAACCGGAAATCAAACCAGAAGCCTTCTTGGCTTGCATCGATCGCATTATTTTTTCTACTTTTGTTTCTAAAATATAATGATAAATTTTACCAAGTCGAATGCCTCCATTAAAATGTATTCAAATTTATTTAAAATGGAATTCTTCAATAAATTGTGCGAGCCACATTTTATGAACCTCAGGCCTACACAGGTAGGTACTGTCCCGCCTGTCTCTACCGGAAAACAAAACTAATATTTTAGAATTACCCAGTTTTTGCGCTAAGGTAAAATTATTTGCCTTACACGTAATAAAGTAAATATTCAAGGACTTATTTAAGCAATAAGCGAGTTAGCAGAGATATAAACTTTGTTTTAAAGCAACTAATTTGTTAAATATTTTGGCCGTTAGAGATTTTATTTAGCAATTGTCCTTCAAGGAATGTGTGTATTAAACATTAAGTAATTTTACTAATAAATACTGATGTACCTATTGTTTAGTTTTTAAAAGTTTGAGCTTAGTAGAATATATGAAAAACGTATAAATTTACAAACAAAGATTTATTCAATCAAGTTAACAGAATTTGAGGTTTAGACTGCTGATCATAAGGTTAAAAATCCCGTAAACATTTTTTTACGAGCTTATTAAAAAAAATTTTTGCTGTTGTCCAGTCCAGAAAACGACCAGGTCTGAAATTTTATTGACCGTCATGACGGTCCAAATTTTTTTTTATTCTTTATTTTTCTAACTTCTCCTTTTCCTCTTCCGCACTTTGATGTTTTATATTTCAGCGAACTTATGAAAGTGAACTTACCAAATTCCCGGGCTAAATTCTCAAATGTTTTTCTCAAAAAATAATGATGCTTACCTGAAACAGAAAGAAATAAAAACATTAGTCGTATACAGAGAAAAGCACGTTCTGGATAAGGTCGAAATTGTACGATAGCAAAAAATAACTTTAAACGGTTTTTAAAAATGAACCGGATATGGTTTATTACATATTATACATGGTGTAAACTAAACTCTTTGTACAAGCGGAAAACTGGTGAATCTACATCATATTTGGAGTCGATTTAGTAGATTTTTTTTTTGTTTTT
Organism: Micrasema minimum; assembly: GCA_022494985.1. NCBI lineage: Eukaryota > Metazoa > Arthropoda > Insecta > Trichoptera > Brachycentridae > Micrasema > Micrasema minimum. The sequence goes on along the minus strand of JAGVSP010000010.1, from coordinate 71,412 downwards.
GACCTATAGTTTAGAGAAAATTGAGTACGAAGTTGAGATGTTTTTTGGCAAATTGTTTCTCAAATATCATGTATTTAGTCAAATTAATACTATCCACAAATAAAACATAATAAAAAAACAGCATTTTAATATGAATATGTACAATTTTACTCAATCTGCGGTACTAATGAAAGCTTTTATAAGAAAAAAAATTTTCAAGCTCAGATTCATAAGTTACGTTACTCCAAATATGATGTAGATTCACCAGTTTTCGGGTTGTACTTACGAGTTTTGTTACCAATGTATTTGGTCAGGAATTAAGATACGATAGAGAATAGTTGATCATGGATTAAAGATGATTAATTGTAAATGATTTTTAAAACAAAGGATAAAGAGCTAGGTAGTAGTATTTTTTTATAGTAGTTTAGAAAGTTTCTTTAAAAATAAGCAATAGCCGAAGAATTTTAATGTGAAGATAGAATTTGTCTCTTTTTCATTCTAGGCCATCTAGGCTATTTTATGTAGAGTTCAGTGAAAGAATGCCTAGTGTAACATAATCATACGCTAGGAGATGCATAAAAATTCTTTAACACCTACTTCTTTTAAAGGAGTCGAGCTGTGAAACCCGGTAGTTAAAAATGTCTTCAAGCAATAATTAAAAATGTAGAGCAATAAAAATAATGTGATAGTTCAAAACCCTCCAAAGAAGTTTGTTGAAAAAACACACACTGATAAATAAAGAAAAGAGATCTAGCTGATTATAAAGATTAAAGCGTCTTATTGATTAAGCTTTCTTATTTTGTAAGATTTTTATTAACTCATGATTGGACGTAGAAAAAAAAGGGAAATTTAGCAAAAATATACGCCAAGAATAAACGAGATGTTTATAGCATAAGTATTAATATAATATTTGTGGTTTTTGTTTCTCAATTTTTTTTTTATATATATATTTTTTTAAACTCATTGATGCGGCTTTGTTTAATCACTGACGATACGATATTATACGTTATTTATTTCTAAAATTTTTTTTTGTGGGTTTAAGTGGGAGTTGACTAATGGGAACTACTGTAATAAAGATGATGGATTTCAACGATTATGCAATATTAATTATCGAATCTGCATAGAGAATCGATTAGTTATTTTAGAATGTAAATCACTAAAATAGTACTCTAGTAATGCGATATTCCTATAAGAAGTAGGAAACAGGTGTTTATCAGAGTAAATTATTTATAAATATTAAAAATTTAAGGAATATAAACTGAATGGGCATTTTATACGGGACCGAAAACTGTACAGTTTCTTGTGCAGTTTTTTGTTCAGAAAATTTAGTAGTCAGTCGGAAGACATGCTAGGCCTGTGCTCCTGATTTACAAAAAAAAAATTTTTTTTCCATAAAACAAGATCAAATCTAGTTACAATTTTTTCGCAATAGTACCGATTTAATTAAAATATTTATATTGGCGTAAAAGAAACCAGATTTATACCGAAGACTTATAAAATATAAAACAGTAAATTTTTGTGTTTTTTTTATGCTTTAAATCATATAACCATACATTCCGTGATTAGTTCCGAATAAAAGAAACAGTTTTAAGCCATATTGCCAAATTACAAAAGTGTATTTTTTACTGATACCAATTTTCGTAAATCGATTCATTCTACTGACCCCGATAATTCTGTGAGCGGGTTATTAAAAATCGATACCAACCTTCGGATTAATAAATAATTGATCGGAAATCATACTGTATGCATTTCAGATAAACTACAAGTCTCCAATGTAGATCTGGTTAAAGATTTATAGTACAAATACAAAGAAACATCTCTCAGTCCAGACAAACTAACTACGGCTTTATCGCCTCTGGTGTTAAAGAATGTTTTGGCAATTTGTCATCACGTCCCGTTGATTTATTCTTTATTACTGTCCTCACACTAAGTACATTTTAAACCCCTGAATAAAATATTTTTCACTTCTATAAGCAGTGAGTGCGTTTGAACCCTTTCTTCTCTAGGATTTATTTAATGAATCGTAAAAGTTGTGTAAATATTTTGAGATTGTTCTCCATATTTTAGAACATAAACCATTTATTTATGATCATATCTATCAGTATATAAATAAATAACAATAAATTAAATAAATTTGATTTTAAGATCAATTTTATTTTATTTACTTAAAACCGCATTATCTTCTTATTTTTTTCTCCTTTTTACTTATAATATCGCCCTTTGAATATATTACATTATATTAATTAATCATTGTCATGAAAATTACAAAACAAATAAATATACATTAAATGTTTGCATATTCTTACCTTTTGTGTGCAACTAAATTATTGCATGTAATTTTAAAAAGTATTCCTAATTTAAAATAGCGTAAAACAGCCAAGTCCTGGGTATCACATAAAGCCGATGATTCAACAGGATAGATATTTTCAAAACAAACAAATTAGTGCAAAATTATAACAAATAGAGAAAGGGTTCAAATTGATTTTAAAGCAAAACTTTAAAAATATCAAAATGTACTAATTATATTAATTTTAAGCCGTTTATTGCAATTGGTGAACCATTGGGAGCGAATAAAGGAAGGCAGAAACAGTAAGATGTAAAAACTTGTATTCTTAGAAAAAAAAGTAAAATTTTGAGTACTTACTTCATACAAACATTAGAGCCCCCGCAGACTAGAGACTTTCTATAGGGCGATAGTTCAGTCGGGCTTTTAAGCAGTATGAAGTTGTATGCAAGTGCGCTTACTACAACGATCCAGTATCGGCCGATTGCTAAGTTTAATAGGCCTTGCGATTACCTTTAAATTATCCCATCGATAAACTATCGGCCGATAATCAGTATGGCGCTCTTCCACGCGCGCACACTTGCCGATCGTTTAATCGGGCGATAGCTTTCTCCTTCGTAGTATTGAAGCAATAATAACTTTTCTTGACAATATTGATCCATTCATTGCGACCGCTCTCTTCAAAAGTCGTTTATTAACTGGAAAATCATTCGAAAGCAGTTGGCCGACTGTTCTCTAGTCTGCGCACTCATCACCTACCCGACTATTTTGTTGATTCAGTGTGCGCGCTCGCAGCCCAACCCGACTAAACTATCGTCCGATAGAAAGTCTCTAGTCTGCGGGGTACCTTTAAGTTAAACTTCTATTGAAGTGTCTATACCGATTTTCGTATACGTACGTAGTCGTACCATAATCTGGACAAGTACAAAGTGGTTAGAAAAGGTACTTGAAAGTTATAAGATGGGTGTCACTTTCATATTATTATTACTTCCCTCTTGAGCTCTTGACCTCAACGACGTGCTTCACGAATCTCAAATATGTATATTTGAAGGATAAATACGTACTTTATCTTACGAAGAACTGGTATTCAGAGACATTTATTTAAAACGAAAGATAGTTAAACTCTGGCTAAAGTTAAAAACTTACTCATAACTAGCTTACTAACATCACACCATTTCCCCGCAGGGGTAGGAAGAGAGATAGAACGCCATACCACTATGTCCTGACACTCTTTCTTAGCTTCCTCTACATTCATACAATACATCTTCTCATGATTATTCCGACTTTTCACATGTCCACTTTCAAGTATATGTCGTACTTGATCTTGCCATGTCTTCCTCGGCCTTCCTTTTTTTAAAGAAGTTTGAATGCTGTTGAAATGCGATCTCTCAGGCGAAATTGTGGTAAGACTTTGTATGATAGGTGTACAAATGTGGAAATCAGAGTAGAGTGCAAGGCTGAGATAGGCATTATCGACAAAATTATGAAAGAGCTTTTACGATGGTTTGGTCATGTGGAGCGAATGAGTGATGAAAGAACGGGTAAAAAAAGTTATAATTATGTAAGTGCGCCTGGATGTAGAAGCCGAGGAAGGCCGAGAAAGACTTATATTAAGTTATTATTAATTAATCCTTCTTATTTATTTTATTTTTTCGTCTTTATTGTTTGCTTTTAACTGAGCAGTCGTGGGCACAGCAGAAGGGGGGAAGCATGCCACCAGAATTCGCTTCCATCCGTCTCTGTCTCCAGTACTTCTGGAAGCCTCCTTGAGAGATACGCCCGTCGCCTGCAGTCACCAGGTCAGTCCAACTCATTTTATCAACAACATAAATTTATATGTCCAAAATACTTGGGCACAAATCGGGAATTTTACCCATGACGGGAGTACCTACATCAATTTTACTGTACATATCTCTACTAAGGTGAAGCTTTTTTTGCAAACTTGGGAATATGGATAGTATGAGCAGGTAAAACGAGACTTTATAAAGTGAAACAGAATCCGCATTTGGGTACTCGTAACGATAATATTGATACATCTACCATTAGTATTATATCTACCAATCTACCTTCGTTTGCCAATATTTTCAATGAAGATTGAAGTCTGCATATACAAGAAGTCGAGTGGATACAATGAGTACGGGTTAATTATAAATTTCACACTCGATTCCAGTTCATCATATTTGCATAAACGACGTTCCATTTCTGCCTTGGGATACTTCACTCTTTTAATTGCCCCGTCGGCGGTTGTATGGGCTTCATTCAAATTTGCCGCAAATTTTCAATTTTGCGTTATTTGGTTTTTGTGGCTACGCGGTATGGCAGATAGCTACAATAATAATTAATACTTATTACTTTTTGCGCTACAAAGCACGTTTAGTGTACCCGAATTTGAAATTATTTTAACCAAATTTTGTTTCCAAAACAGTTCATTATCAAATCACACCGAATTAATTACATGTATGTTTGCTAACGTAGTTTTTGTGACATTTTGATATAATTACTAAAAATGCATAAAAACATTATTTCATCTAATTAAGTTTTAAAAAAGCATTGATTATTACGTTTTATAATTTAACACTGTCCATGACAATATTTTTAAATAACGAAATAAAAATTTGGAATAGGTTTCAGTACGAAGTTCCGGTAGGTCCTTTTAGGATTTGAGTGTGTAAAACGTAATAGACATCTTCCGATAAAAATTATTACTAATAGAATTTCGAAGGCAATGAAGTCTTAAGGAGAAGAATCTTCGCCATTCCCAGACTCCGGACTTTATTGTAGTGAAGTGACATTCATATTACACGCTCACTTATTTATTTAACGGAGTGAAATGTTTACGGCTCACGGGCGCGCATAATTTAAAACCCGACAAATACTTTATTAACTACGCCAGCCATACAATTAATAAATACTTTTAAACATACGTTTATGAATAAGCATTTATCGTGGTGGTGGATTCCAATTTATGGTGCGGAGGAAAACCAACATGAAATTAACAAAATAGATACCATGACATAGTAACCTTCTGGTAAACGAAACGATGCCACTGACTAAACCAGTAATTGCGAATTTGACTGTCGAATAAATCCATTACTGCAATTATGGCTTCTGTTTAAATTTCAAATTAAAAAACGGTTTTTTAAAGCTCGGCAAAGAGCTATTTTAAATCAGCGTTGAATATTTAATGTCATTCTGTGCCGCAAGCTCCCAAAGGCAGATAATAATATTTAAAATAAATAAATTAGACCAGTTAAAATATTCATTGAAATCAGTTTTTTTTTTATTCATTAAAACACTAAGTTAATTTCTTATTAAACTGTGAGGCGTATCCATTTTATATTTAGCAAAACTGATTAAAATAGATTTTAAATAGTGAAAAATTACAGGTTGATTTGGAAAGCGTGAAACGGTACATTATTTACTGATGAGGTTAGTCAGAATTAAATTGATATTTACAGTTATATATTTTCACAATGAAAGAATACATATAAATACATTTGAAAAAAAATTAGATGGATTTAAGATGAGCCATATTATAAACCAATAATAATTTAATATTGAGACATACTTCCATAGTAATATGTTAGATAAGGTAATGTAATGGATCTTAATGTAATGTGTCTAGCAGCTATTAACGTTTTTTGTTACAAAATTTGAAGCGTATGTAGCAACTTGTATTTAGATTAAAAGATTGCGGTTCGAAAAAACCTAACTGAATTGAAATAATACGTTCACTTTACCGAAACATAAGTGTAGCAAATGACGCGGATGCCTTCGCAAACAAAAAACGGTCCGGAGTGATACATGACTAGTCGTAAATATACTGTGATTTCATTAACATTCCGGAACAAATTGATGTTTTTAAAGAGAACGAACGGCCATATGCTCTATGTAGATAAATTATAATGAGCTGCGGTTTGAAATAATCCTATTCTGACCATTACTGGTAAAATTCGTACGGCAGCGAAACGAAACGTAATAAAATTCCATTTGGCTCGAATGCTCGTGAACTGTGATATACCTAATTATTTATTATGAGAGGTTAGTGTCCTATGTACGAACAGTGCCTACACAAACATAAATATACAATATATGTATGCATGAGTAAGGTGTATTAGTTGAATCGTTTTTATAGTACCTACCAACCTAACAGAATCATTTTTATACCGCAATACTTTTGTGGGTAGTTCGATTACTAATTTCAATGATAGAGTTGAACTTTAAAAGCTCTTTGATATTCTGAGGCTGAATTATTTTCTTAAACGATATTTTGATGCTGAGAACTGTGTATTCGTATGTACATTTTTATTACACTAGTAGATGTATATGTTTTATAAAGTAACATAAAATTTTGTACATTTTTCTTACTAAGAAGTTTTAGCAATAGATTTTGATTTTTCAGCACCATTAAAGAAAAATATCAGATAGAAGGGAATAACTTTCAATAAAAAAATCTACCAATTTAATGGCAGAGAAATATTATTTCTTAAACGCAGTATACATAGACATAGCATACAGAATACAATTATAGTATAAAGGAAAATTTTGTTCAAAGCGTTTTAAAAGCCTTTTTAAATAGTTTTTCCAAGATCTGCTGTAGCGAGAGCGCTCTCGAAACGACTGTTTTATCGTAATAAAAATGAAGTCTATTTTCACGTCGCTATTACAGATTAATTATTATTGTGTTCTGAGGATCACTTTACGTTTATTACACCATTCCATATACAAGTATCTACAGACATTGTAAAGGGTATTTTTAGCAGTTACGGAGGAAATCTGGAGCAATAAAAAGTAAAAAGATGCCTTACTCTAACGGAGTAAGAGCAAGGCGGTTAATATTTTTATGTTTTTCAAACTAGCGATCAAAATCCAAAAACAAAAGCAGTAATCAGGCGACATCTGCAGCCACAGTTAAACTGCTAACGAACAGAAAACCAATAAAATCATCTTCGTATTATTGGGATGAAGTATTTCATACATTTTAGGCAACGGGCCAAGTAATTCCGTTACAACGAATCACTGAGATATTTTCTTGAAAGATTTATGAACATAAATATAAAATCTCCGCTCTTGGGACCGATACATCTTTAATTAAAATAGGTTTCATCTTCTTTTAGATGTTTGATAGTTCTTTATAAAAACTGATAAGCAGCTGAATTGCAACTTTATTACTAAATGACCAAACACCTTGATTGAAATGTTTCTGCGTTTCTCGATTTATTGATAGGATTCTTGATTGTACTATTGAGTTTCAGTCAAGTCAAAAAAAACAATCTAAAAATACCCAAGATCTTCATTTGTGATAAATAGTGCAGAAAAATACAGTTTTCTCGCTAAGAAGCTTTTTATAAATACCACAAAGCACTATATTTATTAATAAAGTATGTTCAAGCTTTAAGATAAGGACACCACATACGAGTTCAAAATACTTAAAATAGCCAAATATGTATCAAAATAACAACAAAAGTAAATTATCATTACAATTGCTTTTAAACAATCTTTATCCGGATGTCTCCTCTTTTTTTAATTTTTTTTTATTTTATTTAGTATATATAATTTTTTACATAGACTAATATATTTTACATTACACTTAATTTATTGTTTTCCTAACTATTCTTATCCTATCATTATTATTAATTCAATTTAGTTATTTTGATTAACCATTATTTTAAAAATTGCCTTTTAAATAAGATAACGCACTTTATAATAGGTCCAATATAAATATAAAGGCTTTTAACGTATACACAGCGTGATGTGTAGGTTGCGCTTTTGGATATCGGAATTAGCCCTCGCTAGCCACCGTGTATAGTGTATGGAAATGAAAGTAACAGTTCAGCAGATGAAAGGAACTTGAATAGATAACATTTGACTCTTGGCTTCTATCGAATAGAAGCTGTCAGTCCTAATATCTGGGGCCAAAGGTGAACTTAAACGGCCAATTCTACTTCGACCGATATGAATAAATCACGCAATAAATTAATAACAATGTACTAAAAGGCAAAACAAGGTTCCGAATACAAATATATAGGTAGGTACTATTTCTTTATTTGTCCGCCTTGTAGTATGATGCGTAGTGAAAGGATTGGGCTACCATGCATGAGGTCGCAGGTTCAATTCCCGACGGGGTCAATATGAAATATTTATTTAAATGTGGTTTTCATTTAATTATATAAGAGTATAGTAATTATTATTATATTATTATATGTCGTGGGGTTACTGCCAAAAGTTGGTAAGTCCATAAAACATGTTATGGAATAATCGCAATTTTAAAAGTTTGACATTCTCTCTAAAATCAGACTAAATGATAAAAACTTCGTGCTATTTTTTTAAAAATAATTGTTCATTATACTTCAAATTATTTGAAAAAAAATAGCACGAAGTTTTTATCATTTAGTCTGATTTTAGAGAGAATGTCAAACTTTAAAATTGCGATTATTCCATAACATGTTTTATGGACTTACCAACTTTTGGCAGTAACCCCACGATGTAATGATAATAGAATACAATGATCAATATACACTTAGTGTACCGATGGAGTGCCCTATGCACCATTGGGGTGCGGATGAGGGAAAGTAGTAGTAATAGTAATATAATACAAGTGTCTAAAGCAAATATAAACTTGTTCACAATACTACTACTCTCCCTTATCGCACCCAATGGTGCATAGGGCACTGCATCGGTATGTCAAGTGCAGTGTATATTGATCAATTTTATTACATGAAGGTTAGATGATCAGCAATGCGCTTCAGTACCAGTCCAAGGTATCACACACGAAATATTAATACGAAAATCCCGTGTAAATAAATATTTCATGTTGCCCCTCTACGTGAATAGAACCCTCGACCTCATGCACGGTAGCCAAATACGCTAGCACTATGCTACGAGGCGGACAAATTAAGCAGGGTAAAAAATAAATGTAAGTCCCATTAAAATTTAAAAAAAGCGTACATCCAAAGGATGAAAATGTGCCATTTTATGGACTGCATACTTTTAGAAGGCGTAGCTTTTTTAGGGAATTGTTATTTCTTGACCTTTGTAAATACCACATCGTTATTTTAAGTTTTAAAATACAAATACTAGGTAAAATGGATATAATTATGTTGTACCTTGACAACGAATATGAGTGTCAAGTAGGTTCTTTACTTAGTAAATGCAAAAATGATATAATATTATTGAATAATAAAATTAACGGTATGGATTATGTAGGTACGGGAATAGATTATTTGTAATGGCCAAAGTCATTTATTATATTATTATGAACGCAACACTTTAAAAAAAACTAGCTTGCTTATGTTAACAGTCTTATTAGAGAAATATAGCGTATTAGAACCGTAATAAAGCGATATTACCGCAATTTGAATGCATTTTTGCAACGTTTTACTTTAAATAAAAGTACTTACAAAGGATTCATGGGTGAGCTAACATCCTGTAATATAAAAATAGTTGAGTTAATGAAGGGGTGAAATTACCCTAATGAAGCCTATGGCAGCAATTAACATGGTAAACTTCTCACTAGTAAATACCACGGAAAACATTCCAAATACTTGCAATGCCGAAAAGAGAATACGAATTGAGAAAGAAGTTGTTTTATAATACGTACAGGTTTGGAGATACGATCATAAATAGCCAGATTGAAAAATAAATCGTATTTATATCAAACCAAAAGTTGCGTAATTTGGACAATATGTTGGCTGATCTGGATAACCTGGGCGAAAGGGATTGCTGGGAACAGAATACTCAAGATCATGGTGAAATTACATAAGTAGTCAAAGGGGCTAAGCTCTTCCCTTTCGTAGGGTAGGAGACTACAAAATTTAATTTCAGGAGTAAAAAAATGTTATATGAACTCAGGGATATCATTTTGTTCAATTTAAAAATTGAACAATTCAAAAAGCTACTAAAAGAAAAATAAAGTCACTCGGGAATGGGCACAAAGTAAAAGGGTCTAAAATCTGTTTGTGTCAAATAATAAAAAAACACATATTTAAAGCTAAATGTAATTTTCTAAAATTCAATTCAGTTATTATTAATATTCAAAGCAACAACTTTCTGGTCCAATATTTTAATATTATGTTTAAAAATTTATATAAAACCACTCACCGATTTTTCTGATGTCTACCTACCGGTTTCGAGACGTAACCCGTCCGTCTCTTCATCAGGAAAAATACAACTTAACAAACATGCAAATACCACTACACACCTTCAAATTTTGTATTAACATAATTTTCCATACATATAGTAAAGTTGATCGACATACAAATGGTTGAAAAAAATGGAGCCGATAAATAATCGAAAGTTGGCTATAATAGAGAAAACATTGATTTAATTCATCAGTTAAATTTAAATAACAAGACTAACAGTACGTTTAATTATAATAATAAACTGACATCAATAGCTTTTGATCAATATTGGCCAATATTGCTTCTAGAAAAATATTGCTTTCCCCGGAATAATCGACAATATTTTCGTTTTATGTTTGTATTAATATGCAGCAGTAGAAAGAACATGATATCTAAATTGTCAATGTCTGCGAGGGGATGAGAGCATTCGCAAGGAAGATACTAAAACATGAATAAATGATTTCCTATACTACTTCTTGCTTGGCTTCAAGGCAAAATATCAATACGCATTACAAAAGATAGAATTCTTATTTCAATTCGGTAAAAAAAGGCATAAAACTTTACAGCGTTCATAAAACATTTTCCTTTAGAGCGGGGCTAAGGGCTTAAGTTCGCCAATATACTTACTACAATATTTTTTTCCGAAGAGGATCGGAAGAATTCAACGATCTACAATATTTTTCAGAAAACCCTAAACAATATCAGTATTTTTGTAAACTATTGTTTACTAAAATGTCGGATTGTAATGTAATTGTATACTTATAGAGGTCAAACGCAGTGTCATCAAAGGAACGTTGCAATTAACTTAAAAATACGTATATAATACAATTTGGGTGAAAATGTATGTAGGGTGGATGCTATCGCTATTGGACACGTAAGAAAAATATTTTACAAAATAAAGTATTGTTTGGAACTGTATTACCTTAATTAAGTATAACATTTAAGGTATTTTTTGGGAGAAATTTAATGGCCTTTTCCTATAAAACGAAATCAGTTGTGTGTAATTTACAGTAATTGGACACTTTTTCATTTTCTCTTACATTATAGGCTATTTCTTAATTTACCAAAGAACTATTGACGAATACTGATAGATCCAAGCCTTCCACGTGGTTATATGCACGCCCAAAGCTTGAAAAATTTCTAAGTTACGAAGGATTTTTTTTTTTAAATCACTACCCTAATGTAAAGGGCTATCAAACAAAATGTCATTTTCAAATTGGCCATTAAAATAAAACAAAAATATGAGTGCATTTATTTAAAGAAAGAACTACTAAAAAGTACATAAATTTCTGGTAGAAGTAAATTCTTTGAGTAGCCTTGTTTTTGAAAATCTAATTTAGGATGTCCAATTATTATAGCATGTTCAATTACTACAGCATCCATCCTAGTTTCAATTGCTTAATAACATAATCGAACTTATCATATTTTACCATAATTTATTTGGTGTTTTTTTATAACTATTTATAATTTGAAAAATATCTGAATAAAAGTAGAACAAAAAGGTGTTTTGTATTAAGCTCCTTAAAATTATTTTAGAAAAATAATGGCAAAAACATTTCTTTAAAAAAATACGACTGTAATATTATATTCATAGGCAGCAGCTGTAGAATATAAATCAGATAGGTATATATTTTGATAGAGGTAAAAATAGGTACACAAATTGGGTTACTGATATTAAACTTAGGTCCGTAATACAAAGGCCTGTAGTGAAATGATACCTTAGTAAAGTGAAGTTAAGTACACGATTTTTCTAAGCACAAACACAGTAACCCTTTTTTTTTTTTAAAGAAGTATTTATATTACATATTGTGTTTCTGAAGAAAAATGCCCCGTCGGTATTCACCGTTTTGTTCACACAAAAAAATTTACTCTGTAACGGCCCCTATTCGTTTAGCCACCATAAACCCGCTAATGTAAATGCATTTTAGAAACGTTTAACAGTAAGATATTTCTGCGGAAGAATGATAAAGCTAGAACAGGTTTCATGGCGTAAGCTAGTGTTTTAACGATATCAATTTGAGATTGGCTTTATAAAATTTAGTGATAATCATTTTTTTGTTCTAAAATGTCATTTTCGCTTGGAGAACAAAATATCTAATCGGACATGTTTCTTGGAACTGATTTTTTTTTTTTTTAAATGATAAATATTATAATCATATTCAGACTCCTTTACTCTAAAATGAGGTGCGAATATCTCATTTCCTTTATTACAAAATGTTTGATAAAAATAATTTAATATTTGTATTTTGAATTACTGTGTTTAGTCATAGTACCGCAGCAGACAACACGCTTTTTGCTACTATCCAGTATGCAGGTAGAGGCGTTGGTTGGGTTTATGATGATAGTGATATAAAAAAAGAATCCGTCATTATGATAAACGTCGAGGAAATCGTTTTCGGTCAGTGGGTACATTCGTGATCATGCTTCTCGAAAATGGAACAAGGATTGGTTATAGAAAACATCTTCATTATTTTTGTTTTGGTTATTGGTTATGGAAAATTCATTACTTTTTAGTTGGTTATGGGTTATATCATGTTCACTATGTTTGTTTTGAGCAGTTAAAATTTTTAACAAATAAGACACATACTTAAAGGAATATCTAATATTGAACTACTTTTAAAAATTTTACTATTTTCTTGCAGCTAAGGGATATGCACCTGCTTTGGAGAGACGCACGAGAACTGGCGGCCGATCGCTTAGTTTGCAGACAGCTTGTGGTGTCCATATGCTTCACATAGGGAGCGGAAATGAATTGGTGACGATGACATCAGATAAGAAGGTATGCAAATAAAAGAAATTTCAAAAAACTAGTCACATTTGGCCGGCGACAGTATCTCTAGGAAGCGTTTGATGATGTCCACGTTCTCTACATAGAAGCTACCGTGGAAAAGAAGATGAAATTAAGCTTTTCTTAATTTAATATTTATATAGTATATAGAAATAAGACTGAAAATATGAATTAATTTGTCACTTACTCTAGAGATCGTCAGTTCGAATTCCCACTTCGACACGACTCGATTTCTATTTTCAAGCACAAGTTATCCATTACAATAACCTAAGAAATAACCTTAAATATTTAAACACTCCTGAAGCGTATTAAATTTGTAAAAATGAACATTTAAAAAAATATGGGTGGTACACATTATCTATTTAAACCTTTTATATTCCGGATGGCTTCTATTTACGGGGGGTTCATTTTCTATAAATGCTCTGTAATTATTTTGGGACATCAATTATTGAGGGGTCCCGTGAGAGAGATACATTATACACGGACACGGGTAAAAAATGCCATAAAGGAGTATTATTCGGATCATCTTACAGGAATGAGGGAGCAACGATCTTAATTTTTATAGCAGACATGAATAGCTGCAACGAGATACCTAGCAGATAATTTTATTTACCTCTCTGAGCATGGACTATCACTACGCTCATAGAATGAAAAAACACTCTGTATTCCTAGGCATCACACTTCCTTTTTTACGAAATTATTCACTGTCCAGGCCGCAAGACTATGGAACGGTTTACCATGGGATGTAAAAGATGCGCCCTCCGTATTTGTTTTTAAGAAACGTCTGAAGCAAAACTACCTCTCCTCAAACCTCTAAAAACATCCTTCATTCATCCTCTTCCCTATCCCTTTCTTCCTTCCTCTTTTCCATTTCCCCAGTCATATTTTAGTAAGTATATTGTAAGTAATGCTATGTAATTTTAAAACTGTCTTTCCACCAATACTCGGTACAATAAAAATTATCACTAAATAACTGAGGGTTGGTTGGAAGATATTGCTTAAAAGCAATAAGCCCGCCCTTGTACTTTTGCTATGTAATTGTACATGAAGTTTTAAATAAATAAATAAATAGCGTAATGTGTCATTACGAACAGAAGGTAAATAGATTTATGGTGGTTTGTCGACAAACTCAAATTAGTTTCAGATTGTTTTATCGGCGATGGTGACATATCTCCAAATTTGGTACCGCATTCGTTTCTCGACAAGCTGCGTCTAAGGTAAGCGATCGGCCACCAATTTCCGTGCGACTTCCCACGTCCGCGTCCCGCTGTTCTGATGCAAATTGTCGATGAATTGCCGAAGTAGCGTCCAGGAAGGCAAGCATTATCAAGGATCTCGACAGTGTTATGAATATATCATAATTAAATCAACTTCAATAATAAGTTTATTTTTAACTGTATAAATACGGGTCTACTTATATCAAAAAATTCAAAGCTCGGTATTGTACCTTTAGTATTTGCATATTTTGTCCGCCTCTTGGGGTAGTGGTTAGCTCGTTGGGCTACCATGCATGAGGTCGAGGGTTCGATTCCCGACGGGGGTTAATATATATTTTTTTTATTATTTGAATGTGTTTTTCACCAAACATATTTCATATGATAGATACCTAGGACTGGCGCTGAAGCGTAAGACTGATCACCTTGCCATCGTGAAGCAAATTATCAAGATTTGATCACTTGTGTATCAATGCAGTCATGCAGTGCCATATGCCCCGTTGGGTGCGGATAAGGGAGAGATGATGATGAGATGAGTATTTGCATAAAATTTTCTCTTTGTCAAGAGCAGGTTACAAATCAACACTAGAGCATGACTCTAGTCTTATGTCAAGAGGTAAATAGTACCTAGGTACTAATAATCCCATATTTATTTTACGTTCAAGTAGTAGTCAAATATTTAATGATCTAAGAATAAAAATATAGTATGGGATTGGGTATATTGTACAGTATAATATATAATAGATACCCACCTAGACGCTTTAATCGTTCGCGCTTTTTACACACATTCGCAATGATGCCTGTTAGATAGAGATAGCATCTGTGTCTTGGTTTAGCATTGCGCTAAACTCGTTGAAAAAATTCCCACATCCGCTCAATGGGACGATAAAATGAGAACATTTACGGAAATTACCCAATCCATCAACGACCCTTTAGATCTACCATCTTGAACAGCAATGAAGACAGAACATCGTTAAAAGAAGGGTTTAAATGCTCCTTTTTATGTAACATTCCCGTTCTGTGTGTGAAACATTCCCGTTTTGTATGTGAAACACGATTTCCTAAATATTTGTGAATAGGTTACGGTAATACGTTATTTGGTTCATTGATACGATAAAATAAGGCGAACGTAAATAATGTATATTATATTTATCCATTTATATTCATACGATTTCAGAAAATCGAACGGGTTTCCAAGATTGTAGATTTATTCAATTGAAAAAATTAACTAACTGCTCTTGTGCTCAAAATGAAAAAAGTTAAAATGGGTACAAATTAAAATGGGAAAGTCGAATATTTTTGACCGATTCCATAGCCCAAAAGTGCATATGTAATTCAGAAAAAAAAGGTATTTATTATTTTGTATGATAAATATGTAACACCAAAATTAAAATTGTGCATGCTTAAAATGTTATAATTCAGTCGTTTTTCATTATTATCTCAGCATAAATACAAACTAAAAACAATTAACCACTAGGGATAAGTACCTACCCAAGTCATCATCATACCATATCCGCTCCCTATGTGGAGCATATGGAATCCACAAACTGCCTCCAGGCCAAGCGATCGGCCGCCAGCTCCCGTGCATCCTCCCAAGTCAAGCCCACGTCCCTACCCCAGTACCACGTACCTACCCAAGTACTTTAGGAAATAATCTGCGGGTCTCAAAGAAACACATTTCAAAAGTTTTTCATGAATTAACAAAATAATGTAGCGTCAGTTAATTCTTTAACGCATTTTCCTTGTATTAATTTAGGATAGAGTGCTTTTGAATTTTAACCAGCCGTTTACTAAAACCTCTTTAAAGCGCTTAATTTTATATTTCTGAATCTAGGTCCTTCCATTACCATAAATAAAAAAAGCAAATCAATGTTCATTTGAGCTTATTTTTCACTTAGAAACAATCATAAATATTACAACTTAAGATTGTGTTTTCTACTTTGCACGAAACTGTGTAATATCTCGCTTGTTTTGGTAGGAATTTTGAATAAATTATTACATGAGTACATAAATCTAATGTGTATAGTGGCTTGTAAATAATAGAGGCGAAGAAAGCTTAGATATTTTCCACAAGGAAGATATCTGTTGAATGCTTGCCAAGTATGATACAGTGCATAATGTTGTAAATAATTCGTTGTTAGAACGGAAATGGAAGCTTACCGAGGCACTCATTTCTAATATTAACTTATAAGAGATACAGACATTTAAGGAAAAGTATTTTAATGTTGATTTAAATAAATAAGATTTGTGTATGTACAGCTCATACAATTCCGAAAAATACTCGTAATAGAGGTCCCATACTAGTTTTATTATGCGACGTAATTCAAACAATTTCTTATACGTGGAAATGTAGATATTTCAATGCAAGCGACATAGTACAAGTACAAAGTACCTACACTGTTCTGTCAGCATCTACTGAACTGGAAAACACAATACAAAGCTTTTGGATTTGTTCTACACAACTCTTGCTTTGGTGCTGTATTTTTGATGTAGCGTCTTTTCTAACAATACTAATAGGTATGTTTTATGCTATTATTTTATGTTTCTCTCATTTACATGCCTTTTAGTATACATTTTAGTATGTTGTAATAATATACTCTGACACGTTTACACAATCAATTAGGTACGATAACTATCATTTCAGGCATGACAGGAAGGTGTCCTAGACTAAATTTGCAGCTGCGCATTGAAGTCATTTTTGCTCATTTTTTGGCTGCTTAAGTCGTATTCCTTTCAACCTAAGCTGTTTTTTTTTCACGCGTGCTAAAAAACCTAGATTACAAAATTTCTTAATACATTCTTATCTTATCTGTTTAGGTGTTGTAGATTAGAGGACAATGGTTTTAGTGTCCTACAGAAGTCCAGATATATTTATGAAGGACGTAGAACGTATCGATACTATTTATATTAGATACTATACACTTTATACTGTATCACTGAACATCAGTCACCCGACTCAATATCTACTATGTTCAGTAATAAGCTAAACTAGTTTTGTTTGTGTTGTAAATTTCCATAGATATAGCCATTTCTCTGGTAAATTACATCGCCAAGATAGCCACTGGAGAAATGTTTACATAAATGAACCTAAACAATCTTCCCGCCCTAATCACGATTCTGATAATTACACGGTACGCCAACTCAAAAGGATTTCGCGAATCGTTAGGCTTACCAGCAGAAAAAATAAATACGAGGAAATGTAAAATAAACAGATTATTTACGAGGCAGAGTAGTGTAACGATTTTCTCCGCCTTAACATCGGCCCAACTAGAATACAGCCTTCGCCTTGCGCTTAGCTTCGTAGGTTTATGTATCGCGGCAGAGCTTATTATTTTAATGTCTCGCTATACATATATAAATATCCAGTATGCCCGTTTTGCTTTAAAACAAAGTAGCAAAGTGCTCGCAATTATCATTCATTATGTAGAATAGTAGATAAGAACACAATCTCTTCTCAGTAAAGCACTTCCAAATGAAAATAGGATTTCATTTAGGCTTTTTGTTAAACCTAGAGTAAAATGTAAAATATCTATTTCGTAAATATACTAAAATTTCAAAATCGGTTACATAGAAATAGCATAAATAAAATATTTTATTTTCAATACAAAAAAGAATCGTCTAGCAAAGGTAAGTGTACATCAAAAGATGGCGTCGATAATTAAAACGTTTATTTAAGGTGATATAACTACATCGACTACTATTACCATAAATATCATATCCTGAATTATATTGCAGAATACTTCTCAATCAATATAATCTGAAATTGAGTTATCGATAGCTGCCTCAACACGATTTGCATAGAAGCTAGAAGCTGCGTCGGATAACAAAGTTTCTGATGCAGCTTAAGATTTTAATAGCAGCGCGTCTTCAGTGCTTTACGGTAAGTGCTTGTATTCGTATTATCAGTAAGAGTTAGTTACAAGTCAGAAATCCGCTCCACGTAGCAAATATTCACTGTACCAGCATAAACCTATCCCACTACAGCATCCTGCGTTATGAGACTCTTCTTCTCGCATTTCCCACTAACGACAATACCCGGTTCGGAGATAATAAATGAGACTTTATTATTCTTTCCCCAGCCCCGCAACTGCATTTGCTTTCGCTACAGTGTTTAAATTTTCATGAATTAAATTTATGGGGTTTTCAGGAGCTACCCCCATCGGCCAACCGAGACCCAGACCTGGGGAGGTAATTTATATCGAAATACCAACTTTATGAAATAGATCGCATCCGAAACAAAACGATTACGCTGTTTCCTTAGCGGGATATTTTTCATTCCTTCTCTCGAGTTAACTCTGAGATGATTGAAAGCTTTGTATATTAAATCTTCATGATTTACAATGGAAAAGTTACAGGACTACAGGATCAAATGCTTAAAATTTTGACATTACAAAAACATGGTTATTTTAAGGATAAATGGGAGTTTAAGAGAAATGTTCGTAATCCACATTGATTGTACAAAAACTTGGCTTCCGTATTTAGGTGCGGTGGGGTTTAAGATCATATTTGAACCTACTGTAGAAGATATAACTAGTCTTCTTACTGACCAATCAGGTTTTAAAATTACATAACCTTATACCTTATATTGTACATATTGTATGAAAACAATAATATTATGAAGTAGATGTATAATGTTTACTATAAGGCAGATGAATCTCACAACTTTGTTTTAGCCTGCATGTTAGGAATGATTGTCAAAAGAGCCATAAGTTCCTAAACCAGTTGGAAAATGTGGTGTGGGTTAATAATTAAGTATATACTTATGTGAAGAATAAATAAATGTTCTCAAACATTAAAAATAACATGTCTAGATTTTGTTGATACAAATTTATTGAATAATTTCTAGCTGTTTCGTCTTACATTGCTGCAAGGATGAACCCATCAAAATAATAATGTATGTAAGTGTGCCAGACTTCAATCTTACAACGAATTTATTACCAATGACAGGTGTTATGCCGTCAATAGAACTGTGATTGAAAAAATCAATCTCACCGTACACATTACACACAAATGGAAACACGATGACGTGGTTGAAATACCTATGGAGTGTTTGTTATCTTTTGTGTTTGAATGAAATTTGAAGAATAATGTCCGCTTGGCACTTGACAAGCGAATATGAACCGTGATGAAGTTTTCGACGCTCGTTTCGCAACTTTATGACAATATAAGAAAACAGCCAGCAAATATTTCACCATGAAATTACTGAAAAAAAAAAAATAATAAACCATTTACATTCATGATAGAAATAGCCTGTGACCAAATCCTTTCACTTTTTAGATTAGGCTGTTTGTGTGTTTATTTTACGGTGGCTGATCCACGCCTGTACAAAAGGGTGTAGATAGAGAAAAACCAATAAGGTAATCAAAGATCCAACGCCTTACAGGGTACCCGCTTGCAGGGCGCGGGTGTTAACTGTGCAACTCAATGGAACAAATGAGTGAACTTGTGGAACAACAAATTTTTATATGTATTAATCTTTTATATCGTCGTTGCGTCTGCAAATTCCGTTGTGTAAATAAATACAATTTTTTAGAAAAAGGAAAAAAATTGGTTTATTCAGCAATATCTTGCATTTGTTATAAAACAAATGAACAAAAAAAACTTTTAAACAACATTTTTTTTAAATAAAATATTTTTTTTAAATACGTATGCTTAAACAATACAAGAAAAAAAAAAATAACTTAAGAATTCACTCCTATCTCACAGAAGAGATTACAAAAGGCGGATTACGCTAAGTGAGGGGATATTAATGGGATATGTGTGAATGTGAATTAAATAAGGGCAGTGGGTATATAAGCGGACATTCATTATGTGTGTGTAATGAGGAAATATGACTAAGTATTTTGGTAGCTAAAAGATTGGTATTTTATTTCATATTAATTTCTTCGATATCCACAAGCATTAAGTAAACAATTATTGCAGAATAAGATAAACAGGATTCATTTGATTGCACACTAACAACCAAACTATCGGAAGCAGGCTTGTAGCTTGTAGGTATTATTATAATTAATTAACTTATATCTTACTCAAGAGTAACGGTTTGGTTGTTCATATCCAAACAAAGGTGTGTGTATCAGTCAGGATATGTTTAACATTTAATAAAGTTTCAACATCAATCATCAACTTCTCAAGAGAAGAGAAAACCGCTGAAACGTGGTGAAATATCTAATTAAAAGCTCTTTTCCAAAAGGATCCGGAAATTCATAACAAGGCTTGGATCTAAGGTTTACCTACAAAATACTCGTACTTAAGTAAATTACCGTAACATGAAAATTGTGTTTTATCTCACAACATCCCCTGTTTATTTTATTTTTTTAATGTTTACAGCATTTTTTAGATACTTTGTAGTGTAAGTAAATGAAATAATAGAGTGTGATTCAATAAGGATTCAATTTTAAAAATTTACTGCCATTTCGCAGTTAAATAAAATATTATTGGTAATATTGTAGTATTTACTTAAGAATATCACAATTTTTATTGCTATTATCTCAATATTATCTCCCATAACCCGTAAGTAGTTGCATGCATTACAGTATAATAATATTCAAATTAAAGTCCTTGTAAGTCTATTGAATATTTTTTTTATCACTCTACTTTGGTATTTTTTTAGGGAAATATATCCGAAGTAGATGAACACAAATCCACAAGCTCGGTTTCAGTTACCAATCGGAAAAACCATATTATGTCCCTTACCTAACCCAACAACGCTTTTAAGATCCTGAACGGTAGATTTTTTTATATCCTAAATTTCGGTTACTGACTTTTTGAAACGGTCCGTTTGTTTAACCCGTAAAAGAGGCTGATCAAACATTATAATTTACCCGTATTTGTCGTTAAAATTTCACACATGTCACATTTTTATCGTAAACTGGTTTTACTTAATTATTATAAATCCCCCATTAAGTCGACCTTTTTGTGAGAAACAAAACGTCCTAATGGCCATTTCTGATAAACGTCATTATTACTGCCGATAATAGACTACCTCTTGGCCATTAAAACTGACATATTAACCGAAAGGGGATCTGCGAGTGGAAGAGAGACGCGCTCTGTGTCGGCATAGGACAAAGGCCTGGAGAGAGAGAGAAACAGTATCGAAACAATGGTATTGAAGTTTGGTCGCATCTGAAGTTGCCGACGACATGTTGTAGAGTGTAGAGGATAAGAAACTTCAAGGTGTAATGCATTCCAAAGGGAAAATAAATACAATTAACATTTATTCTGTCCAATAAAAAAGTAATTAAACCATCAGAGAAGGGGCTTCGAAAGAAAAATAAAGAAATGGATCCAAAGCACGTTAGATAACACACCTTGATTTTTATTCTCAAGTATTCGAATTCTAAAATCCAATATTTTACTTAATAAATAAATATGTAGTTTCGTTTGATTATGATTAAAGTCCTCTAAAAATTAGAATAGGTAACTTAAGAATAATGGGAATACATTAAAAAATCTTGAATTACTTATGAATGAAATTTGAAATTGTAATATGTTGATTTGGATGAGAAATTAAATAAGAATATGGTAATTTACGATTGTGTTATTATGCCTCGTAATGGAAATAACAACGGGTGGTCTTATTTTCATTGAAGAAACTTAATATCAATTCGGACGTAATGCCAGTTGAAGTATTATTTATCGTCAAAGGAAAGGGCTTATTTACAAACCCCGTTATTGTCCAAAGCACAATAATCGCGCAATACAGAATATTGAATAAATATATATGAGCTGTTCTTATCATATTATTTTATCTCCTTTCTCTCCTTATCCTTCTCGGAATTCAATAACTTAATCCCGAGCGAGAACAGTATACGACATTGATAAATTTTACAAGTGGTAAAAAAACAAATCTTTTCGGCATGTGTAAAATAGGAGACCTTTGCTTGTTGGACCGTTCTTAGCTTTAACGTTCAAAACAAATCAGGAACTGGGAAACAGCTTAGGTAGGTACTGTTTGCAGGTTCACAATGAAATAATGCTTATTTATAACACAAAAGGTCTTTTTAGTTTGTCTTTTTTCTTTCCAGTAGGATCTTTCTTTTTATACATGATAATCATGGGATAGAGATCACACAAGCGTAATGTTATAACACAGTGCATAGTTTTTTATCATACATATATTTGATCATATTTATGTACCTACATCTATTTCGGTATAGTTTCAATGTGTACGCTGATAGATATGTATAAGAGTAGATTTGTCTTAAATCAACTTTTTTATGCAAGATCGAACGAGGAGTTTTAATATATAAAGCAAAAATAAACATTTTTTATCAATATCATGTGGCAATTTCATGTGCAGAGCTTAATTGATTAAACGGGAGACCATTGCGCTATGCGCATCTCGGACTAACAGAAAACTTCAATAGTTATTTTATGTGCATCCTATATTTGATGAAAAAGAGACAGTTGGTAATCAACAATCCAAGAAGCAGTTCATCAACTGAGACCAATACAGACCCCACGTCTAATAAATTTGAAACGAAGAAGGATATATTATATTCCAAGAGGCGTTTGATATTAATTACATATATATCTGAATCAAGCAAATAATATAAAGACAGAATTAATACACTAAGCAATTATAAAAATAACATTTTGAAGTTTATGGACGGTAAACTTGTAACGAAAGTTCACATAAACGGTTGAGTAAAACAGATCCTGGACATTTTTACAGTGGACAAAAAGTAGACACATTTATATCTATATGAAGATATTATAACGCCCTTAATCTGATACGCGTCAAACGTAGCCGCGGGGTGGGCCCTATAAAAAGTGGGTAACAAATGCGACATTAGAAAAAAGGCTACTTTTACGTATAAATCAACTGTCGCCATATGGCAGCGCACTTATATCGAAGGGTAAAACGCTGAATTGTAACCGACATATCTAGGTACATGTATTTTTTCATATTCCGTCCACGTATGGAAAAAAGCGTCCACTTTTGCCGATCGCGCATTGGGTGGTGAAGTTTCTGTTTCGGAATATTAATACGAAATTCGATCTAGAATTGATGACAAAAATGATGGAGCGCTTACGTGATACCTCGTGAATCCTAAATCTGGACTTTATGCTTCAAAAGTATCTATGAATATTATTATGGGGTTGCAAAGCAAATAGGCGAAAAGGGCGTCGAAGAAATAGAAGCCTAAAATATCGCTTTGTGAATTTTCAATATAATTTATTATCGTAACAAATACTTATCAACCGAGTAAAAGAATTTTATATGAGTCACGTAATATTTAGCTAATAGTTTAGAGGTTTAACAGCTGAAACTTTTAATTAAATTTTAAGTCAGTAACTCTTAGTGGTGGCTTTGTAAACTATGATGTATTTAATTAGCTCGTAGATTTTGTATAAAAATGTCATATTTAAAAAGGCTTGTATAGTACACAATACAAACAATGATTCATAACCCTTCCTCATTACCAACATCAGTCTTTACTTAATCACCCACACCTACCCTTATATAAATATCTGATCCCAAATTTACCTGCAATGCGGCGATTTGGCATAGGAGACAAAACAGAACAGAAATATTTTAGGATATGTTAGAAAATAAATAGGAAATTTATTTACTTAAATAATTTAAGTTGTTGCTCCACTGCTTTTGATTGTAATGTTTACAGAAGATCCAAGCAAAATCAAGATGCGAGGTGAAAGAGACAAAATATTTACTCGATTTATTTAAAGTGGTTAGTTTTGATTTGAACGTTTTTACTCGGGGGTGGTGGTTAGCATGCTCGAACGAGGGTTGCGTGTTACCCTTGAACCACTCAATTATCCCTACTAGGTCGGCGGTTCAACCAAACCCTGGATTCGCCTTGCTGCCCCTAGGGCCAACCCTTATCTTGAGCCAGATATAGAAAACAGTTTTTAACAAATAGGAAATGCTGCCCAGTAAAGCGTACAAGAAAACATACAATCCATCAAATTAAGGATTCTTTTCAAGAAAAACGGTAGAAAAGTTTTTTTAAAGTTTCATCATTCTCGGTATATGTTTAGATAGGTACCTATTTATATTATTCAAAGCCTAAAACAAACTTAAAACCGTTTCTGCTTTCGTCAATATACTTGGTGTACCAATACAGTGCCCTATGCGCCATTAGATGCGGATAAAGGAATTAATGATAAATTTAATGAAACCACGTCTACTTATAAGATAGCTCTTCCTCTTTTAGGTCGAATGCGATGCTCTGTAGTTTACTGATTACAGATATTGAATGCACTAATCGTCATCATTCCTTCCGGCTCTAAATCATGTTTGTTTATTTTATTGTTTTAAAAGTACCTCGTTACATACTCTTTTTGCTTAATCACAGTAGGTTTATCAATATTATCATAGGCGGCCTCCATAGCATAATGGCTAAGACGCTGGACTCACGTTTCGGAGGTTCCGGGTTCGATTCCCGGTGAAATCAATAAAAAAAGTGATTTTTCTCAAGCCTGGGTGTTTGTGACGTTGATCCCCTCTGAAATTGAGCCACCTGTTGAGGTTGTTAAATAAATAATATATATTTGTATGCAAAACCTCGATTTCAATAAAATTTTCATACAATTTTTTTTTGTCTAATGATTGAATTTAAAGCGCTTAATTCATAATTTAACGGTTAACACATAAAAATGCACTTAGATATTGTGTTTATCATCTTTGCTCTACAACATTAAAATCACAAAAACATCATTTTCGCCCCCTATCGAATAGAGGTCCTTAAAAATGAATTAGTTGAATTGAGGGTTATGTTTTCGGAAATGACTTTGCTAATTTAAACAACAGGTTATAACACCGTATTTGTGGCGCTTTACTTTGTTTAGTTTTTTTTACCAAAAAAACGGTTAAGTTAGTACCTACAAGGTTATAATATCGGTCATTACCATTAGGTACCTAGTACCCTTCCTAATTTATTTTATGGCAGAGCAGGTGAGTGTATAATTGCATATTTTTTAACTTTTTTAATGCGGTTATAAAAAACTTAAAAATGAACAAACAATTAACAAAGTTTGTTTTTAGTTTTTTTTAAGAAAAAATAAAATAGACAATTTTATGGATATACCCGAAATTTTAAAGGTTTAATGGACTTTAACACCTACGTGACGGTGTTTAAACATTAAACTATAAAAAATATAATATGTAACGACGAAAAAAAAAATTTGCCTACTATTTTATATAAAGCTGGAGGTTTCCACTAGTGAAACGCTAGATGCTGTTACACCGTCCCGAAAGAAACTGTTTTACCAAATACACACGTAAATAAGTATATTTTGTAGAGTTAATAAAGTCATTGAATTGATAATAATATGACAAAGTATCAAATGATTACATACAAATTTCTAAGTAGGTAGTACATTGGTACGTATACGAGTACACAAATATACACAAATATATATATATATATATATATTTATATATCATATATAACAAAAATCTGAAAAGTGTGAAAATATATATACAATACCTGCGTCCTTTTTTGTATTGCCAATCATTGGTGTAACTTAACAACTTGCCGTGCTTTTTATGAGGACTAGTCTATTGCTAAATCCATGGATAATAGGTTATGAAATTTATACAGTAGGTTAAGATAGGTTGGGTTTTATAAAATAATTTAAATCAAATGGCTATTTAAAAGCAATATCCTTTATAATAGGTTATGAAATTTATACAGTAGGTTAATGATAGGTTAGGTTAAATAAAATAATTTAAAATCAAATAGATTTTGAAAAGCGAAATTTGACAATACATAATGCAGGCGTGATCCAATCGCGTATCAACCAATCACAGCTTTACGCTTTACTCTACAAACCAGAGAGAAAAAATGTTTTGAAATTTTGAAAGCTGCACGGCAAGTTGTTAAGTTACCCCCAATCATTATTACGAGTCGCGAATTTTATGTACCTACATAAGTAGGTACCTACTAACTTAATGCGCAGCATACGCATATCATAAACGTAAATTTATGAACTGAAAACATTATCAAATTTATTTTTCACTTAAAACATTCGCCGTTCCGGGGACATTAGTCTCTTTCCAAAAATAAAATAAAAAGCATGTTACCAAAATGAGAGTGATTAAGTGATTTGTCAGCTTTCCGCTTGATTTATTGTGTACGAACAATTGTTTAGATTTTGGATAAAGTGTATCGCACACGTCCAACTTTTACCCGGCAATTATTTATTCGTAAGAATGGTAAATATTTTCTTAGTTTCGTATAAGTTTATGAGTATAATATTTACTAAAAGATGTATCTTGAGTTTATACACTGGTATAAGTAAGTTAAAAATCCAAAAATTTAACAGTGTTGGATATATTTGACTTTAATTTTTATTACTTACTTTTATTTATTTCTCGTTTGTTTTTAATAAAAGATGTGGTTTTGTACTTGTAATTATATTTTTAATTGTTTTATTAAGTTATGCTGCACATTAATTATATTTAGTTTATATAAAGATGATTTTTTTTTTTAAAAATAATTGTTCTGTGTAAGAATTAATGTTAATATTGTTATGTTCGTGTAAGGTTTTTTATGAATAAATAAATAAATTTTGTAATAAAAGTTTAACAAAAACTACTCCTACTTTCCCTATCCACATCTAATGGGCATAGGGCACTGCACTGGTTTACCAAGTGCAGTAAATCTTGATCATTTGTTACATAAGGGCAAGGTGATCAGCCTTACGCTTCAACACTCAACACAGTTGAGCACAAAAGTTGAAATAATATCGTAGACTGTAGAAAGTTGTTGTTTTAGGGATGATTTTATACGATTTAACAAGCAAAACATCTGTCCATAAGGCCGCAATGATTTGGCTATTCTTTCAGCTGGTACGATTGCTGTTTATAAAATTAAAATATCCTAATCCCTAAGAGGTGGGATTTGTGCACGGAAGTGTCGACAGCAAATAAAATAATTCCTCACAGAATAGATTCTCCAATAATAGAAGCACTTTGTTTGGCACGGCACAAAGGCATTTCTGTGATGTTGGCGCTAGTTTACTAATCGCAGACCATAAATCTTCCCGCAGGAGTTAAAACTCGCCTCAGCCCACATCACA
This sequence comes from Micrasema minimum, assembly GCA_022494985.1. Taxonomy (NCBI): domain Eukaryota; kingdom Metazoa; phylum Arthropoda; class Insecta; order Trichoptera; family Brachycentridae; genus Micrasema; species Micrasema minimum. Next base: position 43,980 of record JAGVSP010000010.1, on the reverse strand, counting down.
TGGCGCAATTCCCTAATTTAGTCATTTTGTGAAAAATCTGCGATATTAGTCCCGACACGGCCTGTTTTATACAACAAATAATACGTTTTACTCTGGCTTAAGTGCATACTCCGCCGCTCCACGTGACTCGCGGCCGCTTCCCATACAAACGTATTCCTCGATTTTCTCCCTGGAATTTAACATTAGAGCAATGATTTTTTTCACACAATTTAGATATCGACCAGATGCGTGTTCGCATCGTCTGATTATAGAAAATTTAATTTGTAAAGGAGATAAATAAATTATTTAAAAAATAAAATAACATACGACTACACAAAACACGCATCTGGTCGATATCTAAAACGTGTGAAAAAATCATTGTTTATTTAAAATCACTGCTTTTCTAATGTTGCCGAAAAATGAAAATACCAGGGAGAAAATAAATAGAAGAATAAACGTTTGTATGGGAAAGCGGCCGCGAGTCGCGTGGTGGAGTATGCTCTTAAGTATTTATCCCATTGATTATCCCACAGTGATTATCACATTTTTAATTAAAAAATGTAAAATAGTATACCGAATGTTGCAAAAGCAAATACAATGTTTCGATGTTTGATAATAGATGAGAGAAAACGACTTAAAGTTTTGGAAGGAAAATCTTCATTTCCTTCGTTCCACATCTTTTGTGAAGTATGAAATTAAAATTCCATCAATTTATTTGTCTAGACTTGCATGCATTTTTTTATCCTACATGATTCAAATAATGAATTAACTGATTCTAAATAAGAACATAATCTACGTAAGTACGCATTCTTAAGTGCTTAGTAATGATTTCGCCGAAGAGATAAGAAGGTATTTAAGTATACAACACCAAATCATTTGTATAGACCAACAGCTGCAAATGCCTATAACACCTTTCGTGATCTTTATGTATCGCTAAAAAGTATATTTTTCTGTTATCGATAACTTTATCATAAATAATATAATGTTATCATAAAATTTTCGCTTTGATCGTAAGCGGCTAATTGAACTTTATCAGTATAAAAGGATGTATAGATTTGTTTACCTCTATGGAAAAATACAATAGACTTTCAAAACGTTACTTTAAAAAACAGATAACTCTGCTAATCACGTTATTGATATAAGTTTAATTTAATTAAATATTAACTAGTTACATGTTAGTATCGGTTTTCTCAGGCAATAGCTTCATATAATATACCTATGTCATCATCTAAGAATGTGTAATATTGCGTTTTCTTTCTAACAATGTGTATTTAAATTTAACAGTAAAACCAACTTTTGTGTTTAAGTTTTTGGCACCTTTCTACAACGATATTAAACAAAGCAAAAAAATATTTTACAAAGATATAACTGACCGTTTACAAATAATCGGTAATAACAAATTACACCTAGGTATATCTTCATATTACCTGAAAATTTCTATAGGAACAGCTGATCTATTTTACGGTGCAATTCTAAGAAGGAATTATGGACCAACACCCGAAATTAAAACCTTCTGAAATCGTCTCCTTTAAACTATTATCCATAGATATTTTAGTAACACAATAGTGGCTAACACTAAAAATTATGATTGTTAACACGGATGAGTAGTTTTGAGTAATTGAAAGCAAATGAATCATAAAATCATCTGTCTGTGAAGTTTTATGTCCCGTGAAGAAGACATAATTACAAGGTATTGGTCAATTGTATGTTTCCTCTTTTAGAATGATGTATATTCTTTATTTGATGCAAGAATCTGAATCTGAACCAATTAACTGAGTACACTATTTGAGAAAAGGTAATATATGAAAGCATTTTTTCATTTGAAAGTCTCATTTAAAAAAATAAAATAAAAAATTCATTAAAAAAAAACTTTTTGTAAGTATTTAAGAAGAAATATTATGTATATAAGAAAGTGATGCAGCGACATCAACGAGAAGTAAAATGTAATAATTCAGTAGGTATTTCAGATACCTTAAAAATTATTATATATTTTCATTTAAGTACTGAAAACATATTTTAATCAGCTTAATAATAGTCGTTTAATGCATTGAAAATAAAACAAAAAGATGTTCAATTAATAAATTGTAGTTCTTAAACTAAAATCGTTTCGGTAAGTTTTCTATATCGTCTAGTTACTTAAGCTTTCTAATTTACTTGAAATTAATTAGTTTCTCAAGTGGAGTAAACTAATCTAGTAAAGAGAGTAATTTGAGAGAAGTGCTGTAACGGCAGACGAGTGAACACATAAGACCATGTCATGATCATCATCCATAAATGTCCAGCGCAATGGGAATAACGAGTTTATACGCCAGACTTAAAATCAAGTCTGCTTCTTAATCGAGGTGCTCTTCAAACCGAGGATGGTAAGGTAATCAGAAATAAATTAAAGTAAATCAAACCACGGAGAAGAAAAATGTCCAGAAGTATACGGTCATTGATTACCGAGTTAAGGGATTATGAAATACCTTTCGACAAGTTATCACAACTCTTTAGCTGGCTATATCGAGACCGGACAGCTGAAAACCAGTTCTAAACAATTCTGAAGCATCCTACCTCGGTCTTTATCACTTTTTTTATGTTGGGCAATTCAAAAGGGAGCGCGATTTATAGATACTGTTCAGATTGTAAACAAATACGGGGTAAGTGTTGCTATATAAATGTGTCATTGGAATTATTTGGGGATATGTAGAGCACGTTAAAGGGAGATTAATGCGATCTGCAAACTATTCTGCCAAATAAATGTAGGCTCTTGTTAGTCGGATTAATCTACGATGAATAGGAAACGACATTAGCGATCTATAGAAATAATATCTAATGCAGAATAACTATTTATACTCGATTGGGAATTGGGAAGTGATAATCTCGCTACAAACAAGGAACCAATATTCATTTTGAGAAAAGTATTAACTGGTATTTGGAATTTAGTACATTATAATAATAATATAAATGTTTTATGTTACAAATATATTTTTTGCGTGTTGTTTGATAACATCATTTCGGTAAGAAATTCAATACCAATCGCTTTGTTGCTGGTAAGCGAGGTCAGTTCAGATTTCTTGGAAATGGTATTCGGGTGATTTTATTTATTTGCTCGACCGAGTTGAAGAACACACGTCTACAACAGTGAAGGGTCGCCGTAGAATATGCGCTTAATTACACCGAGAAAAAATGTGAATTTCATTCATTCGCACCTGTCTGTGAAGTTATCGAGGATGTAACGCATCAATAGTTAATGGGTTCATAATTGGTCCACCAGCCGACGATAATCGGGCCACGGCATTTGGTCCAACACAGTTCATTACCTGGCCACATTAAATCAAAAGGAAAAACGGATCGTGGGATATTTGTATGACGTTCGACATGTGAAAGGTCCCTGATTCGTGAAGTCTCAATGTGAATCCTTCACAATGTCGTCCCAATGACTAAGCTTTTAATTCAATCTCCACACTTTGTTCGTTAGTTCGTAACATTTCCGAGGAATCCGACTAATGAGGTTTAATTTAAATCCGTTCGGATCGGTTTTGTTTGTCGGGCTGGGGGTTCTTGGCTGCTAATCGGGAATCTCATCTAATGGACCAGTTCCCAATAGTCGGGTAGCGGTAGCACCGTTCTCTCGTAATGCATTCTATTCGAGAAGATCCAATCTGAAGATTATTTTTGTCGTACGCAATACCCGAATGATGCGAGACTAATCGATAATCACACACTACTGGGTTACTAGTTGTTACTAGTATGCTTAAGTTTACCAGCCAATTTACTCTCCGAAGTAATTAACATTTGTTTAATATTCATTCCACAGCGTACATGTTCAATTAAAAAACACGTATTGGTTTTTCGACTGGTAGATAAAAAAATTAGTTTCGAAGATATTTCAAATCTAATTGCGAATGACGTATGGTTTATTATGTATTTAGTTGAACAAATCAATACAATCAAAATTGAGTAATATGTATTATAATATTAGGTGAAACGACCTGGGAGGATGCGCGATGGAATATTAATTTTATAATAAATAATGTTTTAATAAAATTCAGATACAGAATTTAAATAATAAAATCAGTCCCTTATTGGAATAATTATATTTATAAAGGCTCTCGACAAACCAACTCGGTGGTGTGAAAACACATGATAAGTGCAAATGGTAGTTTTCAGAAAAGAAATTTTAATATTTCTTCATCAATCAACTACACTTACCATGACATGGTCATTGTGTTTAGGGCTATTAAAAGTTAAATACAGATATCAAAGTTTACATAAAACGAAAGGAAAATAAATTCATCGGAAAGCATATTTTACACTCAGTTGTAAATTACCAAAAATGGAGTTATCGTGTTTTTCCCAAACACCACCGAATTGCCTAAAACATAAATGATTTTCATCATATATGACTAATTCCGTAGGTGTGTGATTTAGTTACAAAACATTTTCCCATAACACGAACTAATGTTCACACAAGTGAATAAACAGTGTTCTTATTGTCTTTGATATTGTACCTTTGAGACCCGCAATCCATCATTGTTCCACGGTACAAAAACACACCAATCAATCAATGTATATAACTTTATTACCAAGAACCATAATCTGAACTGGCTGCCTTCTTTTGCAAGAAAACAACGTTATTTTCGTGTAATTAAACACTCAAAACATATAATTTAATTCATTGTGACAATTTAAGTAAAAAAATGTTTTAATAAATTTTTTTTAAAATTAACAGTCAACACGGTCAAATAAATGTATGTGTAACCTACCTATAATAAAATATAATTTTGCGATCGTGTTTGCAGATTTTTTTAAAGGAAGACAGCAAGATCAAGTACAAGTTAGTGCTTGAAAGTGGTCATGTGAAAAGTCGGAATAATCGGCGTGCGTGCATGAGAAGATGGATGTATGTGTACCAGGACCCAGACAGAGTAGTGTGCCGTTCTATCCCCTCTGACTACCCTTTCGGTAAATTGCGTGATGGTTAGTTAGATAGAAACATGGAATCCTTATAACATAATTAGGCAGTAAAATATTTTAATTTCTGGACTGGTTTTAAAGACTCGGAAATGTGCAAGAAAGCAGGACACAAATTGTTCTGGAGTGGGATTCGAGTGTACGAATTCTAATCCGGTGTCTGTGACTCTACCACTAGGCCAAAACCCGGTTTATAACACAACATAAATATATAAATACTTTTTTAAAGTCTGTATAAACAACAACAAAACAGCTCCAGCGATACAAACGCCATCAACAATGTTATCCAATCATTATTTAAAAAATGAGTAATTACCTTTATGTATAATAATAGGCACTAATTCTACTTATTTTTCACTTTTTCGTTACATTGCAGTCTGTACAATGGACCATCTAGAAAATCCCGCAGGAGAGTTGGGGAATTTGATATATATAACTAATGCCCACTTTATATGAGACAGTTTCTTGTTCAGAAAACTACACAGTTTCTTGTTCAGAAAACTGTGCAGTCTGTCAAACTTCTGTCAAAAGACACGCTAAATATGTGTATTTTTGAAACGCGATTGTAAGTTATTATCGTATGTTTGCTCTCAGGAAATTGTATATTTAAAATTTTTTTACGTATTTAAAAGCATACAATAAACCAATGTCTATTTAAACGTTTACATAAAAAACATTGACTGTCATGTCAGCTTAAATCTGACACTAGCACACAGTTTTTCATGCAGTTTTACCTTTATACGGGACCGTTTTCAGACTGCACAGAAAACTGTGTAGTAAACTGCGCCATATAAAGATAGCTTAATTGAATGCAGTAAACGTTTTAGGGTAAAATAGTAATAACAATAATTGTTATGTTTATCAAAGTTTTTTTTTTTTTTTTTTTGTTCTTTATTAAGAAAATAAACATAACATTAGAAAAACAAAAATAGTGCCGTCCCGATAAACCGCAATTTTGCTGTTTGTCATCAGGAGCCATTAGCAAAAAATAAATTTATCATAGAAATACAACAAAAATGTTCACAAAATATACATAAAAAGAATAGAGATAATGCAAATGGTGAATCAATATATAATAAATTATGGTGTATCAATATAAAAAAGTTCTATCTTCCAACCAAACCCTTAGAATAGAAATAATTTTATTAACATTATTACACGATTTAAATTCATAGGGCAACATATTAAATATTTTTGGATTAAATATTCCAAAAGTTCTCTGCCCGTAATTATTTTTAGTTTTGGGCACAATTAATCCCTCCATGGATGTGAATCTAGTTGTATATGTGTGATCTAATTTATTTTTATTATCAAACATATTTTGACAAATGATTCTATTCCACAGTAATCCCTTCACAACTAAGTAACTTTATTTGTATATTAACTATTTATGCGTTTTTTAAAACGAATTATGTAAAAAAATTTGCCGAATGGTCTATTGAAAAAATTAGCAGTGAGGTGACGACGTGTAAATAAATTAACGGTATTTGTGTATGATTTCAAAGCCGCTGTTTAAAAATGTCTACCAATTACCCCCGAAACTGCCCATAAACGCAATTGACAAAATTGAATAAAATCGCATGTCATTGATATATAAATCATCGATTGTTTAGATATAACCGTGCGATAGTATCTAGGAAACGTCCCGAATAATAGATAAATTTCCGGCCCCTCGTATTTATCGAGTTGGGACGCGACTGTCAATGCCTAAGTTCATATCAAAAGGTATTTTGCTCCCATAATCGACCGGAACTTCTACAGCGACTTGCAATATTTATTTATTTATTTATTTATTTATTTCTTATTTATCACATATATAATTTCACAGTTTTGAATGATTATATTTCAGTTATTTAGGTATAACCCCGTGCTTAACTGAAATATTTACAAAAAAAGTACATTTATTTGATATGAATATAATTTGATTGTAAAAATAATTTTTAAAAAATTGTTAAAATAATTATAATAAAAGGAGATTAAGTAATACAATTACAAGGAAATAAACATAATAAAACTGGACAAACGGTAAACAAGAGATATCAAAATAAATATGCATATTGAAAAAAATATAAAAATTCTTCACTTTATCATTTTTGGATTTTAAATAGATGAGCCACCCCTTCCCCACTCCCATGTATCAACCAGTTGTGTACATTCCTCTTAAACGTATTTAAATTTTTGGAAATACCACCGATCACTCGTGCAAAACACGAAAGCCATAAAAAAAATCAACTGAACCATATGAAAACCTTCACAGAACCAAATAAATGAATAAATCTGCAAAAATTTAATTGTCAGTTCCATAATAATAGAAATTTCAGTAAATGTAATGAAAATAAGGTTTATTTCAAGATATTTTTTAATCAAACTTAGTTATAGAACCCTAGAAATGTGTTCAAGCAGGTGAAGTTTCAAGACCGGCATTTTAGTATCGTGCTAAACGGAAATAAGAAATTAATCATTTTTCAAGGTGTCAAATTCATTAGAAATAATGTTTCATTAAAAATTTATCAGTTTTTCGCATAACAAAACAGATCTAAACCACAAAACAAAAAAAGGATTATTTTTAAAAATGCGACAACTACTACTTTCCCTTATCCGCACCCAATGGTGCATAGTGCACCTCATTGGTACACCAAGTGCAGCGTATCTTACGACAAGTCAGATGTTAGTGCCTTTTGTAGAAAATCATCAATCTGACAAAAAATACAAGCATTGTTCGGGCATGCGAAATATCACATAAAAACATGTTTAATATTTATTTTGACACTGGATGCGGAACTTTAACCACCGAGTTTAAGGTTTTAACACGGTCGGTTATAAATTTTATGACCAGTGGTAACACGAAGTGGTAATCCGTGGGCACAATGAGGCATTACATAGTGCTTGTAATTGTTTAGACATTTTGAAAATTTGTAGTGATTCAAAGATAAGGAAAGAAAATATACACATAAGTATAAATGTTTCGTGATTGAAATGTTGATGTAGAAAGGTGGGCACTCACCGGTGTTGAGTACGGCTGAAGACTCAGACGGATGTTATCCTGGGCGAGTCGTTCCCGCAGTAGAACGCGCAGCTGAACGCGGGGAATCTTCACAAGTTCAGCTTTGCCCTCTTCGTACTCGTCTCTGTACCTGGCTGCCTCTTCGGGCGGCTCCTTGCCCCATTCCTGGGCAGCGGCAGCCTCCTCCAGGGTGAAATACACAGAGGCCGCCCCTTCCTCGCGAAGGGTACGCACTGACCCCAAAAGCCGCTGGCGATGCGTGGGATTCAGCACCCCGATGGCATCCAAGTCCGGCTCTCCGACCTGCTTACAGATCTCCAGATCATCGTACCCGTTGTCTATAAAACTCTCCGCGTACTGCCCCAAATGCAGGGATTTCAGCCACTCGACCACGATGTTGCTGTTGGAAGGCATCGTAACTTTTCAAATAACAAACTCACAACTTTGAATTTACGCACTTGCGCGCGACTGGTGCCGCGGCGAACGCGAGCTCCCGCGCGACGGTCGGAACAGCACTGACGGAACCCGTTTCCCCTTCCCGGATCCCCGTTTGTCCCCGTCGCACCCTCCCTCCCCTTTTCCGCCCGAGCCTGCGCGCTGCGCTGACAACTTTTTGTTGGAAACTCTTTTTTCAGCGCGAATACCTTTGATAATTTTTATCGTTGTCATTAACTTCGTCAAGGTCAGTTTGTTTTAAATAATGGCCTGATTTTGTAAATAATAATTGGCCTAGAATTATTATACCCCCTGGTCTGGTTATGGTGACGATACTCTCTGGTGATAGGTAGGTTGGAATTCGTTCCAAAATGTATTCACTACCTTCATCCGTATTTGTCACCCGCCGTTTCTACAGGAGTCAGTCTCGAAAATCACCCTGCTCCGCGAAGCAGCATAACCTCAAATCTCGTCATCATCCGTTCCTCATGTTAAATCCAAGACCTGTTCTTCCTTTGTTTTATTCATTACAAAATCTCCTCCTTGTCAAACCTCAATGTTCCTTCCCAATAACCAAAGCCCGAAACCCCTCGGTCAAAAAGCTATGATGTCCCTCGATTGTGTCCCGCCAATAATTATCGTGGTGCTCTCCAGAGTGGTTCCAGGAACATTTCCAATCCATGCTGGTGATCTTTCATAAGTGCTGTTCCTCGGTCCTGGCGAGGGGTCCCGCCGGTAAGTCCTTCTATATTTCCTATCCTCGTTCGAACGAAGTAAGAGAGTCACGCCAGTGCGAACCATTCCCTGACGTAGATTATCATGATACAAGTTTTATCTTTAGAGAGTCAAAAGGCATCTCTCAACTTTCAAAACTCAGATGCAAGTGATGGAATGCCAAAGCTACTCTCTGCCTACCCCTTCGGGGAAATGGCGTGATGGTTAGTTAGTTAGTTAGTTAGAAAAACATTGTTTTAGACAGTTCTCTAAATTTCTTTTTTCATATCACATTTTTAAAAATCCACCACGAAGTCATTAAAAATTATTCATAAGAATGCACATACCTTCAAGTTTCAACAAGTCTAGTCATGTTTTTACTCAAAATAGTATAGAACTACCATTCTACATAAAGCTAGTGAAGTGAGTTTTGGCAGTCCTATTACAGAGTAAGTACATTATCATACATATACGATTAGAAGATTATATAAGTACCCATCTACATAATAAACTAATTTATATGCTTTGTATCTACTGCAAAAAGGCTAGTGTCCTATCAACATAGTCTTCATTATAAAATTAAATTCTCTGTTACAAAATAGAAATCTTGTTAAATGAAAATAAGTTGCTTGTTTATATTCACTATCAAAATTTCCTGGCTGGGGCTTAAAACGGGCCAATTTTTAATTTTGGGAATAGGTGTCTTTTAGGATTTGAAATATTCTATATTTTTTTCTAGGGCTAGGCTTTGCCTTCAGTAAAAAGTAAGGCGTCGCACTATCGTGCGGCAGGGCCAAAATCGTCCTAAAATCAATTTTTTTAAATCAACCAAATATATGGTAGAATCAAAATAATTATTGATTTTATATATTAACACACTATATTTTTTTATGAAAAATATTATCAAAATTTGTATATTGCTCGGTTAATTAATTATGACACTTCAAAGTTGAATGTTTTCAAATATCAGTTTATTAAGTAATTTAAAGTGAAATTTGGAATCCCCTTAAAATGCATTTATATTAAAAATATTTTTTATTCTGGTCCTGTTTAGTATAAACACTAGTCTTTTCTATATAAAAACATTATTATTTTTTTAATACTGATTACGAGTTTTTTATTATAAATTTTAAAACATGTAACTAAAAATATTTTTAAAAATTAACTTTCCCTAAGCTTTTAGTTACTAGCGAATTTTGCCGAAGGTTGGATATTAGAATTTTTATTACAAGCATTTAGTTTAATTTGAGAAACAGAAAAAAAATCTTGCGCCTACTTGCGCATTTTTTTTAAATAAATATTTTTCTAGTAAAAGGAACTACACTCCCAAAATGTACGGATCCATAACATTTTTTAAATTTTTGAATAATTGAATAATAAATTTTATTATGGTTTTTATTCTTAAACCTAACATATTTTCAATAAATACAATATTTTTTTCAAGTTTTAAATACTTAAAATCATTCTTATGATTCATTTTAATTCGTAAAATTATTTTTAACCACGCTCAGTCTAAATGTGTGGCACCTTTAACATTATCTTGCACTGTTAGAATTTTTATAATTGTGAGATAATGATAAACAATGTTTAGTCTATCAGTAACCAAAAACCATAATGCTAAAACCAAATAAGATACAAATTATATTTGTCTTATAATTTTAATGTAAAAAAATAATTCAAATATGTTTCAAATATTACTTAATGAAAGTAAAATTTTGTAATTATTTTTTATTCTGGTCCTGTTTTGTATAATTATCTTTTCAAATTTTTAGAAGATTTTATAATGTAATAAAAACCAATAATTATCAGTAACCAAAAACATAATGCTAAAACAAATAAGAACAAAAATTTTTTGTAAATAAAAAAATAATTCAAATTTTTAAAAATATAACTTTTATTAAGTAATTTAAAGTGAAATTTTTAACCCTCTTATAAGTCTATTTTTTATTCTGGTCCTGTTTAGTATAATAATACTAGTTCTTTTCTATATAAAACATTATTATTTTTTTAATACTGATTACGAGTTTTTTATTATAAATTTAAAACATGTAACTAAAAATATTTTTAAAAATTAACTTTCCTTAAGCTTTTACTTACTAGCAAATTTTGCGAAGATTGTATATTATGATTTTTATTGCGAGCATTTAGTTTAACTTGAGAAACAGAAAAAAAATCTTGCGCCTAATTGCGCCATTTTTTTTAAATAAATATTTTTCTAGTAAAAAGGAACTACACCCCCAAAAATGTATGGCTCATATTTTGTAGTTTAACTTTGAAAACCTTATTTAAAAGATTGAAAATTCATGTATTTTTAGAAAAAGTATGTCTATATTATGCAAAGTAATGGATATGTAAGACGAGGCTAAAGACCTTTAAATACAGAATTATAAAAAGTAAGATTAATAGTGTGTAAAAGTGGTTTTGAAAATATAATATAGATATTTAAGAAACACTATTGTCTGTAAATTCTGTCTCATGAATTCGACATTTTAAATACTGATTATTATTTTTATAATAAAACGCAGTTTGTTAACCTTAAACCTAACGTGTTTTGCTTACTTTGCATATGAATCTTAAGTTTTTTAACAAAAACTGTATTTTGGCTGACCTATAATTCACATTACGGATAAAATCACAGAAAATTTTTTCATGTATTTTGAATTTATATTGATTCAGTATTATTCTTTCCAAATTTTGTCTGAATGTCATTATTGGTTTTTCAAAGTTATTGAATTTTAGGATGAAAATGAGCCGTTCGCACCATAGTGCGTCGGACGCAGTAACTCCTGTTGTCAACTGTCACTAAGATAAGTTTATTAGCAGGGCTACACCGAAAGCTAATTTTTTTACATAATTGCCAATTTAAATAAGAGTTCCGGCCACATTCGTCTTCAGTTTACGTCAAAAGTACGGGACGTAGAACTACCTTGTGAAGACTCATTGAATGGGTAAAAATAAAAATATTTGTTTATAAAAACTAAGGAATAATTAACTTCTTATAAATTTGGTATTTATAGTATAGTAATATTCATAGGGTTTTAGATTGTTTATAAAAAAATACATAATAAATACATAATACATATTTTTAAAAAAAAAAAAAAAATTTCATAAAGGCATAACCTGTTCGTGGGTATTTCTTTACAGTCTTTCAAGCAACATTTTAAAATTTAATATAAGTAAGAAAAATAAAGAAAAAAACGAAAAAGATTAAAATATGAGCTAAGATATTAGATCTAAAATCGAGTTTCTTCTATGAAAATTGACATATTTATTTTGATTTGGCACCATTTGAATTCTTAATGAATAAAGACATCTTACTAGACAATTTCCATTACCACATTAGCATTTTTGTAGAGTAAAGTCGACTACTACAAAACGTCGAAAACTGCGTAATAAGCTAAGCTAATAGAGGCACAGGTGTATTTATACCCAGTTATTAAGTACACCCGATGATGGATAGCTAAGACGTAAGACTATATATATTATGAAATTTAGTAATAAATAATTTAATAAACTTGTTTAGTGAAAATTACAAAAAGTTTTATAGAAGGGAAAATATTACCACACAGGACGTTTTAAAATTAAAATTTTTCGTATTAGATCTTCAAATAACCTTGTTTTTACAATTTGGAAGTTCATGCGAGAAATGAAACTTATTAAGGAATGCTCAACAAATATCTAGTATGTGCGCATTTTCGGGTAGATAAGGTAGAATCTAATTTAACTTTAAGACGCAAAATTCAAACTAGAAATCATTTTCTCGAAATTGGAGTGTCGAGATAGCACTTTTGTTTTTATCTTACATTATTTTACTACCACTTGGCACCTCTTTTATTTTTTAGGAACTAACCAACAAACTATTACTTTATTTTCTCGAAAAGTTAGGAAGACAGGATAATTCGCCATCTCACTTTATCTTGTATTTATATTCTATGCAGAAATATTTTGCTTCTTCTCCATACGAGTATACAACCCGAAAACTATGCCGGTATACCATACCGGTATACCATACCGTAAATTCCACATCATATTTGGAGTCAAATGCATGACTTTTGAATCTGAAGAAAAAATTGTTTTCCTATCGTAAAAGCTTTCATAAGTTCATTCATTCATTATACCATATCCGCTCCCTATGTGGAGCATATGGAATCCACAAACTGCCTCCAGGCCAAGCGATCGGCCGCCAGCTCCCGCGCATCCTCCCAAGTCAAGTTCACGCCCCGCAGCTCTGACGCAAATTGCCGACGAATTGTCAACAGTGGACGACCGGGACGCCGAGAACCCTGATGCCTTGTAAAATAGGCAAGCATGGTTAAGGCTCTCGGGAGACATACGTAGTATATGGCCTAGCCAGCCGAAACGCCTTCGCCGGATGACAGTAGATACAAAGGGTTGCTGTGTCCGTTGTCTCACCTCTGTGTTCCTTACAAAGTCAAACCACCGCACACCTAAAATTCTTCTAAGACACCTATTCTCAAACTCAGAAGTCTGCTGTCTTGGGCCCTAGTTAGGCTTTCATAAGTACCGCAGATTAAATAAAATTGCACCAATTCTTATTAAAATTCGGTTTTTGCTATTGTGTTCTTTATGAATAGTATTAATTTGAATAAATAATTTATATTAGATGACAATTTGTAAAAAATAAAAAAAATCAACTTCTTACTCAATTTTCTCGAAAACTAAAGGTAAAATAAAAAATATTATTCTACAATATCAACATTGAGTTTTGTTACACGGTGTATATATTATATTATATTATACATCTCATCAAAGAAGATATATAGATATATTCAAAGAATATAGAAATATACATATTTAGCGTGTCTTTTGAAAAACTGAATAGTTTTCTAAACAAGAAACAGGACCAGAAACTGTACAATTTTCGGTCCCGTGTAAAGTGCGCTTTCTCCATAAACACTTAAAAACTGCCATGAGACTATTATACATATTCAAAGAAAGGTAATGATTAGTCATACATTTGTGCCCTGTGGTCACATAAACTCATGGCAAGTCTTTTTACTTAAGATTACTCGGACGGAAATAATAAACTTGTGAGTCATTTGAGAAAGAATAAGATAAGATAATAAATATGTTAGAGACTGGGTAAAAACTAAGTTGATTAAAAATAAAGGGTTTCGATAATGGTTAAAGCCCTTAGAGAATTGTTATACCCTAATAATAATGCAGAGCAACGACGTGTTATGCTATATTTTGCTATTTATTATTATTTACTAATGCTTATCCGTATATGTCCTTACTATAAAAAAACACACTGATATTAAATATTTTTTTAAAAGTCTAATTATTTTTCACAAAATTAAGCTAAAACTATTTCTAGGCTTTGTGCCTGGAAAATAATATTACGTATATACTCGTATACTACTCTACAATTATTTTCCCCTATCTGCACCTAATAGTGCATTATCACTGTCACTCAAATGATCTTGAACGAGTGCAAAAAGTTTTTAATATACATGCAATTTAATATTGTCTGCCTGTGTCTGAAAGAAATTATAAATCCTTGATGAATGCTTTAAATCTTCCATTATTGTCAAGCAGAAGAACCGTAAATGACCTTTTGCTTATTTTCAAACTTTTAAATAATAAAATAGATTGCTCCGAACTGTTGAGTTATATAAATTTTCGTATTCCGCATAGACCAACTAGACTAAATATTTTGTTTCAAGTCGTCATCATGGCACAAATTATTCATTGAATTTGCCAGTTACCCGCATACAACGGCTTGTAAATCAGTATAGCGACGACTTAGATATGTTTCATACTTTGCCGCTGATCATCAAGTCTTGTGTGTTAAAAAATTAATGATTTGGCTATCTAACATTTTCTTTAATGTATTTTTCTTTTCTTTTTTTTTTTAAAGAAAAAAATAAATAATAATTGCTTCACAGCAGTGATTTATATTTTTGTATAAATATGTATATTGTATTACTTTTAAAAAAAAACTTGTTGTAAAAGCCATAACGGCGTTTAAAAATAAATAAATACATTTTTAATAATAATAAAAATGGATAATTTCTATAGCGCCGTTTTTGTAAACTATTACCTCAATTGGACACTATATTGGTACACCAAGTACCTACACTGAGAAATATATAGATATGTACTTTTACAAAATCAAACATTTTCAAAATAGGAATATGGATCGTTTTGTAGCGTTTTTCCAAGATGGGTGAGTCTAGCAGCAATATCTCCTAGAGGTCAATAGGATTGAGAGTGCCTGTAGCCGTATAAGTTGGCCCTATCATACGAACAATATATATACGTAGCCGCTTCGAGGGGAAGAGCAAACAAAATGGAGCGGCGCAATCACGAATCACGTACTTGCTTAAAACTAACGAAGATAAGTTGACGCGGGCTCTCATACTGAAATCAGGAGTCCCAAGTTAGCCCGATCTACCCTACCTCCTCTCACGTCTGTTTCGGGACGTGTGTGAGCTAGTCTGCCGCTAAGAGGTAACACGGAGCTTCTTACAGAGGTAAATTGGAGGGTAATTTAGGCAGGGTGAAAATAAACTCACTACTCGGAACACTTCCTGTATTCTACCGCAATAATATCTTGGAGTTACTTGACGGAATGCTAAATATTTATGATCGTACCTCGATCTATATACGGAAGCGTAGTTTTTTTTTTATTTTTTTTTTTTCTATTTATAAAAATAACATTACATGGAAAAGTTTTTTGGAAACTGTTAAATTTGAGAATTGAAGTGTAACTTAAGCAGAGCAAAACAAACTCTATGTTTTAACATTGCGCACCCTCTTCCCCTCTACCGCAATAAATTCAAGTTATATTACAAAGAGCCAAATATTTACCATCTATGTGTTGGATAGCCATAATACCTTTACCAAATTACTGGCCAACTCGGAGATTTTAGGAATAGAGTAAATTGTTGAGTGATTTGTACAATTGAAAACCAACTATTACTACTTCTACTTATCCGCACCCAATGGTGCATAGGGCACTGCATTAGTACACCAAGTGCAGTGTATCTTGATCATTCTATTACATGAAGGTAGGATGATCAGTAATACGCTTCAGTACCAGTACAAGGTATCACCATATGAAATCACATGTAAATAAATATTTCATGTTGACCCCGTACGGGAATCGATCACGCGACCGCACTGTATGCGTGAAAACAAACTAAATAAAAATTTAAAAAAAAAAATCTTGTGTGAATTGATACAGGTATTTATTAGCCTTTAAGGGTTTATTGGCAATGCGTAGTACGTTTAAAAGGTGTATTTAAATTGGAGGATAAGCAACTCATAGCAAAATTTCCCATATTCCAACACCTACTTCTATTTTCCACTATCCACACCCAATTGTACAAAGGGCATTGTGTTTGTACACCAAGTCGCCATATTTCACCTTTAACCCACCTCCCCCCAATATTGCGAAATTCACCCCAATTGAAAGTTATGTCCGCCTCGTAGCATAGTGGTAGCGCATTTGGCTACCGAGCCTGAGGTCGTGGGTTCGATTCCCGTAGGGGGTCAACGTGAAATATTTATTTACATGAGATGTTCATATTTAATATTTCATGTGTGATACCTTGGACTGGTACTGAAGCGTAAGACTGATCATCTTGCCTTCATGTAATAAAATGATCAAGATACACTGCACTTGCATGCACTGCAATGCAGTGCCCTATGCACCATTGGGTGCGGATAAGGGAAAGTAGTAGTAGTAGAAAGTTATTTACTCAAAAAGGTTTGTTGGTAAGTAGGTTTATTATGAAAATCTGTATACACGAAAACAAATTCAAGTGAATATCATTAGGTATACATTTTATGTCAAGTTACCTTCTACATGTATATCAATAATTTATCGAATTTAGTTGAATTTACATATCATTTTCTTCGTTTCATTTGGCAAAAAACCCTCCTTACGAAGTCCAGAACTGCGGCTCGCAGTATGAGAACTTGTTTTTATGTAGGCTGTCTTCTGAAACCATCTCATCTATATAATTTTTTATACACCCCTTATTTCTCTGAGATAGGCATACGGGTCTCGTGTTATAATGAATCTATTTTGGGATGTCAAACTTATAAAATATGTATTTACATATTTCTTACGAGAATCTGAATGTAAGGATTTGTTTTAAAATTTAGTTTATGTGTGGAATATCAGGGTAGTAAAACGATTTATCTTTCAGTTAAATTCAGATTAATTATAATATGAAAGAAAAAAAAAACAAAAAGAATAATAGATTTTCTAATTTTAATATAATTTGATGTTTACACAATGTAATTTTCTAGTGTAAATAATGTTTTTTTTTGGACATTTGATGTACCTAGTAGTTACTATTTATCTTTTTTTTTATCGAACCAAAAACTGCTGCTTGACATTTGAATGATGGTAGAAGCCAAAAATTCCGTTGTATTTACAATTCTGTTAGGTTAAGTTAGGCTCTGAATAAGAAATACTGGATTCATCATCACCATCGTCATTCCATATCCACTCCCATTAAAACATTGTGGTTAAAATAAATCAATATTTTCACATTTGAGAACTATAAAATCAATTATTGTTCTAGTTTCTTATAATTAATCTGATTCTGCGAAAGAGATACATCGTTTTACTGTTCTGATATTCCACGATAAGGTGAATTCGTGAGAGATTGATAAAGGAATATCAAATTAGCCAGACACGAATTGGGATATTGTATTCACAGAAGAAAATGCCTCAGAAAAGAGAGAAATTTCATACGAGCAATAAATTGTAACCAAACCAATTTTATTACGATTTTCGTATAGCGGAGTGTTTCTTGATTTCGCTTGCCTTTTACGTAAAATGAAAAAATCTAATATATGTTCCAATCAATGTGACGATAAGATTGATTCTTTTTACTCAAGTTGATTTGCATTCATTTACCTAATCAATTTTAGATGTCTATACACCTCTATGTGATTTTCACATAAAATATTTCATGTGTGATACCTTGGACTGGCGCTGAAACGTAAGACTGATCGTCTTGCCCTCATGTAATCAAGATTCACTGCAATCTGGTGTACCAATGCAGTGTTCTATGCACCATTAGGTGCGGATATCGGGAAGAAGAAGAAGAAAAAGATCCACCTCTAAGTAAAGAATTCACAGGTTTCTATATGAAAATTATTGTGGTATTTGTTTAGATTTTTAAAAATTAAATGTAGTTTTTTTATGGTTAATTTTTTTTTTATGCGTGATACAGCAAACTGAATTCATTAAAATATTTTTTTAGCCCTGTAAAAACAAAGATTTTATATGCTTCTTGTATTTAATATATTTTTTTATATGTAAAAGGCACTAAGTGTCGTTTATTTTAAAAAATAAATAAATAATGGTCAAAATAGACGTGGGATGACCATGACCAAGTATCTACGAGTACCTAACTGAAAATGGACAAGTGACAATTAGGAATGGCTAGTGTGTGTACATCAGAAGACGTGTATTAACATGGAAGAAACGAGGGATGTTTGGCAGAAAAAGTTTGGCGTTTTATCCTTTTTGCCTACCCCTTTGGAAAATGACGTCATGATATGTTAGTTAAAATCACTTTATTCAAAACATCGTCCATATAATTTTAGTTTTGAATATTCCTTCCTTTTATAACATTATCCCATACACCCTATGGTTCATAACAGTAATTTATGCGTATGGCTACCGTATATGACGTCGTGGGCTCGATTCCCGACAGGGCAATAATGTTGATTTAAATGTGTTTTTCACATAAAAATATTTAATATGTAATAACTTGAACTGCTTCTCTCCTGTTGCCTTCATTAAATAAAAAAATATCAAGATAAACTTTACAAGGTGTACCTACCAATGCAGTGCCTTATGCACCATTGGGTCGCGGATGAGGGAAAGTCAAAATCACGTTATCAGGAAGTTAGATAATTAGCAGTATTAGCACTATATCTAATTATACACGGTACCTAATTAATCCTTATTATAATAGGTATCTACCAATGTTTGCTCTGTTTCTGAATAGACCTTATTTATTAGACGAGTATTTAGCAGTTCACCCCATTGCATTGTTTCACTGAGCACTAAGCTAATTTACCTACTTAGCTTATCGACAAACTGATACACAACATTTAGCCTAAGAACATAAAAGAAAATGTTTCACTACTATTCAAAGAGTACCTACACAATAAGTGAAGAATTATTGTTTCTTTCAAAATATACGAATCAACCTTTTTACTACTCAGGATCTTGAAGTCCGTAGTGAAATTTTTCACTTTACATATCGCACCATGAATACTATACTGCACTTAGTGTTAATTTGTCGAAAATGAAATGGGAATACCATGTTATAGTTTATACCAACCGCCACATTTCTGTCCAAGAAGCATGTTTCTATCTCTTTCCTATGCCGAGATATATTATATTTTTGTTAGTAGTAATTAGTACTGAAATAAAATCACGGTTTTAAGAAAATTGCCTTTTTTTAGTTAGTGTAGTATATAATTCGCGGTGCGTTATGTTCCAAAAAACATCTCCACTCGCGTTGGTGGTTGACATAAATAATCGAATAATATTATCAAACATGTTATTAAAATAATCGTACTATTCGATTATCGATTATGCCCACCACTATTTAGAAGTAACTAATTAGCAACCTCTAAATCTAAATTTGTCATCAGAAGAGACAAATACCTATGGAAAACTTTCGCAGAACGACGTTTTAATATTTCGCCAGATTCGTTCGTTAAGTTTCCTTTAATTATTATTTAAACTTTCAAGTTGTCTTTTGCCGTGGTAATAATTTGAACACGTTTCCATTAAATCAATTTCAGTTTACCGGTAAAACAGGGAATCTGCCCCTAACTTCAAGAACGTCATTTTGAATTAGCTGAGAATATACATTTCTCGAATAAACTAGTTGTGTAGAGGCACGAAGTATGAACAGAACTTTGGGGATGAAAGGATGCCTGTTCGAGTTTTAGCTCCAACTATATTTTTCCAACTAGAAAAACTCGCGGATATTATTTTCTTTATTCATTAAAATATTTTAAGTTATTTATGTATAATCGATAGCACAGAAATTAAAAAATCGCGAGTTTAGATTGTACGAAAAAATGTTTTATAAATTAATTTTATATTTACAGAATTTTAAATTGTCGTTAAATTATTTATGGCTTAGAGTAATTTGTTTTTCAGGTAAATATAAAGCTCTTTATTTCTATGTATACGTAGCTGCCAAATTACTACTCCGACTTACCATTTTTTATAATAATCGCAATGTTTTAATACGCAAGCTTAAGGATGATTTATAAAGCGCTATTTTCGCGAGAAATCGCCTCAAGAGCGCTGTACAATAAAGAGGCTAGACCACAACACGTTTTGCAGCTACCAAGCGCATGAACAGTTGGGGTTCTATTCTAGTCTCCTACAGTTAGGGACTTACATAATAAAAGAAAATATTTTGAAGTTAATTAATTTACATAGATTAACATTGTAATTAGTAAATTATATATGTAATATTACAAAGGTATAGGTGATAGTTACAAGTTAAAAGCAGAATTAAAAGTTGAAATTAGTTTTAAAAAGGCATTTGGACTTGAAGTTTAACTGTGTGGGAGACTAGACCACCATCTTGCAGCTACAAAGCGCATGGATGGTTTGGAATCTAGCCCCCTTAGTAAGATCTAACTTGATTTTAGTTCCCTAAGTAGTACTAAGCAAAAATTAACTTTCCGGAAGGCTGTACCACTACTCATCTTGCAGCTACAAAGCGCATGGATGGTTTGGAACCAGCCTCCTTTACGGTTTAACTTGATTTTAGTACTCAGGGTATTATTGGCAGAATTTACTTATCCGAAGGCTAGACCACAACTTGTCTTGCAGCTACCGAGCGCATGGACTATTGAGGTTCTAGCTCTTCTTTTTCTATAAATGGATTTAGTGCTACAAGTAATGGAGTTTAACAATAACAATAATGAATAATATTAAAATAGGCATATACAACAACAATTAAAAACTACAGTACTAGATTTCGTTCTCCGGTTCAAATAATATTGTCAAGTCTAAATAATTTCACAAAAATAACACTTACACTAATCACCAATTCACTAAGTACCATTGCATACACTATAAACCATAAGACATAACCTGTGGCAAATTTGTAGATTCTAAAATTAAAATTAAATTAATTTTCAATTCCAAAAAAATTGTCTAAAACTGAGGTCATCACCCTCACCCTAATAACACGTACAACCGTCATTAGCTGAGGAAGAAGACAGAGTAAGATAGCGAGTGAGTGAGACAAAAAACGCTTCGAATATAATATCACATGAAACAAATATTTCATTCTCAGCCTTCATCCATCATCTTATGGACCGTATTGCCGCTGTTAGGTGAAGCGGGACTTGTGCGCTGATAAAGCTTTGTGGTTTTATCTTATTTAAACTTTAGTGCAATAAAAAAAAAACAAAAACAAAAAAAATCAATGGCGTTCTATTTTTTAATTAATGTAAAAACTGTTTTCACATAGATTTTTTTACGTTGATATTTTAAAGATGGACATAAAAAAAAATGCACATTTATAGTACTAACAGTTTACTAATTAACACTTACTTGTTTTAATTACATGAAGGTAAGATGATCAGTCTAACGCTACACAACCGGTCCAAGGTATCACACATGAAATATTAATATGAAAAATAAATACTTCGACCGCTCCAAGAAGACGCTAACTCCGAATTGGAAGTTTTTAGATTGCTTCCATTTTAGCAGATTTTAAATCAGTTATCTTCATCCGAAGATATTCAGTGGAAAAAAAATCCTATTTACATTTTTTATTAATTTATAGAATTTTCGAATCCTGAAAAATAAATATTTTATTTGCTTTCATGAAAATCTGTCAATTTGACTTATTCATGTTTTCCTTGGAGCAGTCGACTTATTTTTAGACATTTTCCTTAGTGACTCTTTTACATACCATATAAATAATATGAATGTTATGTTTGATACTCGTATGAATATGGACTAATCAGATCTGGTTTTTTTAATGCATTTTCCTTCCGTGAAAACTAGCTTTATTTATTAACAAAAATTAGGACAAACTCAAAATATTATTTTATTTTCAAATATCAAAATTATCCAAGTAGGCATTTGAAATAAGATTTTCGCTATAAAAAATATTCAAATCTATACAGAATGCGTAACTGCTCTTTATCGATTTCCATACAATTTTAATCCCAGTTTTCAACGCTAGAAAATCGTATATCATGCGCCAATGAGCGATAATGCTTGTAGCATATTATTTTTCAGGTAAAGCGTTACATAATTATACATAAGTTAGTTGATGAAAACGTCACGTATTTTCCAAAACGGATAATTAAATCGACGCACTATCAATCATGAAGCAATCAACACCCTCTAATAATTCAGTTCAGATAGTCTCAAAGCACTCCCTGACGTATTAACAAAAATACTCGGACGTGAGTGGAAATCCAACAATAATGCTTTCGAATATATTGTAGCTTTCTATGTATCTATACATGATGTAACAAAACTTGTAGTACAACCCGAAAACTAGTGAATCTACATTGTATTTGGAGACAATTGTGTAATATGATAAAAACATATTTTTTTTGCTTCTTACAAAAGTTTTCATAAGTATGGTAGATTAAGTAAAACTGCTCAAATTCTTAGTAAAACGCGTTTTTTTATTTTGTTTTATTTGTGGATACTATTTATTTAACTAAAGCAATGTTATTTGATAGCGATTTGTGAAAATTGATCGAAAAAAAAAACAACTTCGTACTCAATTTTCTCGAAAACTAAGTAAGGGTCAAAAAAAAAATATCTACATACTCCAAATATTATGTAGATTCACTGGTTTCCCACTTGTACATCGAGTTTTGTTACACCCTGTATACGGGCACCAAGTGCGTGGTGAAATTGTATATCCACTCCAGCACTCGTATATTTTATCACGTAATTCAATTTGAAGGTGGAAAATGGGATATAAGAAAATAAATAATAAATTGATAATCCTATGTATTAAATGTATTTTTTGTTTATTTTATGATAGACATAAGTGAAAATTCCGCAATAACATTATCATAACTTTAGTATATTAACATCTGTTATAATATTATTCTTTTCTATACGCGAGCATAAAGTGCGTGGCAAAATTGTATATCCACCCTCACACTCTTATATTGCGTATGCTAATGGGCAGTATTTGGAATTAGTACGCTTTACTTAGAGAGTGGATAAGGAATGATGATGAGTAGAGATACAGCATCGTTGAATTTTTTTTACTAAGTCTTTATGAAGGCCCCACCCTTTCTTCAGACTGTTTTAAATACTATTGAGTATTTTTCAGTCCAGCACAACTCTACCGATTTCTCCAACAAGCTAAACCGCGATTTTAAGATTGTCAGTGTGATAAAAATAAAGTACTACCCACCTTATGGAGACCGGCACCGCCTCGCCAGGCACCCCATTCCAGACATTCACCCAAGCATCCGCAGTCAGTCAGGGTCTCAGTCTCAACAGAGGGGACATGGAAGAGAAGGGATCAATTGAGGAGGGTTTATTGGAAAAAAGAGGGGAGGTGACAGAATGCATGTATGCATCTCACACTATCATCCTATCTGGCAACACTATTACGTCCTCTGCCGTACCTTATCACAATACCTATCCAAAAACATCCTTTCAATACAAAACAAGACATAATACAACCAGCACAGAATACAAACCAGCACTGAAGTACTGGTTGTATACTGTAGTACTTCCTCCCTAGTAAGGTCTTTAGGAGTATGGATGTGTTCGGTGGAGCTGAGGAATGCGGGAATGGCATGGGAAGAGATAGTGATGGCCAGCGACAGGATCTCCTGAAGGCGCCTATTGACTTCCACATGCTCCACTTATAAGCGAAAGTTGCAAAAGAATGAAAAAGAAATCGATGACTAGTAATTTATGCAGAATTTTTCGATTGTATTTTTTATGGAATAACATTAATGGACTGAAAAAGGAACGATTGGATCCGACGCCAGACAAAGGTCTGCGACGTGGTGGAGCAAATTGCTTGGTTGAAGTGGAAATGGGCCGGTCACATAGCCAGAATGACGGACGACAGATGGACGAAACGCGTTCTGGTGTGGAGACCGAGAAATCAGAGGCCTCAAGGACGTCCACCGATGAAATGGGTGCACGACATCAGGAAGTCTGCTGGAAGACAGTGGATGGGGGTGGCGCAGGATCGGGAGGAGTGGAGACGGCAGGGGGAGGCCTATGTCCAGCAGTGGACCTCAACGGGCTGAAATGATGATGATTATTATTTTTTACTCGACAGAGTATCTATTTAAAGAAGAGATTATTCTAATTTTCTGATTTTAAAATATGTTTTAATTTTACGAGTGCTTTCGTACATAATACATTTTCAAATACATGTATGCACATGATCTCGTTAATTGAAAAAAAGTTAACACACAATGCCGAATTGTAACAAAAGTACGCATTTAACGATTCATTTCACTTTTTTTTTTTTTAAATCCTTCAATAGATTTCCAATCTGTTACATCCTGCAAATATTTCGAATATATTCCCCATTCATTCATCTAACAAAGATATCTACAGTACCAAGTTAGTATGAAAGGACTGTCACGTGTTCCAACTATCAAAAATATGTTCTCCCATGAGATACCTACATTGTTTTATACTTGGAACAAATGTTCTGGATGGATTGAAATCCTGGAATGACTTCCAAAGCAATACCGGTAATAAGTTTCCTCGTTGTCTGATATTTTTATTTATTTTACTCTTCATTATTAGTGCTTTCACACAAACATCATGATGTATACATTACGCAGAGACTATCATATTATTAAAAGTACCCACAATAAAAGTTATATAATAATCAATTTGTGCATCTACACACTACACAGGTACTAATCGAATATCAATTTTATTTGGTGAATATTTTAAATTTAAGCAAAGATAAAAATATGATTGTTTTCACTCCAATCGTTTTAAATACGGAAAATATGACAATTAATCATGTTTACACTTACTTATCAATTTCATTGTAAAAAAGAAAATAAATTTATGAAGAAAAATGTTTTTTAATAATTAGCGTAAACTTTGAATAAGTTATTATTCAGAATGAAATTGTCTTCAGTGAGCTTATAACTTTTAAGCTTAAAATATTTATACTAGCGTCATCTGTTGTTGAATAATAAAAGTTTGAATCATAGGAGATTGGAGATTGATGCTCTTCAAGTGACACGGACTGTACACCGCGTAACATAACTCGATGTACAATCGGAAAACCAGTGAATCTACGTCATATTTGGTTTTTTTTTTATTTGACCAGTTATAAAATTAAGTAAAAGTTTTTTTTCTGTAAAATTCTCACAAATTGTTATAAAATATCATTCGTTCTATCAAATTAATACTAACCATAAAGAAAACAAAAGATAAAATAATTTAATACAAATTTGTGGATTTTTTTCTGAATCCTCGGTACTTTTGAAAGCTTTTAAAAGAGATTTTTTTTAATTTTTGAAGCTCGCATTCAAAAGTCATATTACACATTCAACTCCAAATATGATGAAGATTCACCCGTTTTCGGGTTGTACTAAGAGTTTTGTTACTAGATATACATAGTAAAACTATGGTATTACATTTCGAGTTAAATATTGTTTTATTATTTCAAAAACTCTACGTAGCCTTTACTTAGAACTTAGAATGAACACCTAAAGAACGTACATAGTTCTATAATAAATAACTATGGCAGTACTGGCAGCTGGCAGGTACTTTGAATTCTATTTTGGCTGGGTCCTTTCGAAAATTATGTTTCTGCCCACTTCTTGGTATAATTCGAATAAGAAAACTGAAAATTCGTTTGGTAATAATCATATTTGGCTGAAAGAAATAGGCATGTCTACCTCTTATTTTATTAAATAAATAATTGATTATGAATACGTACTATTGATATTACATTTCAATACAAGTTAAGCGTTTGGGTGCTCTGTCAGTTGGATTCAGGACGTTTTATTGAATTTATTTTCAAATTACACTTGAATGGTTCAGAATTTCAGACAGCAATTGTGGCGAATCACCAATTTCCAACTTGTTTACACGAGAATTTTCATATATGTCGAAGTGCCTTCGAATCAAAATGTCAAATAAAACAGAGTGTGGCTGACACATGTCCTTCAGCTCACAAGTGCCCTATTTGTCGGTCACAGTTCGATAAAAACCCTGATTTTCCTATCGAAAATCATACCGACACGAAAAGTTGTAACGTAAATTTTAAACGGCCCGCAATAACCGAACTATTTTGTTTTAATGGGCCAACTTTCTAACGGCCCTATTACATAAGTTTGGGATTAAAAATTTACTTTACCATTATCACCCCCTTTGTTTGAATTTGGTGAGAATTCGTGAATTTTTAGAGGGTTGAGAACAAACACATTATGTTTTTTTTTTTTATTTCAGAAAAAAAAGTCTAATTTGATTCGTTTTTTAGAGTTAACGCTAATGTCTATATTTTAACAAAGTTATGGAAATTGCTTACCTATCCATATTCAGGTGTATACATACATAAATATTACGTATATCTATCTTTATTTTTAATAAAATCACGTCACAATATAATCAACCCTCCCTCGATACTTTATTTTTTTAAATCAAAGCACACACGTCATTACTTTGCTTGACTCATAAAACTGAGTTCCCATGTTCGACTCCCAGTGAGACCACAAAAATCAAAGAAGGATGTTGTTGTTTGTTGTTTTTGGACTGTTGAGTTTATTAAAATAAAATAAATTATTAAGAACATGAAAACCCAGTAGTAAAACTTATGAATATTATGACTAAGTTATTTTGCTTTTCGCAGTATTCTTGGTTAAGGTTCCAAGAAAATTAATTATTAACAGAGTTCAAGTTAATTTTATAAAATCACTTGCAAATTGTAATTTTAAAAGTGATTTGGAGATATATAGTTGCATATTTGTAGCAATATCTACAAAAAGTTACTTGAAAAAATTTGGTAAACCTACATAATAAATATTTAATATTCATGTATAATTTTAACTATCGTTGTTTATTAAATCTGTTATGTTTTTGTGAGTGGACCCGTGTATACTTTAGGTATTCTTTCCCACGTTCGGCCTCCGTTTCAACTGATTATATTTTTATAATGCCTTTGATAATGCTAAGTTAAGCTTTTTTAAAAGGTACTGTAAAAAATGAGAGCATCCATCTTGGACAGACCACCTGATCCGCAAGATCAGAACAACACTAACTAAATAGTCAATATTCCGAAAAAGAATCTCTTCTCTAATATCTTCTCTTCTAAACAGAATATACGTCCTCTTTTGAGGTAGTTTATTCATCAAAAGTATTCCTATAAAGTATAATTAACAGGTTTGATTTATATAAAAATTCTAATAAATTAAACTGCGATTCACGAACATTTTATCAGTTTAATAATATCTTGTTAGACCTTCGAACAAGAATTTCAGAAAAATGACATTCCATACTTGAAAAATACTACCGTGTCCAAGGTGTCTAGTTACCCACTATGTCACTCACTACGTCATCAATATGCATCTACGTCATCACTAGACATCCACATCACACGTTTCGTGAATTGGCCTAAGTGCTGGAGTCTTTAGACGGTGGAATTTGATAAGTGGTGTTATGAAATTACCCCTAGGAAGCGTATATTTTTAGAAATTTTGTATGGAAACGCAACTTCTAGTAAATTCTTGTTTTCAGAGTTTGACCGATATCTATCATAATCTTTGCCTTACGTATTCATCCTAAAGATATAAAGGATTTGAATTTCAAACCAATAAGAGCGCCCTTGTGAAAATCTGGTCTTGTAAAGGTCGAGGGGGTGGAGAGTCCTTCAGGCTGCTAGGACCAAGTTCCGGCTGGATAAGGATCACTTTCTTGGAGCCATCTTGAGACAAACAATATTTATTTCCCCTTTATCCAAACTTGGTGATAAGATTCTGCACGGGAAGCAAAACTTAAATAGTATTACGCAAGTTTTACGCTGCTGACATACTGAGTAGATGTAATGTCAGATTCATCGATTTGGTCACTTAAATTTTTTATAGGAAAACCTATCCTATTTTATCTTTTCTCTGTTAGGTGTTTGAGTCTCACTTAACCTAACCTTAGGTACCTAATGTAAGTGTCGTACGTTTTTTTAAAAGGAAATGTAAGATAGTGAAATAATAACTAGGCCGCTAACTGTCTATAATTTTAATTCCTTGTTTTTGTATATTTTTTGTTTATTTGTTTATGTTTTCAAATGTATAGTTTTACTTTTGCTTCTACTTTAGTAGGTCTGCCTTGGTGTACTAATGCAGTGCCCTGTGCACCATTGCAGTATGCAGTTTGCGGAGCTGGCAATTTCACATAATTATTTAGTAGATTTCATTAGGATTTTTTAATTAATGGAGCCGATAAGATGCGTTTATAACAATAACGATCTTACAGTCGCGGTGGGTTATTTCAAACTAAATTACAATTTATGTCTGCACTTATGTGTTTCGCCGCCAATGGAGGCAGGAACCAATCGGGTTCCAGTCTAAAGCGAGTGTTGAGTGTTGATGGCCAATCAATCAAATCAAAGACACAAAAAAAAGAATCTTCCTTAAAGAAAATGGCACAAATATTATATTAATTTTAAAATTCAGTATGGAATTCATAGTTTGAAGTATGGGTATATTTATCAAAAAATAAAATAAAACAGTATTCAAATAAATAAATAAATAAATAATGATTATAAAGCACTTCATTGGCACAGTAAGTGAAGTGTGACTTGATTATATATTACATGTAGGCCAAATCATCAGTTTTAGGCTTCTGTGACAGTTCAAGGCACTTACTAGAAACGCCAATGCTACAAAATCTCACCAAAAAATTCACAAAATATTTATTTGTGAAATCTTAGAATCCTGAATAATTTCACTATTAAATTGTAATGATAAAGATATAAAAAATGTATTTCATATCTTGTGCGATAATTACATCCATATTAAAAAATTATACATTTTATACAATCTTCATTTCAACAAAGTATTTCATGTTTGCATCGAGTAAAACCTATTTTATTCACAGGTGGTGCAAAATAAAATACAACAATAACAAAAATTTACCAAAGTTTCTACTTAAAGGATAAACGTCGTCAGACGACAATCTAAAGCTCTAAAAACTTTGTTTACAAAATTAGTGAAATTCGCGAAAACCGTCTCACGGTGTTTATCTCTCAAAACACTCAAATGTTGAATCAGAATATTTATATCACCACAATAACAGTTACGTTAACTTTTAATTAATTAAACAAGAATAACGCATCGAAGGCGGAAGTCCAATTGTAAATAATTTCATCGCAATTTTACGTCACCGCCAACATGACGCGTGATACTCGTAGTAGGATATAATCGACTGTTCTTGCCTAAGTCCTCGCTTACCTGAGTCCCTCGGGGCTGCGTTTCTGGGGACTGGCATGGATGTTCCTTGGCGGGGTCCTTCTTTCTCCTTTCTTATTGATATTTTGCGTATGACTTTGACTTGTTTTGGTTAGGATGTGGATAGGGTGCGGCAGAGGACGCATGAAGTGGGTCCGCCAGATAGGATGACTGGTTGAATATTGCATGTTGTGGTTTGGACTCAGCCGAGGTTGCTGCCGCGTCTTCTCTGGGCGTGGTTAGCGGAGGGCGGGCGGCGGGAGGCTGTGGTTGGGCGGGAGGCAGTTGTATCTAACGACTAAAAAAGGGGTAGAGTTACCTAATAGTAATATCCCTATCACTGTAAATTTGGGCCAGCTCCTTGAGGAGGTTGGGGTGAATGTGTTTATGACAATCTTAGAGCCGAGACAGTGATAGGGGCAATAAAAGCATTTGGTCGCATATTTAACCTTCTTTTTTTGGTTTTTCCAGATAAAACTGAATCTATTAAATTTCGCGGATTAGCTTCAAAAAATCGGTAGAGTTGTGCTGGACTGAAAAAAGACTCAATAGTCTTTAAAACAGTCTAGGGAAAAGGGTGGGGCTTTCTCTATTTTCTCGCCTAAAATTTAAATACAATTTGTATTCGTGACTTTAAAATCTTTATAAACAAAGAAATAATTTCCTTTGATTATCTCTATCAATTTTTTTATATTTTTAATATTTCCTTTTCCTGATTATCTTACGATTCCTATGTCGGGTCATCAAATATATAATTCCTCATATTAAGGGATCATTTATATGGGCCGGGCTATCCTCCAGACCTTAAACCAAAGATTAACAACCCCTACAGCGTTTATCCCATCGTAAAACCACCCTGTAGCCGACATACTCGGTATGTTTCAGGTAATCGACATAAAGATATCAAGATGTCACAATCTAAGGTAGTGTAGGTATAAATACAAAATTTTACTCGTACTTCCTTTGCTCAATTTTATAGAAACATTTTTAATTTAAATATGTAATAACTTAAAATTAAATTTTTGGCAACCATTTTACTTTATTTGTGTCGACCAACAATGGTTAACAGTAATTTTCGTTTGAATTTTGATTAATGGACGCTGAAAACAATTCAATTTATGTTTTAATACAACCGGACGTAACACTTACTGAATGTGAAAATGATTTTTTATTTGTTGACGTAAGGTTACATCATATTTAAACCCTTTGTATTCCTTTTGATCATAACTCCTCTCTCTATATCTCTTTTCCTTAAAAAAAAATCTATTTCTCATGAAAAATGGAAAATATCAGTTATTTTTGTATCAACTGAATTGTATCACAGTTAACAGTAATTGCAAACAAACATTTAAAAAAATTATGAAATTAAACAAATTATTTATTAATTGTGCCTAAGATTGAAAAGTACGGACAGAGAACATTGGAATATTTAATTCCAAAAATTTTAATTAATTATTATTAACGTGAATAAAATTATGTTTGTACTGAGAGATTGGTTGGAAGACAGAACTACTTTATATTGATTTACCATTATTTGACGTAATGGTTTTAGCAATGTATATATTTCTCGAATCTCTATCTTTTTTTGCATTTTTATATTTTAAAAACTTTTCTAATATTTGTAAATTGAATAATTTTTCTATAACTTTATGTTGTATATATTTCTTTGATAAATTTATAATTTTTGTTAATGGCACCCGATGACAAACTGCGAAAATTGCGGTTTATCGGGACGGCATTATTTTAAAGTTATGATTATTTCTTAATAAAGACTCTTTATTTTTTTTTAAAAAAACCTCAGTCAATACAGTTCATAAATAATTTTTGGTTCTTTTTGAAAGTTAATACGTCACAAAAACCAAAACTCCATCCTCATTGTAACCGAGAATCCTTAGGGGAAAAAGTTCTACAATTCAATTATTTTGCTAATGTGAAAGTGTTACTTGTTGTAAAAGTTTCAGCGATTAATGTAAATTACCATATAAGCTCACTTTCTGGCATGAACATTTACGTTTATACGTTCCTGAAACACGGTTCCACCCTTAGTTTAATTATTAGTAGAATACTCGTAGTTCAGTAAACCTAGGCCTGACGTTGGTACACCAACAGACTACAGTAATCGTGTCAATCCAGGCTCCGCGTTAGGCTGATGTGACACGTAATTTGAAATTTGACATCTTGCTAGCTGTAATAATTGTTACGTGTGAACGTAATATCTAGTTTAATAACTTCACTTGCGCTTTGTATAGGTACTGCAGGAGTACGCAACTACAGAAACAAGAGTATTAAAATTTAAAATAAAATAAAAAATTTTATGCAAATTTATTTATCGCTATCATATCATATCCGCTCCCTATGTGGAGCAAATGCATTCCACAAACTGCCTGCAAGACAAACAATCCCTCATTTCCTGTGCATCCTCAAAGTCAAGTCCGCGTCCTGCAGCTCTGATGAAAACTGCGGACGGATTGTCAGCAGTGAACGTGCAGGACGCCAGAAACCTTATGCCTTGTAAAATAGGCAAGCATGGTGACGGCTCTCGGGAGGCTTACGTAGTACATAATATGTATGTATAGTATATGGCCTAACCAGCAGGAACGCCTTCCTAGCGTCTAGTGCTTTATCTCTGTGCCCCTTATAAAGACAAGCCACCACACACTTGATATTCTTCTGGGACACCATAAAATGACAAATTAACATCATATATATTCATGAAGTGCATGAGAAATGTTTAAAATTCAGTATTCATTTTATTTTTTAATGATTGCAGCGGCTGGCCCCTCTGCCAGCAATCGACTGCTTTCACACTGACGCACCATTCAGAGCCCTAGTCAATTTCGTCTCAATTAAAAAAACGCATCTTTTTAAAATCTCATGTACAAATTCCCAGAATGCGTAGTTGCCCTAGTCTGCTCAAGTTACTGGTAATATAGTCTACCGCTAGGTGCTTAGGTTAAACAGTGCCTTTAATTGTAAAGCGCACTTGAGGTGATTTTTCACAAAAATGGCGCCATATCAGTTAGCCGATTACTATTATTATTTCTTCCAACCTACCCTTTCGCACTTGGTCACTATAATTTCGAAATGAATTTCATCACATGTATTTAGTATTACTGATGATAATTTGAGTTTGGTGATAACTATTTAGATTACCCTTTCGGCAATAAAAGCTCGATAGCATACGGTAGCTACTTATGTAGTTCCATACTAATAAGCTGATACGTGGGTGTATGTGCATTTGGCTCATATTATTTGGATAAATCCCAGTGAATTTCTAGTCCATTATTATTTGTGGCTGTAGACATTCGTGCTGGAGGGCTAATGTACACAACAACTGGTTCAATTTAATGGCTTCCTGACAAGTCTCGATGTTTGCATTACAATGCATGATTTATTCCGAATTAACCGCCACTTGCTATTAAATATGGACGCGTTCGTGTTTAAACCACCATTTCTACCCGCCGCGCCACACCGTAGATAAATCCAAAAACTGAATTTTCAATTTCTCTCTATTAAACCCTTCCTTCCTTTTACCAAACAATATTTAATACCATTCGATTATTTTTTTCTATTAAACGAGGTTTGTAATTTTATTTATTACATAAATGCAACATTATCAGTATTACGCCCTTGAGCCAGGTATACACATTTATTAATAAAAAAATCATATAAAATTAAAAACAAATTGCCTAGTGAAATTATGAAGTCTTGTTTATAATTGATCCAAAAAGCCTTTTTTATAAAAGCTCAAGTTTTTTTTCTTACTTGGTACTGTTGGTATTGTGTTATAAGTATTATAAAAAAATATTGGCTTTTTATATAATATTTTGTACCAAAAATGTTGTGTTGAGATGAGAAGCAAATCGTATAAAATGGTTTGTAATTACATAATACTTAAAAAAACGTGAAAAAGAAGCTGAATTCGTGATGCATCTCTAGGTTTTTAATTATACGTTGCCTTTTCTTATAATCTGTCCCAATTCCATAAATTGTCTATAATCAAAACCAACTAATCTAACTTTAATTAACAGATTAAAATTTTGGTATTCACACTTTTTAATAACGAATTTTGAGTTTTAGAAAGTAAAATTTAAATTTCTATTACTCTCTGTCAATAAATAAATGTATCAGTTAATAAATGTCTGCAAGGTGAAACATGACATTTAATATTTACAAAATTTTAGTATGGTATTTTTATTTTTTCCACGTTATTTCTGTTTTCTATCGTGTTATTATGAATAGAGCCTTGAAGTGTCCATAGTCGCAGTTAATATTGACATAAACCAAAATCGTTTAATCTAACCTCAAAATCTAAGCTAGCGTTAATACATTATAACTTGTCATAATGTGTACCTAGCACTCAATCGAACCTTATGTTGTGAAAAGCGAAATAAGTTATTTGTTCAATATTTTCTTCAAACATAATTATTTCATTTACCTTCGTAATTATGCTCCAGTTTGTTTAAATGATTCAGAACTGATGTTGACAGGTCGATCAAAATAAGCAGATTGTATTTCATATACAAAGTTAATCTTCAGCAAAATACAGACATTTCAATTTTTTATTAAAATTTGTATCGACTCAGAGAGCTTAAAAAGTTATTTGTTAGTACTTTATCATTCAAAAGCATTAAACTTTTTACTAAAATCCAAATCATGTATTAAACAAAGAATGATTCTCAGAGGTTATCAAAATGTCCATAATAGTGCTCTTTGCACTTAAAAGTCATTATGCGCTTTTACTGCAGACTTACTTCGATATTACAATGCACCCCACAATATGTTGCACAAACTCCCCTTTCGTGCAAATCGTCCAATTAGTATTAGTTAGCACACTTTAACACCGTATGTATAATGTACACTATTGTGATCGTACGACGTACGTATGTGATTACTGTTTTGTGAATTATTCTAGTCGTTTGCGGATAAAAATAATTAACTTTTTATTCTTACCGAATTATATCACCTACTAGGAAACGCCTGAAGATGACTCTTCAATTTGTAACGCTTATAACTTTTACCAGCTAATTTTTAGAAAAAACATTTTGAGTGTGTCCAAATACTTGTTAACAAAAACTTGAATGTTGTTTATACATTAGCTTGTAAACGTTATAATCGTAACAAATTGAAGAGTCATCTTCAGGCGTTTCCTAGTAGGTGATATAATTCGGTAAGAATCTCACTTGCAATCATAAAGGTTTCTGCTAAAATACTTAGCAATTATCTCAACTTTTTATTTAAATATTGTCGTTTCTATTTGTGTTGTGTTTATTTACTTCTAGTTGCATGCCATTTAAATAACGACTATTAATAATTATTCGAGATTAACTACTATTACTCTCCCTTATCCGCACCCAATGGTGCATAGGGCACTGCATTGGTAAACCAAGTGCAGTGAATCTTGATAATTTATTACATGAAGGCAAGATGATCAGTCTTACGTGATATACAGGGTGTAATAAAACTCGATGTACATGCAAGAAACCAGTGAATTTACATAATATTTCGTCCCTTAGTTTTCGAGAAAATTTAGTGCGAAATTGTTTTTTTTGCAAATTGTTACCAATTATCATGTATTTAGTCAAATTAATACTATCCATTAAGTTAAACAAAATTAAAAAAAACGCGATTTACTAAGAATTTGAGCAGTTTTACTTAATCGGCCATAGGTACTAATGAAAACTTTTGTGAGAAAAACAAATTTTTTTTTAAGCTCAGATTAAAGTCATATTACACAATCGTCTCCAAATACGATGTAGATTCACCAGTTTTCGGGTTGTACTACGAGTTTTGTTAATCCTGTATATGCTTTTTTTCTAACAAATGGTTAAATTTTTAAGAAGAAAAGAAAACTTATTCACATTGATAACAATATTATTGACGTAATAAAATATTATTTATAAGCATCTACGAAACATTTTTCGCATGTTCTTTTTAAAGTATCTTTCTTTAAAAAAAAATATTTGCACTGCATGTATATTGTATGTATATTGTAAAAGAATTTATATGCGGTTTATGTAATAAAAATGAATTTTTAAATTTTGGTGACTTATTACAGAAAACAAATGTTCTTAGCTTAAGTTTTTAAGTTGTCTTAGAATTGACAGTTCACTCGTAATAATTTTCTTTATTATTGGTATTTTTTATTCGTTAAAGATAATAACCGCGAGAAAATACTTCTAAACAGGTAAAGTATGTATTTAGACAAAAAACATCACAGAGCATAAAACGAGAATAGACATGAGTGTTTCAAAAGATATTTTTCACCAAGTAAAGGTTTCGTGAACGACGGCAACCGACGCCGCGACGCCACTAGCACTGGGCGACGCCGACGCTACTTACAACAAAGTACCGAGGAATTATAAATGGCAATCGTTTTTAAGCCCTTAAGTATTTTAAATTGAAATTATTTGCATAAATTCCATTCTTTGCCCCGGGTAAACTCTATGAAACTGCTAAAAGGGCGGTGGGGCGGGGGAGGGGCGTGGTGGCGTAACTGCTCTTGGGTTCAAATGGTTTTTAAGGACTATATTTGCATATCCTTAAACGAGTAACTACCAGTCTTTTAAGAAAAATCTTTAAGAAAATTTAAAATTGAAAAAAAATAATTTTTCGTTTTCTTTTGTATTGTTTTTTTCCCAACTCAACTCGTTGAAACTGATCAGCGATTTCTGTTGCCAAAAAATAGAGTGATTTTATATGCATGTAATAGAGTTCAAAATATCTCCCGGTGCGACCCTATACGGCCGCCAGGTTACGTCAAAAAGAAAATAAAATATTAATCTCCGCACAAAAGAATTTATGCATTTATTACATGCAAATCATATCACTCTATTTAATGGCAATAGAAAGAGCTGATCAGTTTCAACGACTCGGGAAAAAAAAAATTTCGTTATCTTTTGTATGGAGAATAATATTTTTGCTTTTTATTTGACGTATCTTGGCAACCGTATAGGATCGTTTCGGAGATATTCTGCACTTTATTATATGCATTTTATATCGTTCTATTATATTGGCAATAGAAAAAGTTGATCAGATCCAATGATTCGGGAAAAAAACAATTTTTCGTTTCCTTTTGTATGGAGATCGATATTTTTTTCTGTTCGCCGTAGCCTGGCAGCCTTAAGGGACGCATCGGGAGATACTTGGTACTGAATTACATGCATACTATATTACTTGAATGGTGATGATGATAAATATACATTTGTACCAAAATAACAAAAACAATCAATATTAATTGTTTTGGGAGACTTTTCGTTTTTATATATATTGTTAAACATTTTTTACTGTGTATAGTTTCCACTGACAAAGCAGTACCTACTTCATTTACAGAAAATGAAAATACTTTTAATTTCAAGGGAAATTAATTTATTGGAACATTACAAAAATTTAACCCAATTCACAAAAACGTATTCAACTGTTTAAATTTATAAATATCCCAGGAATACACTGCGTAAATAATTATTTCGTTAATCCGTTTATGCAATAAACTTTCAGGCGAATGAATTTCAATTTTTCAGGAACATTCACTTACGAATAGTTCAATTTTAAGTGGTGTTTTAATATAATTAATGAGCCACATAATATAAAAGTTTTTCTATGCTTACCTTACCAAGGAGATTTATGAGATTCTTGATTAGATTTATCTGGAGTCGTGAAACTACAAGTCATTAATTACTTTTACCTTATCTATAAACACTCTCCGAGCGATCAAGGGAAAAACGACTTTACTTACACCCTCAAATCAAATACCCCAGTGATAAAGTTCGGCGAAGTTTTAGCTTGCGGTAAGAAAAAATCATTTTAATTATCCCAAAGCGGATACATATTTACAAAATAAACCTTCGCAAAATGTCGCCATCTCCGAAGATCAGATTATTCCAGAAGCAAGAACAAAGTAAACAATTTCCAGACTTTAATTAAAACAAGTGTCCAACAATGTTTTAAAATTCAGATACGGAGGCGGCCCTAAGCAGATTTCAATTAATTCTAGGAAAAATCTCGGGATTCGCTTTGAACCGCCGGAAACTGCCTAATACGTGGATTTCAGGCTTCTCAGAGTGTTAAGGTGGTTCTCATCCATGGTGAATTAATAAATCTTCCTGAAATAGATCGAATCTACACAAAACGATTTAAAAAATTCTGTGAATTAAGTTGGTAGTTAAGTTGGCATTACTTTATTTTTTTTTCATAATTGTCTCTCGTGTTCTAGTATGGTATGTTTTCACTGTTATACCTATTTAGTTGATAGCCCATATTTTTTTTTAAATATCAACTTTGTAATTAGTCATATTTATCAACTAAGATAACTACCTATATATGCCAGAATTCAGTTATATTTAACGTTCCAACGTTATTACGTTATTACGTTGGAACGTTTTCGCTTTCCAAAGTGGGAATAACGTTTTTGTTTTTCAGTTAATCTCATTGTATTTCTGATGCAATATCGTGACTGAAAAGAGAGTTTTTTCTTAACTTTGATAATTTTACAAACAACGTTTATTTATCGCATTGAAATCTTACAAAATTTTAGATTTGAGACATACGAAAATGACGTTTCTTGGTCAAACTTTCATTAGTGTGAAGGTGTTTTCCTTTAGACTTGTTCATCAGGCAGAGTAATTAAATTTTAAAAGTAAGTATATATTATTTAAACCATTACTAAAATTGAAATCCTCAGTACAATCACTGGGGTTCAGCCTTATTCCTTGGGCGTTATTAATATTAATTGATCTAACCGACTATTACTACAGGGTAGCATTTTCATCCCTTGGGATGAATATTGGATATTTATTATTAAAACGAGACTTCAGAATAGGTCTTTAGATGAATCTTTTTGAGTGATGATTTGAATTGATTTCCACTGGTGTTTCCACTTTTATTTTATTTATTTCAATGATTCATGATTACGAATACATGTCTTACTATCAAATTACAAATTTGGATGTTGTCACTCCACTGGTCCTTCGTCACGTGCTGGAGTGTCCCCGGTTTAACTGATTTTTCGCTATAGTAATTTCGTAATCACATATTCTGATTCCTTAAAGAACTTCCTCCTGGCTATATATTTATTTATTAAAGTACATTACATTTTGTTACAGAATTATTTTTAATTGCATTCCTCACTGGCATATGCCGAGCAAGCATTCACATAATAAAATGTTTTATTTTTATTATCGACAGTAATAATATCACTATTAAACAATTTTTTCAATGTCACATGATTAAGGTTAAAAATTTATGGACAATTTATTATTGTTAACAATTCCTCTTGCTCTTAAGGATGTTTTAAGGGGCAAACAAGGATCAGGATCGAATATTTTTAATTATTATAAAAAATTTAATTCTCGATAAATATTGGAAATGTTGTGACTTCGCTTAACTCCTTTGGAATTATGTTGAATAACACTTAAGATAGAACGCCACACCACTCTGTCCTGGCACACTTCCCATGCTTCCTCCACATTTATCCTCCTCACATCTCCTCATGCACGCACGCCGATTGTTCCGACTTTTCACATTTAAGTATTTGTTGTACTCGATTATGCCATACCTTTCTCGACCTTCCTCGACTTTTATTTCCGGATACAAGATTCATTTATTACTACAGAACATTTCAAGGGTTGCAATTCTAAACATTTTACAGCTCTCTATGTATATGTATATATACTCGTAGGAGAGATATTTATTTACATCAACGCTTTTTATTTATTTATCATGTTTGTTTGTTTGTACATTTTTATTTAGCTATAAAAACATTCTTAGAGCTAATATTATACATTTTTTCTTTTCATCTAAATATTTATAACTGATCACAAAGATGCTTTTTATATTTTTATATGTATACACTGATTTCAAATATCTTAATTTCGTACATATGGTGTAAAATAGATGAAAAATCCCTAATATCATAATAATATTAATAGCACAAGTTTATTTCACAAAACAAAAAGACAAAATGTTTTATTTTCATTATTCTTATCGCCAATGTCACTCTTTTCTTACACTCAATATTATACTCGCATCATAAAACTTTAACGTTAAAGGATTCACACATCCTTCAGAAGCTTATTCTGTACGTCTAAGAGGTAGGATTTGGTTTATCTGAAGGCTATTCCGAAGCCACCCCTAGCAGTGATATGTGGGGGCGAGTGGATATTTCATCCCTGACTTCTCTCGTCTTCTTTAAGGCAATGACAGATCCTTTTTAGCTCAGGGGATGACTCACTTAAGGAAATTCTATCTTGGACAGGAGTACAAGAATCAAAAGGGGTCTTCAAACTCAATTATTAGTACTGATGGAATATGTATTAAGAAAAAAAAGGCTGTGATTAGTTGGCGTTATGAAGTTTTTTTTAGCGAACTTTTTAGATTAGATTAATATGTAATTATAAATATCACTACTCTTCACCCAATGTTGCATATACCATAGCGTTGGCACACCAATTGTAATCAATCTTGATCATTTGTTGGATTAAGGCAAGACGATCAATTCAGCGCTACTTCTTATTAAATATTAAATTTATGTTAGAAGCACTCACTTTGTAGTTATTCATTATAAAGTATTTACATAAAACACTTTGTTTTTAACTACTTTTTATCAATAAATCTCCCGGCCGGTTTTCTTTTTCAAGAGATAAATTGAAAAACAAAGGACACACGCGTTTTCTTGAAACGAACTTAGGATTTATTATTAAAAACTAGTCAAAAACAAAGTGTTTAATTAAATAGGTTCTATTGAAATATGTTTATGCTATAAGACCACATTCTAAAATATATTTACGTACTAACTCATTAAATTTTCTAGCCTTATTTTCAATTGTTATAAGTACCTACACTCGCTTTGAAAATTTCGGTAAGCATAAAGATATGAGTGATATTTGAAATCTTTATTGTAATTCAAATCATTCTTATCGAATCTACGAGTAAATATAACAGTGTTTTCAATAACATTTGTTCCATTATTACCCATCCTGACGTTTATTGTAACAATTTCCCCTCTTCTATATCTCTCCATGCCTAGAGAGTTGCATTCAGCTAGTTGCATTTGGGAGTGCTGAAGTAACCATCGATCAGCATTGTACCTAGTTGCATTCAGTCGTGACAACGAAACCGACGACGTTGGACGAATGTGGACGCAACCTACGTTCACGACTGTTGCGTGTTGCGTGCACGACCGACGTTCACAGGAGTTGCATTTCAACGTTTGAACGAAACTAACGTTCAGAGTCGAGTTGACTTAACCGACGTCTAACTAACGTCATTATGCCCGTATATGTAGACTTTGCCCGACAAAGGAAAATATTTATTGTCATTTTTAAGTTTATAAAGATATTTAGTAGTGCAGTGCTCACTAACAGCCGCTAACTGGTACCAGCGTCCAGAGAAGACCTCCAGCCTACACACGGAAGGAGGCGACAACACGCCCTCAACAAGCAGGATAGTGGAAATGCGTCTCCTTTTTCCCCTTATCATCATCCCTTATACAGTCCACTTTCTTCTCCCAAATCCCACCCTGACGAGCAGCTACTCGTTCGAGTCCCTACAACCTACGTTTCGATGAGTATTTTTTTAATAATCACACCCATTTTGCCTAATTAAATCAGTCAAAAAACGGTCATAATATTGAAAAGCGTAATTTAACTCATAAGTTTCACATTTCATCTAATAAACTGTAGAATTTGTCACAAAATGCATGTAAACACTGTCAATTTGAGATTTATCAGTTTTTTTTATAAACGTACTTCCGATTCACCTGGCGCAATCAAATAACCCCGTATTGGCAGTAAAGAGTTAGTGGATTTTCTCTTAGAATTTAGACTTACATCCACTTTTCTTAACATCGGTATAACAATAAGAAGGGAGGATATTCGGGGAAAACGTATTATCCCAACTTACGGATACACCCTCTTCGGAGAGAGAGTCAGGAGGGAGTAAAAGAATAAAAAATGGCGAATAGACATTGGACATTGACGCTGAGAAATGAACTTATAACGGACTTCACATAATACAGACACTAGGCACACCTTTAATAAGAGTATTGTGTACAGCTCTAAAATATAATATTATTGAGTATTTTTGCCACGAGATTTTTAATCACCTATTTATGTTTTTTTTCAAGGACCAACTTTTTGGTCACATAAATAATTAATTCGTTATCAGATAAATTTATTTAGCTATTTATGTAATTATTCGTAGTTCAACAAATGAGTATATACAACAACTATGTGCTACAGAAAATGGGATATTGATAATGTACATGGCACGTTAAATTATGTAACGTCAGTTTTACAGTAAATAATTATCCTTCATACTATTCTGAGACACTTTTTATGTAAATAACTACAAAAAATGTAAAAAAAAACGATTTCATCGTATAATATGAAATGGCATATTAAGAAGGTATATGTGATACTTGTGAAAACTTTTACTTAAATCTGGTAGATCCCAACCTACGATTGCTATAGAGACATAGCATTGTACCTCTGCAAGTTTTTGTATGCACGCATCCGTAGAGCTATAGTATACACTTCTACGTACATTATTGATTAAATGAAAATTCTGACCGTTATACTGAAAATGGAAAAAATACAATAAAGAAGTGATAAACAGTCATATTAAGGAGTCTTCCGTCGCCACCGTTTTAATTATGTAAAGTATTGTGTTAAGATATTCGCTGGGGCAAAGACCTAATGAATTATATGGACCAGATAAGATTGAATACAGCGTAAAGGATATTACTATCGATACACAATAGTAAGGGGATCAGTAAATAACCCCCATATAATGATTTCAGTAGTAAATCTAGTCCAATATATTACTGGAACACGCAACTTCATGTGTATTTAGGGCCCGTGGGAGCCGTTACAAGAATAGCTACTTTTAGATGGATGCTTTGTCCGATTATTATTGTAAGGAGTCTAATTCTCAAATGGACGATTACGGGAAATACCAATCTGATTTGTAACGGTTATTTCACGCCAAACTTTCTATAAGGTTCTACCACGAAAGCTTTAGGTACTTTACTTTCTTATAACAGTACTCTGAGGTGTTTTTTAAAAGATGAAACATTGATGGAAACCAACAAACCAAAATTCAGGCGATAGTCGAACATTAAATTTGGTTCCTTTTTTCTTCTATCGCAGCAAAAGTTAATAAATATTTAAAAACACGGTTGAACAGTATTAAATAAAAACATTTGAAATTAAATTATTTACGTATGTCATATATGGTATATAACAATTAAATTTGTAGAGTTACTACAATAAGGACTTTAAGTAAATGTATGTAAAACGATTAACCTTTCTAATCGTGATTTTTACTCTAATAAAGAAGTATGTATGTAGTAAATGATCGATATAACTCAATTTATAAATACGTATATGTGCCCTATGTCAATTAATTAATTGATCTTAGAGACTCATCAACATCATTATTTCAGCCCGTTGAGGTCCACTGCTGGACATAGGCCCCCCTGCCGTCTCCACTCCTCCCGATCCTGCGCCGCCCCCATCCGCTGTCTTCCAGCAGACTTCCTGATGTCGTCCACCCATCTCATCGGTGGACGTCCTTGAGGCCTCTGATTTCTCGGTCTCCACACCAGAACGCGTTTCGTCCATCTGTCGTCCGTCATTCTGGCTATTGGACCGGCCTATTTCCACTTCGACCAAGCAATTCGCTCTACCACGTCGCACACCTTTGTCTGGCGTCGGATCCAATCGTTCCTTTTTCGGTCTCTTAATGTTATTCCAAGCATAATTCTCTCCATGTTCCTCTGTGCAACTTGCAACTTATAGGAGGATTGCTTGGTCAGAGTCAAAGTTTCTGGTTTCCATAAGTAAGGACGGGCAGAATGCATTGGTTGAACACTCTTAGAGACTATTAAAGAAAAATTCATTATACCATATCCGCTCCCTATGTGGAGCATATGGAATCCACAAACTGCCTCCAGGCCAAGCGATCGGCCGCCAGCTCCCGCGCATCCTCCCAAGTCAAGTCCACGTCCCGCAGCTCTGACGCAAACTGCCGACGAATTGTCAACAGTGGACGACCGGGACGCCGAGAACCTGATGCCTTGTAAAATAGGCAAGCATGGTTAAGGCTCTCGGGAGGCATACGTAGTATATGGCCTAGCCAGCCGAAACGCCTTCGCCGGATGACAGTAGATACCAAGGGTTGCTGTGTCCGTTGCCTCACCTCTGTGTTCCTTACAAAGTCAAACCACCGCATACCTAAAATTCTTCTAAGACACCTTTTCTCAAAACTTAGTATTCTGCTCATTTGGGCCCTAGTTAGGTGCCATGATTCGCAGCCATAGAGAAGAACAGGTGTTATGCAGGAGTTGTAAAGGCGGCATTTTTTTTAACCGAGTAAATATCCGAGTATAATAAAAAGAAAAATATTGTAATGTTAATAAAATTAAAAACAGCTATATT